>VZTE01004120.1:308-112372 GCA_013397775.1 Eulacestoma nigropectus | reverse complement strand
GAAGGTGTTTGGGAAAATTTTTTGCCTTTTTTTTTTTTTTTTTTTTTTTGGCAACAGAGAAAAAAAGGCAAAAGCCATTCTGGTCACCAAGTGCAACACCAGCATCCAGGAAGTGAAGCCCTGTGAGGGGTGGAGGACATTTCTGCTGTGCCACCTACAGCAGGCAAGTGCCTTCTGTTCCAGGTTACAGTCCTGAGACTCTGTTAGTAACTCCAGCATTGCAAGCAGATATCTTATATCCAGCTTCTCTCTCCTCTCTCCCTTCCCAAGAACTATGTTTTTCTAACCAAAACTGATTTCAACAGTCAGTCCATCCCCAGTGCACCACACTAAACAAATGACTGCACAAATAGCCAAACTTGTTTACTAAAGATAAAATCTACAAGACACATACCACAATATCTCTTAACACCAGGCAATGACAGCTGCATGTGTATAGGTTTTCCAGTTACTTTCATCACAACTACACTTCTTCAGAAACTGGAGGCAAAAGTTGCTACCACGCCATTTTTTTTTGCATCATTGGAATGGTACTGAGTAATAAAACACATTCTTCACAAGGCTTCTATTAGAAGCTAATCAGTTAATCTTTTAACTGAAATAGCTCATTTTAAGGATACACCTGATACCCTTTTCAAAGAATCACAGAACTGGTAGGGTTAGAAGGGACTTCTGGACATCATCTTGTCCAACTCCCCTGCCAAGGCAGGGTAACCCAGAGCAGGTGACACAGGAACACATCCAGGTGGGTTTGGAACGTCTCCAGAGAGGGAGACTCCACAATCCCCCTGAACAGCCTGTTCCAGTGCTCTGACATCCTCAACATAAAGAAGTTCTTTCTCGTGTTAAGGTACTTCTTATCATTTAATTTATGGCCATTGCTGGGCACCACTGAAAAGAAGATCCCAGTTAGGCCATATTTACGTAGAGGAAAAAAGAAACAAACTAACACTTCACATATTTAAAAAAACCCAAAACCAAAAGCACAGCCAACTCTTCAGAAGACTATTACAACATTGTCTTGAAAAGTGAAATAAAAGCCCCTATCTAAATGGGTCAGCAGTTCTCCTAAGTGTAGTGATAATCACTTGCAAGCTATCGCTCATTAAAAAAAAATCCACTCTACCTTACAAATCCATTCTAGAGAATTCATCACTGTAACACTCAAACTCAGCACACTCCTTGCTCTAAAACACAAAATTACTTCTAGATTGAAAACACAAAGCTTTAGGACATGCAATATTCATTGATAGTCAAGTATCTTTGTAAGGAAACAACTTACTTGATTGAGTTTCTGAAGTGGTCCTCGGCAGGATTTTTTACTGTACAACTGTTCAGCAACCATAAATCTGCTTCAGCAGAGTTGTCTACAAAACAGAAAGAAACAAACCTGTTTTAAGAATTATTTAACCTGTCAACTCCTAACTTATATCATATAAAAAAAACCCAAGGTTAGCCATTACTAATAAGTTGGCTATTTGCAAGATTACTTTATATTCAATTACATTCTTGGAAGGGATTTGTTGTTGTTTTGTGTTTTAGAAAAAAAAAGAGGTGCATGAGCATTTCCATTGTAATTGCTTTTTAATTTTTTTGCCAATAGGGAATGAATCGTTATCTCATTTATGATTATGCCATGAGATGCCATTAGGTTGCACATCATGGAAACAAAGTTAAGAAGAATGGTCGCTACTCCCAGAAATGCATACTCCCAGAAAGATCTTGCCTAGACAAAGGCAAAATTAAGTGGTCAACAAAAGCAGGTTTCACTAAGAAAAAATCCCTGCTTCAGCTCTACTGTGAATTAATACTACAAAAGAAACAAATCAGAATTTATAAAATGGGAACCTCTACTAAAGAGAAAAGTCAATGTAGCTAGTTTGGAAAGAAACATACATATTTCTAGTTTTGATTATATCTTAGTTATAGTATAAGTATAGCTCAGCAATTTTCAGAGAAAAGATATTCATGCAACCAATATCTGCCTCCATTCAGATAAGGATATTATTTTCTTCAGGATCCAAACCTTTCTGTATGTTCCGAGCTTAATGATATCTAAATTCATTAACAGAACTGAATCCCAGAATTATCTGCAGAAGCACATATATAAACTCTAATTCTGTAAATCATGACCTATAGTACAGAATTACTAGCATAGTCATTATCCTTGTGAAGTTAGAGCTTCTTTTTTCGAACAAAAGAATAAAGATAATCTATCTCAAATAGTTCAGTGCTTTAGCATTCATCAGAATAACTGGTATCAGTTTGGACAAGAAAATTCATGTCACTTGCTACTATTTAGTACATTGAGCACTGAAGTATTGACTGACATATCTTTAAATAACATAAGCCAGTAAGCATTGAATACAGGTAAAACAATTTTTAGGATGCCTTACTCGAATTGACAACCTGCTAAAGCAGGAGAAAGCCTGCCAAGACTTAGGCATATTTACATATGCACTCATCATGAATATATCCATACAGGCATGAATATCCTTCTCCTCCATGCACATACTTATGACAAAATGCTAAAATTGAAAAAGCTTTCTGTCTCATTGACATTTTCTTTAAAGGAATCATCATTTACAATTAACTACCGGTCACTTAACCTATAAATCAGGTAAATTGAAAATAATACATAAAATGCAAATAATGCTAAATAAGGGAAAACATTCAGGGGGGTTCTAATCATTGTTGACTAAGATTACACTATTAATTTGGCTAAAACACAACTTCTGTGACAGGGAAAAGACACAAAGCACTCATCAAAACAACATTCAGACCTTTAGCTACTTTAAACAAAACAAGTATCTGACCCTGTCATGTTGGGAAAGAGCACTCACTTCAATTTGAGCCTACACAGAAGTCAAAATAAAAATGGTACAAGATAAAGAACCTCTCCTCCAACATAAGCTGCATGAAAACTGTTTTTAGACTAATGAAAAGACTCATTTACTATTAGAAAGATAATTAGAGGTTAAAAAAATTATTAGGAATTATTTACAGAAAAGCAAAGAAACAGAGTTTCAAGATTAGAAGAAGAGTGATCTCTTGGCCTAGTCAGAGGCACCAAGTATGAAAACAAACACATTTTAAAAGTGGTTTTCCAGTAACACTGCCAAAACTTTGTATTTCTTATTCTTTTCAGCAGCATAAAATGTTTATAAACTCAGCCCCACACCCATAACACACCCATCCGAGAATTAGGGGTTGGACACAGAGACACACTAAATAGCAAGAGGCCAACATTTAAGTGAGACATTACATTTAACAGACAACACTTGCAGTAGCACTTATACACCACTGTAAAGCACAAACATTTTCAAGAGATGTCTTTGAATTATTCAGAGGAGAGATGCCTTGATACAGAGAACACCAGTTCTGGGCTTGGTTTCAGTCCCTCCTTGTACCATGGTTTCCAGGTGTGCAGGAAGAGACAACACTGTAGCAATATTTCTCCCCTAAAGCCAAAATCAAACCCCTCTCTTCAAAACAGCATGGGAAGAAGTAACACATTTAAGTGTAGAAAGACTTTACATACTAAGCCAACAGGAGTAATTTCATACAGCAGGTTTGGTTTCCAGGCTATTAATATACTGACTCCTGGACAACTGCAACACTTTATATTTTTTACACATACAAAAAACTCTCCCAAATACATGTAAATTCATTCCTTCACAGGTTTCAGCCTCTGCAGAACAGAAGATGCAAAGCAAAGGCTTTTACAGAATGAAATCTCCTGAGCAGTTTTGGGAAAAGGAATCTCGTTCATGTACACATCTAAAAATCATTTAAGGAAAATAAAAGCCTAGCTGAGGTTTGTCCTCCTCTTACAGCAACAGTATTGTTTTATCATATTTAGTTGTTCTATTTCTGCATTTATTTTTAAATCTTTTTTTTCCTAATTAACTCTCATGCTCTCTCATACAAATATATGTACATACAAGTTTTGATTATGCAGATATATAAATATATAGACACACACTTATGAGTTATATTCATCTATTAAATAAGAGTTCACATCACAACTCTTCAAAATGATAGCTGAATTTTCTTAGTACTTTACTGCCCTATTCATACGTAAAATAATTGCATGCACTGGTGCAAACTCACCACAACCTACTGCATTTTCTCAAGAAAATTTCAGTTAGAAAGAAAAAAAATTGCCAACAGGGCCTTTTTGTATCAGGTTGCAGGAAGATCTGAACATTTGCAACATTGTGGGAATAACTTGTCAGTGGTCATATTTTGCTTTGCAAGGCCTTGATGGATGTGTGGAAACAAACATGGACCAAAACAGCAGACTGGGCTTGGCATGTATAAACAACATCTTCTGGCTTCATAATTACTAAATATTAAGCAACACTGGGGTAACAATTCTTTATTCAGGGCACGGAGACTGGAGCGACTGGCTATCTATATACGTGTATAGGTATATGTGCGCAGGTATATATATATATCTATATGTACATATACACCTATAAGTGTTCTGACATGAGTAGTTGCTACTGTTCAGTGTTGCCCCAAATAAAGAGTCAAACAGCTCTGACAAATAAGCTCAGGCTTCTAAACACATGCCTACAGGGGCAGGGGCAGACAGCCCTGAGGCTTCCCTGTTTATACCCCAGGCAGACAGATGAAGTGTTTAGGTCTGGATGGGAAGCACGACATGAATGTGGTGCTGCACCTACTAAGGCAGCCCATGCACCCTTCCTTGGAACGTCTCCACCTGCCACCTTTTCCAACTCCATACGGTTTTTTGAGAAACCTCTAACATTTCAGTGAAGAACAGAGGCCTGTGTTTGGGAGCTCACACAGATCTGAGTGAACAGGACAATCTAAACTTTACAGAAGGTTTTCCAGCAAGTCATAGAGACTCTGACAGGCAAAACTGAAGCAAGAACCGTAAGTACAGTGAACATCAGTTACGGTAGGAATATGATACAGGCACATGTATCCTGCAACAATCTTCTCTAAGGGGATCTTCTTCAACTTATTTTTGCCACATATTCAGCATAATGATACTTTAAAAATTATGATATTTTGCTGCTGACCTTTTTTTTATGAGCTACTTAAATAGTTTCCTGTATGATAGGACATTTTTAGAAAAAAAAAAAGGATATGTCAAATCAGCCTTGTATTAAATGCTCAAAAACACAACTCAAAACCATGGTCTTTTTGCATTGTGACATCTTTTCCATAAAAAAAGGGCTACACTGGAAGTAAACCACAAAGTCTATCACACTCTCTGAAAAACAACATAGAGTACAAAGGAACCTAAAGGTCATGGAAACTTCTGAACACTTAACTTAATTGGGAAACTCTGGAAAACATGAATTGGCTGCATTATGCAACACTAAGATGATAAAATGGCAAGAGTCTGAAACATCAGTATACCTACAGAGGAAAACAATATTTACAATTTTTTTCTAACTAGCAGTGTCAGGTTTCTTATCATTACAGAAATCATAAATCAGCAGATTTTCTTAAGCAGACTGTAGTAATACTATCAGCTGAAAATTAAACAACTGACTCGGGTTTGCCCTGGTCTCTTAACTTTTAGTCTTTTTTCTTTCAATTCTTTTTCCAAAACTTTGTTTTCTTCCAATCTCCCCCAAACCACATCTCCTTGAAAAATCAAAACACTCACAAAGCAAAAAAGTAGAAGAAACACAGCTAGCGAAGCCCTAAAAGAACAGCCCTTCTTTACTTTCTTCAGCACATCACTCCTCTCTCTGCACTGAAACCACTACCAGATTTGCTCAGCACTGTTTGCTCAAAAAACATGACTCATAACCAGTATGACATCCTTTTAAATACTGTACATCAATCTGAGAAACTCAATCTGAAAGCAGATCTTTCTCTGTAATCACTGAAGGCTCTTCCAGGGCCTTTCCCTCCAGCTGTCCTTATCCTGTTCCTAATCTCTCTGCGACTTTCCCTTCTCACCTCTTCTGATTTTCTTACTTCTAACTCCCTCACACAACAAATATACCTCCAGTTTCTCTGTTTCCATGTGCTGTATTCTAGCCTCTGTTCCCATTTATGGACCTCCCCATCAAACACTTTGTCCTGTGCATTCTTCTTTCCAAAACAGCTCTGCTCCCTCCCTTGATACCCTGGTTGCCATTTTATGCTCTAGAGCCAGATCCAGTAACAACCAATGTATCTGGAATGTGTGCCCACAACTGTACTCCATGGGAATCATCTGGCCCCAAAAACCACAAATATCTAAGCATGAGGACACCTCACAGCCAGTTACAGAAGTCATGGAGCATCCTGACTGGAACAAAGTTGCCAAACTAATTCTTTTCTTTCAACATCCCTGTGTCACAGAAACCCACTGTCACTCAAATTAGGTTACTGAAATTAGGTGCTGGTTAATTTAACAATTTCTTGGACCACTGGGCATTGAGAGACCTCAACAAGTATTGGGAAAGAATCTTCTAATAAATACTAGTTCAGAAATGCTGTGAATCATCAGTACAGAAGGAAGGTACATCTTCCTCTGGGGACACGGAGTTTGATTATTTGTTTGCAGACAACAGGCTTTGCTTGGCAGAAGAAAAAAGCACAAGGTGGAGAACAAGAAAAAGTCTGGGGTTTTATTTGTGTGCCTTTCCTTGGCTTATATAATACTTAAAATACTTAGCTACCATTTGCTAGTTCTCAGTATTGTATCAGATATAGGTAACTATCAACTTTCATGTAACTTGTCCTAAAGAAAAGATTCCAAGCAAACAAGCTCTTTCCCTATGTCTGCACTCTCGACAGCTACTAAAAATCAAAACCACAAGTTATCATGAGGTTCCAGATGGTACTTGTTTGAAATCTCAGAGACACATTATCAGTTCCCACCTCTGAAGACGTACCATGCATTTGCCAATGATACGAAACACTCAAAGGCATGCCGAAAATACTAACTTTGCAGATTGCAAATGTCTTTCAAAACAATCCCACTCATCTCTTATCAACAGTATCAGGATGTAAAATATAAAAAGAATCAACTTGATTGCAACATTACTTCTGTTTTCTCATTAAATTTCTCAGATACTCTGGACATAACAAATTACTTCATTCACAGTTAATAAAAACACAACGATTTGGTTCACCCTGTATATATGTTAAAGTTCCAAAAGGAAAGCCAGGCCGCTTATCAAATCAGGTAATCCAGACAAACCTTCATGAAAAAAGTAATTCTCCCATCAGGCAAGAGCCCTGATTTAAACTACAAATATGCAAACTTGCCATTTTTATTCTCCATTAACATTTCCATTACTGAGCTAATTGTGCAAGTAAGATTTTTTGCGTTTTCTGGTTTTTAAGAAATTGAGTATTTTTAGTAATTCATTCTTGAGCAGGCAGACATCTCAACAGCAGCTACTGCTGGACTATAAACAGGTTTTATAAAGCCTTCCAGATCAGGATGCTGTGTCTGCTATCAAAGGCGATTTCTCACTGTCCAGCACCAAAACAGGGACTGTCCACTGAACACATCAAGTAAGTAGGAACTGAGCACATTTAAACACACAAGATCTAGCCAGTTAAAACCGAGTAATACGCTATTGGATTCAAAATATGACATGTTAAATCAGTGCATCTCCTCATTTCAGTATAACAGACAAATAACTCAGTTTTATTTACTCATGCTACTTTCAGGACTGAAAGTTTTCTAAAAAAATACTGGTTTATTTCCAGTCACCTTTGAAAACCATTCCCAAAAAAGAAGCACATACACCTCTCTTTTCAGCGGTTTAGGAGGTATCGTGCAGTTACTGGGAGAAACTACTAAGCTATCAGTTGATGTCCATTCAATCTGTTCGTGACCTGGAATTTTGCCATACCATTCCTTCCAAACAACAAACTCCTTCAAAATATATTAAGTTTGATGGAGTTTACCAAGACCAGCAGAACAGCTTATGGCTTCTGCCACCATCACTAAAACTAGTAACTTCGGGATCACTAAGAACATGAAACTGGAACTTGAAAAATTACAACAGGCGAGCACCTGAATTACATTAATATATTTATAAATAGTGCAGACAAAAGAATCTGTATTCCAGAGCATGCCCATTTACAGAATACTTCAGGCTGGCATGGGGGTACTGAGCATCAGACAGCACAGAAAAAAAAGTACTTGAAAGAATAAATTTAGCTTCAAAACATTAATGATGATGATGACAACAAACTTTACTTCCCACTTCTACTCTGCAACCATCAGTAGCACTTACTCTTATTTATATTGGGATTTTGAAGTGAGTAATCCATTTTCTAAATGCTTTTCATCTCTTCTCTAGACACAGCACAGGCCACAGTCTGGGTCTGAGATGATCCTTGGAGTAAGCCACCTTTTTCTCCCACTTTCTAGACACTTGTGTCAGACCAGAAGGATACTCCAGCTATACAGCTTGCAGCAGCCCAGGATCTGCACTGCAGCACCCAGACACACTGAGTTGGGTAGGAAGGCTTCAGCCCATCCATCCTTAGCAACACCTAAGATCCACAAAGTAAAGCACAGGAGAATGAAACATACTTTAAAGGTTTACCTTTTAACAATGTCAAAAATCCAATTAGATTATATAACTTGTATTTTCAATCCTTCCGCAATGTCCAGCTGATTTTTTTGCCTCTGCACCCAGCACAGGCAACATGAACATGAACTGACAAATCACTTTGGTATTTTGTTCATCTTACTCTAATTCGCTAGATTTTCCGTGCATTAAGGCACCTGAGGGTAACTTGAAGTCGCAAAATTATTTATGTTTAAAAAGGCTAAATCTAGAAATGTTTCTTTCTGAAAAGCAGCATGTAATTACACTCTAAAATTGCAGTACCTGTAAGACATTTCAATAATTCCCCCATACGAATGAGAACTTTCCCAAGCCCACAGCCATTGAACAACTCATACTTACTCCAATCAAGAAAGAGACTGATCATTTCCATATCTTACCTGTTTGCTATCATTGTTGATCAGGAAAAAACATACATACTTCAGTTCAACTCTGGGTACAGTTAGGTGTGCCATAATCTGCTGCATTTCAGTCTACATTCCACAGTTCCACTTGTCTCATCAAACAGCTCCCAGACAGACATTTTAAAGGCAAAGTACCTTGCAAGTATACAACCATGACCATGTTCTAAAGGAAGCTTATTCCAACATGACATGACCTTTGTGGGCTACTCTTTTCTCATGGCTCTTTTTTGATATAAAATAGTCAAAGCTCACTCTGCACATGGTATTATATACCAAAGGTGGAAAATTTAGGCTGAATTTTAGCTCATTCCTTCAAAATAAAGACTTAACTACTTTGAGAAAAGTGGATCATGCAACTATTTCTTGAACAAAGCAAGACCTTAAAACAAGAGGGGATAAATCTCACTGCTAGCTAAGGGGTGTGTTGGCAGAAAGCCGAAGCACTGCCAATGGCTGTTCAGCACAGTAACACCTAATGTTAAAGTACCCAAACTATCCTGGGCAGGAGCAGATGCAGGTGCCATAGCATGGTGCTCTAAGATGGGCATTTCACCCTGCTCTTGAGCACAGGCATAATCTTGGGGCATTCCAAGAGTCAACTGCTCCTTTCACTTCACTGAAGACTTAATGATCAGTGTCAATAATTTCAGTATGCAAAGTAGTGATGAGTGATGTATCAGTCTCTCAGGAAAAGTCCCATTACATTAGAAACAAGGTCAAGTAGCCTGTTTCAGCCAGGCTATGCTACAACAACACACAAATAATCCAGCTCATTTGGATGATTAATGCGGGTAGAATTTGTTTTGTTGACAGAATTTGGAAAAATCCCAGAAACTCCTCCTCCTCTGAGCCTTAAGCCTGCTTGATATTCCAGAAACAGCACACACAGTACAACTCAGTGCTTTTCTGTCCCTACATACAGCTTTATACGCAAAACACGAGTTATTCAAATGAGCAAATACAGACTGATTGCTTCTGTCTCAGTCACTCACAACCCAAAGCCAACCACCAACAAAACGTCTTGCACAACACTGTGCAACTGAAGTTTCAAAGCACGTTGCAAATATTAACTGATCTACCTTCAACACCCACATATTAAATATGCACCCTTCCCTACATCAATTCTCTTTCATCTTATAAATGTAGACAAGTAGTTTCAGAGTTTCCATAACTTGATCAAGCCACACAGGATGTCTATGCAAACAGGCCAAGATCCTAACCAAGCTGTCCCTGCCTTCAGGCCTGTCCCTGAACACAAAGCCATTGCCTAGATTCATATTCACAAACTATTTCAGTCTACATCCTTTAAAGGCCAGATCCGTGATATCCAATAAATTTTTGACAAGTTTAAGAGCAATCACAAAACCCAACCTTTCAGCAATCTGGGTTGCACAGCAAATCAACAGAAAACACCCAACAGTAGATCAAATTGACTCCTTTGTATGGGACAAGGTTAAAAAAAAAAAAAATAAAAACCCCCCCCCCCCCTTCTAAAAACCAACCCAAACAGATTACAATAGCTCTAACTCCCCATGTCTGCAAAAACACAACTCTTGCAGATGTCTTACTGACTGTCTGAGAGCATCTACTGAAGTCTGACTATAGTCTGAGAAGGATGACAGCTGATACGTGAGCTCCAAAACAAACTCCAGATTTCATAGGGCTCACTGAAAAACAACTGCGTTCTCATTTTTGATACAACATCTCAGAAATCTCCACTTGCTTTATCTGTAGTCTCAGAATTAGACTTGCCTGGTAAAAATGCTTAAGAGGGTTTGATTGTTTTGCAGATCAGAGTTTCTAAAAAATTGCTAAAATTTAAATGAAACTGCTAATGTTGAGACCCACAAGACACAAACTGCTAGTCAGAAATGTCATCTAAACTATTTATTTGAAAACATCACATACTGTGATGAAGGTACAAAAAAACCACTACAGTCAAGCATAAGCAGGTATTTCATATGATGATAGGAAAGACATGGGTAAATGAAAAATGAAAATTTATGTTTTCCACTACACATCATATGATTCCATATGAATTTACTGTAAACAGCAGTAAGCATTTTAGAATCAAGATTGACTGGAACCTGCCCCAGGAATATAACTTTAATCTCCTTTAGGTCTATCACTGATAAACCTCACTTGTACAAATGCTTCTATCTGCAGAGCTAATGGAATGTTACTGGCTGTTCCTCACCATGTCTACAGGATAGAACAAAGAAAATATAAACTGAGGGTTGTTCATCATGCACCCAGGTACAACCTATTGGGCTAGGCATAGGAAAGAGAAACCAAGGGCTTTTATAAAATGCAATTGCATCACTTGAATTACCTACCCAGAAGAGCCTCTTGCACTTCTAGTCCCTGCAAGCCACAAGTAAATCCAAAACCAGGAAACTCAAAGCAGTGAAGTAGAAGATTCTCAAGCACAACACAATTCCCAAGCAAATGGGAAAAAAATCTTTGCTTCATTTCCAGTGTAATACAAAATAGATCCTAGGTAATTAACATTATTCATTTATGGTCTCATTTAAGGCATAAAGAGAGCAGCTTTACTCCGCAGATTTCTTCCTTTTTCAGTACATCTAATTCTGTACAAGTTGGCCCATGGCACTGAACTTCCACATGTCCACAACTTTCTAATCTCCATTCATTTTCACAACAGCCAGGATTAGGACTGTGCTACAGTCTGCAAAATAAAGCCAAATTTTAATCCTGTATCTGCCTCACAATCTTTTTTCTCTAAATTCTGTCTGCATTAAGTTGTACCTAGAAGCCATTTATTGATTTCAAATGCCTTGCTTCCACTTATTTCTCCTGATACCTAATGCCCCAGGGAATATGGATTTAGGTTCTATCTATCACTTTTAAAAGAGTTAAAATTATAAGCTATTTGAGCCAGATATGTCTAAACACTTATTAAATTGTAGCTTCCGGCTACTTATTGACTTTTTCAGAACTACCTTCACACCTCATCTATTTTCTACTTTATCAGCTTTCTGAAAAGCAGGAGATATGGGCTTAAGGTACCATACCCAGCAGCCAGATAAACCTCTGCTGTGGTTAATTCCCAACCATCATCCCCAGTTCAGACTATCAGCAGAATTTAGTACTTGTGAAAGCTCCAGACTGAGCACAGCAGAAATTAAAGCTCACTCTTTACACACACAACCAGTAAATGCAGCACAGCAATCAGCAGTGCAAGCTTCTTCACAAAATCCCACCAACAGGTTTGAAATAAGCTTCATCTGGAAGCATTTAGGACAAAGTAGCAGATCTACTTCTCAGCCCATTTAGCTAGAATGGTAAGGAAGTCTGTGCATGGCAGAGGAGTAGAGATGCACTGGGAAAGAAAAGCAAAGACAGCATAGGCACGTGTGCAAGGATGTATCCCAGCCCCTCCTGCCCTTTCTCCATGCCCTAACTCATACTGAGCAGACACACCAGCCCATGCAGTGCTACAGAGCCATGCCCTGAAGAGGCTGAATAGCTCTGTACAATACTGAGATACCCATTAGAGCCTCACACATTATTCTGTCTCTTCTCAGTTTTGACTGCAGGTTTGATATCCTTGTTGAGACAGTTTTGTTAGATTACTATCATTTGTAAAAAAAAGCCAGAAAATATTCTTCCAGTACTAATAAGGCTGCATGCAATAAGACAAGCCTATTTTGAAACTTTCAGCAGCACTTAAGTTGCCAAAAGTTAAAACATGCCAGTTTTGCATAGAAAAATGTAGCTTTATGGCCTCAGAGTGGTCCAATTTCATCAAGCACAAACCAGTTCAAACATTTCAGACATGTATTATTTGATGTAACAGCAGCTCCTAAAAATAAAAAGAACATTTTGACAAACAAGAGAAGGTGGGTGAGGATCCATTTTCTCATCTTACTTGGAAGCAACATCTCAAGATTTCAAGGACTGTCACAAGGAATAATGTTGGTGTATTACAGCAGGGAGAGCTGCACTTTCCAAGTGCACAGTGCTGTCTAGCAGTTCTCTGTTTCCTTCAAGGAAAAGGCAGAAGATTTGCTAGAAAGCTCCACAGGTCAATAACATAAGGAGTCAAAATTTTTTGGGTTATCTTCTTCCTGCCCCAGGCTCCATACTAGGAGTATCTTCCTTTGGCTGGATTTACCTCTGTCTTTCCTATTTTGAAGGCAAAGTAAAGCGTAACAACACAAAACCTACATTTCATTACACAGCTCAAAGCAGTCAAGGTATTGAAGAAAGCATTTTGACCTTTCTCCTTTCCAAAGACGCAAGATATTTCACTTCCTTACTTTTAAGAATTCAAGGCCTGTAGTTATCCACAATTTAACTTACATCTTCTGATGTAAGAAGGATCTTTATGCAAACTCCTCTTTTTTCTATGTCAATGACTGAAGCTTAATGTGGTATCTCCCATGATCACTGTCTTTCTTTGCATATTTATATCTTATGACTTCACAGTCTTTACAGCTGTTTTCACTTAGCACATTTTTCTAATTTACCTTTTCCTTGCTTTTAAAGATGAATTTTTAAAAACAGCATATCAAGTTCCTACAAGTCACATTACCCATCCCATTCTGGCAGATTATCTGCCCAAGTGCTTGATACTGACATTATTTTTTTAGAAAGCTTTTGGTGAACTCTAGTGGTAAAGCTTTAAAAAAAAGTCAAAAAACGAAAGCAAACTACTTTTTTTTTTAATATATACTTTGCAGAAGTAAAAATGCTTATGGTTATAAACTCCCTTGGCTAAAGGGTTAAAGGCACTTCCAGTAGGAAAAGACATTATCTCTTTCTTGTACCTCACCTTCAGTCTTTTAAACATTTCAGAAGAGAAAAGCCCAATAGCAATTAATCAAAAGTTGCTAGATATAAGGGGAAGTGGTACAGTGGCAACAGAGAACACCAGAAGGCCCATGACTTCATGGAAAGCCTAGACTACCTACCTTCAGTCCGTACAGTTACTGATTTTGTTACCAATGGTATTGGTTTGTAATTAGACTTTATTTATTTCAGCTGCCCTTGAAACCACAACCCTGAGAAAACAGTACAACCTCTAAGTGCATTAACAGACCCCTTTAGGTAAGGAAAATTAAAAGAAAGTCATCTGTGAGTGCCACCCTGTCAGGATGCGTCCAGCAAGACAGAGAAACACAAGTGTTAAACCAACTTCAGGGTCATCAGCACAGCTGAGCAGGATCTATCTAAGTTGAAATACAGCTCGTAATCCTATACAGCCTATCAACACTGCATGGGTCATGCAGCAGAGAGTCCCAGCAACAGACAACATGGAATCATCAAGTTCTCCCACAAATACAGACAGAGCAGACGGCTTCCTGTCTTTGAAATCACTTCCTCTCCATTTCAGGTTCATCCATACATTCAACCTCTATAAAGTACAGAAGTTAGCTGCCATAAAGTGCTTAACCCTTTGCACTCAAGTAAAGGTCCTGCTCTAAGGTCTTCCAACTAAAATTGAACTTGGATAAAAGTATTTACTACTGTTCTAAAACCAGGAAAATAAAGATACCATGAGACAACCATGTTAAGTTCACCTTTTCACATTGTCCTCTTCCTCAGCCACACCAGCTCTCTGCTAGCATCTCTTTAAAGTTCTCTCAACATAGCTATTTAGCCAACAAGGCTACAATTTAGACTGAATTTAAGCTCCATATACTTAAGGTCTACAAAGCTAAGTTACTTTAATGTTTAGTACATAAGACAATATACGGCACCCTGCCTACTGCTCCAATGGCCCTTCTCTTACTGAAAATCAATTATTGCTATAAAGTAACACGTACTTCAAATATATAGCATTTACTTGTAACTGCAGAGAACAAAAAGTACGTGCTTGATGTAAACAAAAATTAGAATTAAATGTCTTCCAAATGCCAGAGATGAGAATACAACATCCTTCAGCTCGATTTAAATCAGATTCATAAGAATACTGTCATGTGAAAATCCTTTACAGTGACTGACACATTCCATCTGACTCCCGGAAACACTGCGATGCTTTCCAACAGATACAGTTAAGAGAGTATTTCTCCTCTCCTGGCTGAGGAATCACAGGGGCCAGAATGAGCTACATGCAGTGTTATGGACAACTGACTAATACCCACACAAAAATAAGTGGTCTAATGGTAGCTTGAAAGTGTTAACCAGAGTCTTCCATCAAGAAATGTTTACTATCATTTTTAATAATTTATTTCACAAACCAAACAGCATTAGCACTGACCTGAACAGTTAAAAATTATGCCATGAGGGGCAGAGAGGGTTTATACATGTAATGGTAGTGGTGAAGAGGCAATGGAGAGGGAACAAAGGCATTATACAGACTGACAGAAAAAAAATCAAGAAATAAAAACACTAAAAGCATTACCACTCCAGGACAACTTCTAACTGTATTTTTTCATGCTTGAAAGCAAAGTATTTGTTACCTCCTGGATAAAATCTGCCAATATTGCTTATTAAAAATGACCGACATTTTATCACCAAAAAAAGGAAATCAATAAAAAAAAATTAGTAAAGTTTGTTTGTTGTTTCCACCAAGTCTGGATTTAAAAAAGGGAAAAAAAAAAAGAAAGTATCTGTAGTCAAACTTACATTAATATATTAAGAAAAGAAACACCACAGCACTTTCATAGAATCATTTAGGTTGGAAAACACCTCTAAGATCATAGAGGTCTTAGCACTGCCAAGTCCATCTCTAAACCATGTCCCTTAGTGCCACACCTACAGGCTTTTATACACCTTCAGGGATGGTGACTCAATTATCTACCTGGGCAGCCTGGTCCAGTGCTTGACAACCCATTCTGTGAAGAAATTTTTCCTAATAGCTAATCTAACCCTCCCTTGGTGCAACTTGAGACCATCTCATCTTGTCCTGTTGCTACTTGCTTGAGAGAAGAGACCAACCCCCAGCTCATTACATCCTCCTTTCAGGCAGTTGTAGAGAACAATACGGTTCCTTCCAATCCTCCTTTTCTCCAGGCTAAACACCTCCAGCTCCCTCAGCGGCTCCTCATCAGACTTGTGCTCCAGACCCTCCCCCAGCTCCACTGCCCTTCTCTGGACACCCTCCAGGACCTCAATCTCCTTCCTGTGGCGAGGAACCCAAAACTGGATACAGGACTTGAGGCACGGTGCCAAGTAGACAGGAAGATCACTGCCGTGGTCCCGCTGGCCACACTATTGCTGATCCAGGCCAGGGCCACGGGCCTTCTTGGCAACCTAGGCACTGCTGGCTGATGTTCAGCCACTGTTGACCAGCACCCCAAGTCCTTTTCTGCTGGGCAGCTTTCCAGCCTGTAGCACTGCCTGGGGTTGTTGTGACTGAAGTGCAGGACCCGGCACTTGGCCTTGTTGAACCTCATACAACTTGACTCAGCCCATCGATCCAGCCTGTCCAGATGCCTCAGCAGACCCTTCCTACCCTTCAGCAGATCTACACTCCCACACAGCTTGATCCACAAACTGATTGAGGATGCACTTGATCCACTTGTTCAGATTGTTGATAAAGGTATTAAACAGGACTGGCCCCAACACTTGGCCCTGGGGAACAGTACTTGTGACCAGCCACCAGCAGGATCAAACTCCCTTCACTACCACTCTCCGGGCAGACAGCTCCTAATCCAGCAAACAGCGTGTCCATCTAAACCATGAGCAGGCAGTTTCCCCAGAAGAATGCTATGGGAGATAGTATCAAAGGCTTTACTGCAGTCCAGAAAGACAATAACATCCATAGCCTTTCCCTTACCCTCTAAGGGGGTCACTTGGTCAGAGAAGGTGAGCGCTTCCACCAGCTCCCTCAGTACCCTCAGATGGATCCCACCCAACCCAACAGACTTATATCTACACAGCATAGCAAGTCACTGACCATTTCCCCTTGGATTATGGGGGCTTCATTCTGCTCTCTGTCTCTATTTTCCCCCTCAGGAGGCTGAGTACACTGAGATCAACTGGTCTGACTGTTAAAGACTAAGCAAAGAAAGCATTAATTACCTCAGCCTTCTCCTCATCCTTTATTTGTTTACAGGCTTTATTTGTTACAAGCTTTTAGTAGCTATTAATCATCACAAGGCCCTGCAAGCACACACAGTGTATTTTCCATTAATCATCTGGCACTTAATACACAATGTTGGAAGTGGCTTTGCACAGACATATTTTGCCAATATTTCCTAGTTGCAAAACCGACAAAGCATCCACTTCATTGCAGAGGTTCCTGCACTTGCCACACCTGAAGCTCCTTTATCAGGCCCCCCACCTGCAATCCAGGTGTTTTCAGTGTCCACCTCCGCAAAAACCCATCCATGCCAGGACTCCCATTATCTCTCAGTACAAAAACCCACTTTCAGCTCCAAGAACATCAGCAGACTTTGATAACTTTTGTCCAAGCTGCACAAGAGCCCTGAGATAAGCCCCAAATGTTTGTAGCTCTCAGACTGCCCCACAGGGAGTGACTTCAGTTCTGGACTCTGAAGCCTGCTGGCACCCTGCCCTGCCTGTACCCCCAGGCAGCAGGAAAAACCACCAGCCTCAAATCCAGAAACCCTGCACAACCTGGTATTCCTGATGCTGAGTAATGTATTTTTGTCACATTCTGTGTAATCCTTAAATTCACAATTGGTATGGGATCATCAAAATAATTACTACAATTGCTGTATTTGATTTTAAACTGTACACACAGTCCAAACTCCCCAACAAATGTGAACTCTTACAAATGAACTCTACATCGTCAGACCAAAGCAAACACTCAAGATAACAGGTGTAATTTTCTCAAAAATGTCCTGCACAAAAGGACATTTATTATTCACAACGTAGCCCATGTTATTAAGTAGAAACAAGATCGATCTACAGCAGATGGACTGAAGAAACTATTTTTTGAATACTGTACAAAAAAAAAAACCAACTTAAAATCAAATGTTTGCAGCTTCTAATACCACCAGAGTTCTTGCAAGGTCCTCATTTTTTGCTGAGGTTACTTGAGGTCCAACACTACATTTACTTTCAAAAGCAATAGTCAGCGCTTATGACAAATAGATTATTAACCCCTTTTCAAAACTATGACTTCCTCTCTTTTTGCTCCCCACTCTCTTTTTATAGTATTAATATATAATTAACTTTTTTCCCTAAAAATAAAAGTTAGTATTAAAGGTAAAGCCTTACTTAAGTGTCATAAAATAAACAGCTGACTCACTTTTCTTAGATTTTCTGATTTGTTTCAGCATTTGTTGAAGTCCTGACTAAGGACATTTAATGAACGTCTCTATTCCTTCAGACAAGGTGTAACTTCAAGAAATTCTTGCAAAGCTTAAACTATTCAAAAAGTTTAAGCTTGTACTAAAAAGGTGCAGATCAGTCATCCTTAAGCTCAGGCTGAAGACTTAAATTAAGTATGGGCAGTAACTGTGCATCACAAACACATGAAAGATGACAGCAGCAGCCTCTGAATTTTCACAGGGCCTCTGAGATTAGGAAGGAAGCAGACGCAGGTTAAGACCGTGCTTAGGAAGCACATAGTAAAATCACAGAAGGGTACATTTCTTTCAACATATCCACAGTAAAACCCATACAAAATTAACAACTGGAAAAAGTGCCACTAGCATATATAAACAGGTATGTTTACTGACCCATCAATTTGAAACAGATGGTTAGTGAAATAAATAATTAAGTGGTAGAATTTAATTGCTTAAAACCATTTACGAAAGCAAGTAAAAGCCACACATAACATTCCCATTCCACTGGCACACAGGAGTATTCTGAGAAGTATGAAGAATTGAGTATTTGCTAGAAAACAAACTTGTAATAGCTCTGTCAAACGCAGATATTCTATACATCCCACCCTTGATTTCACAGGAAGATTTCAGTTTCAACACAGGCATTTAAGGGGTCTCTATTGTACTACAGAAGCAAATTTGATATACACTATTAAGATGACTGCCTCAAAGAGGAAAACTGTTTCCAGCAGGTATATATTTAATACCGGTACTTCTGAAAAAGTGGGCATTATTCCTTTAAAAAGCCACTATTCATAAATGTTTTTTACTTCATTTTTAATAATATGCAAATAATATGGTAATGAAGTCTTCAAGTTGCTTTTGTTTCCTTATTTATTTGCTAATTGTACCTCCAGTGTCTTTTTTCACCATGCATGAAAATATTAAAGGAATCTCTCTAGCAGAAGTAATCCCAGCTGGTAATTATACTTTTTGCCCACATATGAAAAAAAAAATTAATATATGTACAAATAATCAACAAGTGTTAGTCTAGAGGTAAAGTCCAAAATGAGCTATAAGGTTGTTTGGGTTTGGCAGGTTTTTTAATCCCTTTAAAGAAATTGCCATTGCATTTAAAATAAAAATTCTATATGAAGTCCTTAAATCCTTTATTTTTATGCATGTATTACCACAAGAGACAGTCATTAGCCAGACTATTGTCTTCAGTGCATTTTGTCTTATTTTCTGATGCACTAAATAAAGTCTGAATATACACCTATCTTCTGTTTTTCAATACACTGGTTTTGCTCGAAGTGTATCCGAACATGTCAAGTTCAGTGTCCCCAGCCTCACAACACAAAGCACTACCACACATACTTTGCAGAGCTACACTTCAAGTATTTGGGCAACTAGAGGAGTCTTGCAAGAAATGTATTCTTACTGTGATTAAGAATTAATGATGAAAAACTGAAAGTGGTAGCATTTAAATTATACCAGACTGGCAGTGAATTTGACCTAAGAAATAAATAAATGTTTATTTATGACAACAGTCGTGCCATTGAGGGTATAGTAAGGTCTAAAAGCAAATGGGAAACTGATTCTTTGCCCACCAGACCTCTCAGGAAACCGAATTAACACAAACTAATATAAAGCATATGGGTTTCAGAAATGTAAGTACCACCTTACTAGGGGGAATATTTCACAGAGAAATGACAAAGTATGAATCCCTTCCATCAGGAAGCAAGCAAGTTTCTGACAAATCTTTAAGAACTTAGCAACCCTAAGAATTTGCAGACTCATCCAATAATGTCTACAACTTGATTCCGTCAGCACCTGAGCTACCCAGCATACAGCACTATTTCCAGACTTTTAACAGAGAGACACTGCCCAGCAATGCCTACCTAACAGCATCCTTGCACACACCAGAAAAACCAAAACAGCCATCCTTGTAATCACCCAGGTGAGACAATTCATCAGCTTTGGAAGCCAGATCAGCTACCACCCATCCCACAGCAAAGCAAGCCTCTCTGCCACTGCGTCCTTCACTCCACATCAGAACTTCAAATCAGCATCTATGACAAAAAAGCTAAAATCTCTTCTCCCCCCAGAGAACCCTTTTATCATCCCTTATAACTGGCCACACCATAAATTCTGCTTTTTTTTTCAGGGATACGTGACTGAGTAGCCATTCTCAACCTGTATTTACCTTTCAGGTCAGCTCTTTTTATTTCAGACCTTATGTCTCTGTATCCAAAAGCACATCTACTTCTTCAATACTTACGTCATAAAACCAGCCTTAGCCATAAATATTGTACAGATTATAAAGACTTTTATGGGGTGTATTTTCCAAATCTTGTGTTAGCACTTTCAAAGGTAATTAACCACCTCGGAATGAAAATAAAAACAGGAACAGCCACGAAGACTTCTCACAAAAAAAGTAGTCCAATCTGGTGGAGCACTCACCAAATAATAAAGCATCCCAAAAAGATACAGTGGCCTTTAAAAATTTAAAACTGTAATTAGATTAAATGTGGTGTTTAGCTCCTATTACCTGGAAACAATTAATTCTCTCAGACACAATGTTAAAACCTTATTCCTATTCTCCTATGGCTTTTCTGTCATATGAAATTAATATTATAAGATCCTAGAGTGTTGCTGAGCTGAGTATGTAGTTTTGATAATTAATGAATCAGCTCACAAATGTCAAGAACAGGTTGGTATTTGCTCCAGATAATCTGTCTCCTTACTTCCAAATATCTGACATTACATCAGTTTATAACACATCGTGGAATATTATGTCACAAGTCAAGTACACACAAGCTGTGAAACACATTACAATTCAACTGGATATTGCTTCTGACAATGTAAATTGATTCTTGAATCCGAAAACAATCCCGTTCTGCCCCCAACAAACTCGAGAGCAGCTGATGGACATAAAACAATAAATGTATCCTTGGGTTTAAATGAAAAGATTTCTAAGTCACATATACCGACCCTGTGTCACGTAAATCCACACCAACACTAAAGCAAACTGCAAAAATTGATTCAGATCAAAACGATATTGAATACTAAAATTCAAGTTGCCTTTCACTAGATAAATATTCGTCAGTCTTCTTTCTTTCTTTCCCATACTAATCATATACACATAGTGCATTCCTGCTTTAGACCCTTACCAAAAACCCAGGACAGGCTTACACACTAAAAATACATCAAAACATACAGCAACATAAGCTGTCCCTGCTCTTGCACCAGAGTCCTCAGTGAAAAACCAGATACTCTTAAGTAGACCGAGGTGTCTGCAATACTCACAAAGCCACATTCAGCCACAGCAGTTAACGAGAGATGATTATTTTTATCTTTTTCACTCTACATAGTGAGATGAGCTGTAATGCTAAAATACACAGTACAGGTTTGGTCTACGTGGTGATTAATTTAAAAGCCCTGCTCAGCTTCTCTTCCAGAAAATGTAAAATTTTACACAGTGCAGAGGATAAAAGCAAGCAGTAACACCTTCTAAAAAGTCAGATAATAATTTTTAATTTGTAGGACAGTATTCAGACAAGAAAGAATATAGGGCAGACTGGATCAGAGTCTTTATCCATGATTTTCTGTTGACACCTTGCACCACTGTAGAATGAGTTCAAAACCACCAAGATGACAGCACATGCAAGGAAGCACAAACCAGCTCCCAAAACACTGCCTGACTACAGGTGTGATGTCCAGAGGCTTTAAACACCAAGTGTTTGGCCATCTGAAGAGAAGAAATTTAAACCAAGGTCTATCCCAAAGAATACCCTGCTATAAAAGACAAGAGTTTTGTGCTTACCCTAATCCTACTGTTACCAAATTTTGCCTCCTATGACACCACTCTACATGTCTCTATTTAAATATATTGTGTAAATGTAGCTGTCACAAACTATACAAATCATTCAACCAAGTGCCTAGAATCCAGCTCTTTGGGTTACGGCACTTCTCCCATGCTGACAGAATGGCAAGCAAAGCAGCCTGGTCAGAGTTACTAATAGGAGTCAGTTGAGAAAATCAGCAGAAACGGAACCAAAAAAAGGCTCTGATAATTTTTGGTCAGCTTTCTCATTCACTGCTGCCATTATTTTTAGTACAATTAAGATAATGAAACATTTTTAAACCCCCTTTTTAAATGGCATCTTTTACACGTACAATGTTCATGTGCCCAGAAACACTGCTACCCATTCCCTAAAAATGGCTATCAATCTGTACAAGAGTAATTCCTAAATCTCAGTAGTTAAATCCCAAAGCATTTTTACTACAGATATGGAAACTATTTCTGGAATCAGTGACCATGACTTTCAGATACAAAAGTTAAAGAACATTTCTTGGAGAAAATGTATATTTACCTGTTTTGTAATAAGTTTCAAAACACATTTCCCCTTCAAGGTACACCTATAGACTACATAATATACTTTCTCCTGCATAATCAGATCTACTTTGTATTTCTGATGTTCATAGAGTGTTGACATCAACCAATGTAATGACAAGGCTATTATTTTTTCCCGTTAATCACTTAAATAGGGAAAATAAATTAATATTTCAAGATCAGCACAAGCATGTGAAAAAAGAAAAGTTACTTTCTTTGAACTTAGTCTTATGAACACCAAGTATGTATTCAAAGATAAAATATGCAAACTGCAGGCAAAGCTCAGGCTTTCAAACACAGCTTATTGTTCTGCTTAGTGCAGTGTGTAAAGCTAAAGAAACATGAAGCCATCAGCAACAGTAGTAAATCATTCTACCAGCCATTTCATTCCTTACAGACATTCTTTGGTCCTCTCTCCTACTGGCAGGCCAGTTCTGGCCCACACACACAATTTACAGTTAATTTACACACTGAACAGACTTGGAGCACAGCTTTACAAAGCTTCCCTTTAGTAGCAGCCCAAGCTCTAGCAGCTTTCCTCCTTCTCATAACCACCCTTTCACTGGAATGATACAACTATAAGAGCCAGATATATTAGCCAGGTATCTGACCTGGGTTAAAAAAAATGCACCGGGCCAAATGAGAGCCTCTGTTGGTAGTGAACTGTGTGATGCAGCACATCTGCCCCGGCCCAGCTGGGCAGGCAAGGGAACACAACAGCAGCTGCTCACACTGGCATTGCTGCCTACAGCAAGAGACGTGCAGCCAAAGCAGGAGAAATCACTTCCCAATGCCATGAAGATGCAGGTAAGGGCACTGGAACCTATGAAAATGTTTTAAAAAGTTGACTGTCCTACATGAATATGCTAATCAGCAAATTAGTTACTGTTCAGCAAGCGTACTTGGAATTACCAAAGTAATAAAGTTACCACAACTTAGAATTTACTGAAAGCAAATCAAGATCAAAAAGAACTAGTCACGCACACGTGGCTGGATTATTTTGACATGCAGAGGTAGGATTTTTACACACATATTGTGGAATTACAGAGCACCACACAGCAAAATTTGTTAGTGACTTGACAGTCAGGCTTCAAGTACAATTATCTTCCTCCAGTCTTTGAAAAAGTGTAGGATTTGAGTAAGTTTTCAAAGATTTGAGTAATATCAATTCAAGCCTGTAGATCTGAAAGAAAAATGAATATTGATTATGCTTCAAAAGGAAGCCAGAATTAACTACGAAATATTCTGAACACAAATGGCAATTTACTGTCAAGAACACAACAAATCGACAGCTCATGCTATCAATCATGCACGTGGCAATGAATCAGTGCTTCTGCAACAAATGAATGGAGGAACCAAGGGAGGGAAAAAAGAAAACTACAACAAAACACACACAAACAACACAAACAACCTATCTCCTATATCTATTTTTCTGCATCTGCTATGAAGAACAAGCTTCAAATTTGAGTCCTTGGTAAGGTACAAATGCAATTAAATCTGGAAACATGCCACCCAGCACACGCATGTGCTCCTGAAAGGTATTACTGATGGAAACATTTCATACTCATGTTGCCCTTTTAAATCTTGTGTTTGTTACAAAATGCTAAGTAGTACCAGATTTTTTTTCAAGGGCCTTCCACCCAGTAATAGGTCATGAATAAAAAGAGTTAATGCCCTGAATTCTGTGTAAAGCTTATTTCACTCAACAGAAAGCAAATCATATGCAAATTTCTTAACTGCAAGTATAGCGTGGGGCTAACAAGCACATGAATGCCTCACTATGCAAAATCCATGCAAATACCTGCAAAAGTTTTTAACCTGGGAATATTCAATATTCAAAATGCATGCAAATAGCTATGAAAGATTTTAACCTGGGAACACTGCCTGTCACACCACCTTTCTGTGTTTTGTGCACATTGTAATAATTTTCATAACCATAACATCCGCACTCCTGATAATACAAAATATCAAGTCAAGTGATTAGGCAAATTTAAAAAAAAAAAAAACACTTTGAGAAACATCAAACAATAAAGGAGGTCATATTTATATAAAACACAGACTGTTTTCATATGAACACAAGTTTGCATGGGATGGGTCCAACTGAAACGTTCAGGAAGCATGCTTCCTCCACGAGGACATACTAATGCTGGATTAAGAGAGGTTTGTTAGACTGTTTTCAATGAACACAATTCTCCAAATGAAGCAAATGTAACGTCACCTCCTAAACTCCCTTTAAACAATGCAACTTGAGTACACAGTACAGTAGGAAATAAATCAGTAAAAAAAAGTGCAAGAAAAAAATTATTCCTAAAATGCGATGCAAACCTCAAATTAGGATACTTCAGGTAGCACTGCAGATTTACTGAGATATCATAATGACTAATTTTCTCAAATGCCGGTTTTTTTTAGGTAAATTAACTCTATTTAGAGGTTTTTTTAATGAGGCAGTAGCATCAGAGTTCCCACATGTTAACAAAAATGAAAAAAATGTTTCTGTTTTAAGCATTTACAAATTTGTAACTGAGATTTCTTTAGCAAATACTGAAAAAGAAGTCTGGAACTATACCGAAGCAGAGGTGTTTAATGAACCTCAACACACAATACCATAGTCTCACCAAACCACAAATAATCACCATAAGACTAAGAGTGGTGGACTTTTGAAATTATGGACTTCTATTAAGTAACTTTCAGTAAAAGAAAAAGAATTTTGAACTAGAATTACAGACTTGGATTTTAGTATTTTTTCCTTAGACTTGCTGTTCCCATTTTCATCTTCTACTTCAGAGGAATAATGCAATTGGCTACCAGTGTCATTAAGTCAGAAGGACATCACATGCATGTTTAACATCTAATAGAACAAACCAAATAGACTGAATAAAGCTTAAAATGTGTGAAGTGACAAAAACTTTAAAATCAAAACAGTTTTCATATGAACCATTTAGACCAGTTTTTACAGATTAATACTGAAGTCATGCATTTTCTATTAAGTGTTTCTTACACATTTCAAATTCCCTTCACATTTGGCTTCTTCCATTACATGTCTGCTATTGGTGACTTTTGTTTTGCCACAATGTGCTATGCAAGAAACATGATGCAGTTATAATGTGGGCTGCAAGTGTATCATTGTTCTTAAAATTATGACCTTCTTAAAGGCGCTAGTGTAAAGATCATGAAAGCCAGGGTCAACTATAGCTCTGTGAAGTTTCAGTGCACAGGCTAATATCGGCTCCTGCAAAAGTGCATTGGACTGTAAAGTTTGAAATAAAAGCTGGTATTTAACTGTCCTGTAACCAATGGCTCAAAACTCTCCTCCTTTCTGTGCCACTCTTCATCAAATTTTGCTTAAATGCTATTGTTAGAAGGCTGTATCTGAATGTTTTTCTGACTGGGGAACAGGCATGAGACGTATAAAGCAAAACAATCTTGAAGAACATCTACATCTCTGCCTACTATTCACATCATAGCAACAGATTTCCATCTCCATCAGCACTGCGACATTACCTAGTGAGGTGATGCATCAAGCAAGCCTAGTTTAGCTTTCCTCTGAAAAACAGACATACAGAATTAAAAACTATTTTGGTCAATAATTTTTTGTCAAAAAGGACAGTATGTCTTGCTCTTCTTAACATTCCAGTAACCTGGCCTCCTTGCACAAATGGAGCAGCCCAGAAGCCGGAACACAGCGCAAGAGCTCCCATCTTGTCACCGTTCCTGCTAGCCAAGTCCAGCAGGTGACGCCGCAAGATTAAGTCAATACTCCTTCTTGAAGGACAAATGACTCACTAAGGCCACTACCAGACTTCTCTTCAGCTCCTTTTACTTCCCAAGAAGGTATCAGTCAAGCCTCAAAGGAGGCTTTCTCTCTATTGTACGAATCTGCCTGCATTGCCCAAGACCTCTGAAACAGCAACAAACCAGCCTATGAATAACCAGGAGACTGAAATTTATGAATATGAGGAGATATTTTTATCCACTAAATGGGCTGCATTTGTGGAAGACTAAGGTCAAGAGAATAGTTTCCATTATAACAACATGAATAGAAGCCTTTTTCTTTAGGCTGGTAACTTGCCAAGTGGAAACTATAATCCGCATCTCTTATTAAGGATTTGGAATAAATCCAACATCTGTTGTAACTTAATGTCAAAAGGCAATCTCAAACCTGCACTTGAAACTTTCAAACTTACTACACGCCCTCTCCCATGATAACTGATTTACTGAAGGTGCCATCTCACCTTCAATGCTATTTACAAAGAAGAGCTTGTACACAAAAGTAGATGATTGGCAGGAAAGCCGTAAATGAACAGGCAGCACGAACATGTTTCCCAGCTAGTGTGCCATTACAGTTCAAGCCGGTGTTTTAAATGTTTGCTGTAGGCAAATCTGTGGGCACATTACTGTAGCTCAGTTTCCAATGCCATGTCATCAACTCCCAGTAACTCCAGCAGACTTCTGAGCACAAGAATCACCTCATCAATGAGCTGGCAGGATAAGTCACTCACATAAATTTCTATCAAGTCTGCACCAGCAAACTGTTTACCTCATAGCACCGTAAGTTTAATTTCCCTCTACTTAAAAAAAAAAAATCTATTTAAGTTTCAAATTGTTTCATTTTCAAATTCAGTGGTAATGTATTTCAAACACATCAATACTGAAGTTCAACAGAAAATCTATCTCTCATTAGAAAAATACAGGAAGTGAAATACTTAAAATTTCATTAAATATCAATTCACAAAAAAAGTGGAAAAGATCCTTACAATGTTACGAACTATACTTTTAATGGCTTTCAAATAGAACATTTTTACCCTTTTATACATGAATCAATATTAAATGTTGAAGAAATTCTCATTAAATGTCAGTGAAAATGTTTCAAGTTACTGTTTTATTTTGGAGAAAGATATAATTTTTCTGCACCATTCCTAACTGGAACTATGAAGCTCACTATCTCTCATTTCAGTCTTAGCGTTCTAGTCATTTTGGACTAGCAGCTTCTTGAAGCTGAAAAATGGCCCAAAACACATTAAAAACTTAAATTAACACTTCATTGAAGAACAACATATATTTTCCTCCTTCGCCGAAAGCTTGCCTTTCTCTTCCAACCAAACTGTAACATTTGACACAATGGAACATTTCAGTCAGAACAAAAAATGCTAAAATTAAATCTGTTTTTCTTTAAACAATTTTAATCATGAACAGTAGCTTCTGACAAAATAATATAAAGTAACATGCTGAAGTTTATGCCACCACACGAATAGTAGCAAATTCTTAACCATTACAGTCTTCCAACAACGCTAGCCACAAAACATGTCACCACTTCAACACTTGCAAAGATTAAATGTTATCTTTAGGATGACTTTGCTGCTTTGAAGCAGCTTTGAATATCAGCTTGGTTTGAAAAGGAAGACAGCAAGGCTTCAAGGTTAAGCACAGTTATGTAAAGCTACTTGCTATTTTACTGTAGTCAAGAAGCTCAACTTAAACTTCAAACTCATGTCATAAAATAACAGCCTGCTCAGAATTCCAGTCTCTAAGTAAGTTTTAACCTCTGCCAAAATCCTTCTTTGCTAACCACAAAATATACTTCTTTCTATACTTAAATAGCTGTGCAACTTTAAGACAGACTTCTGCAGATTCTAAAATTTCACATTTTCACATGGTAAGAATAATTGCTAAGTATTTCTCTTTACCAATTAATTGATGGTTAACTTTTCCTTTGTCATTTACGTAAATCTGTATTTTGGATGGAAACTAAAGGACTCAAAAACTCAATGGCACACATGGAAAAGCCTCCACTTCCTCCTCCCTTCACCTGAGCAGTTCCAGAAGAAGAATGTGCTCAGGTGGTGTCACTATCTTTTATTCTTCAAGCTTTTGGCTCACTGTTAATAACTTACTTATAGAACATTTAGAAACTCTACACAACATGAGGGTTTTTGTGCTACATAGCACTGTCCCATTTCTCTGCATTAGACTACATGTCATTTTGAAATCACTTCTGTACCAGACAGAGACTGCACTTAGGAGAATACTCCTTCAAATTTTACTCTTTAATATTTTCATTCAAAGAGGTACAGGCACAGGTACAATGAGAGAGATATGTAAATCTCTTTCTCTAGAAGGCCTTGGGATCAGGCAGTGGCTATATACATCTCTATTTCACACATCGTGATATGTTTTAGGAATACAAAAGCCAAGAAGTTTAGTCCAACACCCATGTGATGTATGAAGACAGAAAAAGCAGTACAGTATGAAACAAAGGTTTGTGTACGGGTTGTAAATGTTAAATACTACAAAGAGCTTTAACATCGTTCTGACAGGCAAATGCCAGCTACATTTATGAAAGTTGCAGAAATCCTTCTGACACTGTGAAAGAAGTACTTACTTTTCATGGAGAAAATTAATTTTCTTAAGAATTTTCACACTTATTTAATATTATTGCTGTTTGTTAAAACCCAGTGATTTCATAAAATAGGCACTTTTTTGTTCTCTGCACTGAAAGCTGCACAAATTACGAGAATATTATCTGAATAACAAATACTCCTTACAACTTCTTCCACATACTCTTTGGACAGTTAACTGATGCAAAATAATAGTAGAATAGGATAAGCTCTTTTTGCTTAGCAATTTCCTCACTGCTGACACGCTGGCCAGTCTCTCTTTGTCTAGCAGTCTGGCAGAAGGGCACACAGGCTCTTTCACAAGAAGGTGTCAGAAACATAAGAGCAAGTGAGTTATGAAAGAAGCTGCTTCTAGGCCCATAGGTAATGACACCTCACCTAATTTATGAGGTAGGAGAATACTTCGTTGTTTATAAACACTGAATGCATTCCTCAATCTTTGGCCCTGAAGATACTTCCAGTAATGAATTTCAGGAGCTCAGCTTACAGCACATAGAAAAGCACTGTATTTTAAAATTTAGCTTTTTGTGGTTTTAGCTTAGCTGCCTGTCACAACAGTAGCAACACAGTAGTGTAACAAGTCATACTCCTTCCAATGTTTCTCACCTAGTATGAGGTGAAACTCATTTTTGAGCATTTTCTCTCTGACCATTCTCTACATCAAACCTCATTTTCACAGCTCCCTTAATTAGCTATATCTGTTCAGTACACTGCTCATACCACTTTAATCATAGACACTGCTTTAAATCAAGGAAAAAAGGATTCATAGAACCACAAAAGCAACACAAAAGAATTGGTCATTTCTCACCAAGAATAAGCCACATGCCGTAACAGAGAAAAACAGAGTGTAATCAAACCGTAAATTAAAATGACTACAGACAAATCACCATACTGATAGACCTGATGTTTTTGTTACTATCATCATTTTAAAAAGAAGGAAAAACTAGCTTGTTAGCTTTAGCAATCCTGGTTGTTTTGACACTAGTAGGAAAAATAACCCCCAACTTTCAAGACAGCTTTGCCCTTTTTCTTTCACCATCTTTCAAATCAGACACTTTCAACACAAAACCAAGCATTTCAGACTCTTGATCAGAGCAAAGCTTCAGCTTGCTCCTCCTATCTTCCCTCTGTCTCACCAACAACTTTCTATGCCGCTCCATAAGTTTCTTCGAAGCAAGCCCTACTATGTTGTATATGCAACTTGTCTGAATACATTAAAGAAACCATCCATCGACAGAAAGAGTAATTTCAAAAAAAACCAAAACAAAAAACCAAACCAAAAACCAAACCCAAACTAGAACTTTAATCTCTTGAGAATTTATCTAGAATAAATTTAATATTACTGCATACAACTATTCCTTCCTGAATCTCTGCAGGAGATCTCAGTGTTCACAGAAAGCCAATGGATCACATGTGATTATTTATTATTTTTCCCCTCTCTTATTTCCCTTTTTACTCCACACCCTGGGAAGTAATGACATCTAAGCCGCGTTTGGTGGATAACTATTTCAGTGCTCTGGCAGAGACAGAGAGGCTCTGCTTGGGCAAGGCAGCAGCTCAGGTGGACAGTCCTGAACGCCACCTTGCTCAAAGATGCAAGAACTCAAGTGTTGGTCTGCACAGGCCAACACACATGGGAAAGCTTTTACACGTGCACGAGTGACAGCCACTTACCTGCTTCTGAACACTAGAACCAAGTGAATACAGATGGGAAGTGCTGTTTCCTTACAGCGAGCCCTCTCGGGCAGCCTACCCCCTCTCTGCTGCTCAATGCAAACACCATGTATGTAATTGAATGTATAGAATGTGAGGGATTAAGGGATACCTGCCCCACAGAAGTACCCCAGGAGAGGCTGCATGTTCCTGGGGAGCAGTGTTCCCAACGCCAGCTTTTCATCTCACAGCAACTCCAACGTGTGCCTTTCTTCCAATACAAAGCAGTGCAATCCAGCAGCTGGCCATCACAGATGGCAGGCAGGGGGGCCAACTATCCTCTTGTTATTACTACTTTGTATTTGGATGCCTTAACTATGAAGAGAAGACATATTTTACTCTGTTACCTCAGGGCTTATCAATCCAAAAGAAAACAAATCAAGTAAAATTCAGTTGTGCTTAGGATAACTTTGAGGAGAAATCCTGCAGATTTAAAATAACAGTTCTGTCTAATAACAAAAGAACTGGTGAATAATAGCAAACAAAGAGCATCTCTTTAAAACAGGATAAAAAGTGGGGTTTTTTTAAAGATACACAAAATTAATTATTTTAAAACTTCAATGATTTAATATAGAATTATAAAACTGCTTTATGCCACTCCCTGGATAGACAGCATCTCATGGTAAAATTGCGACTGTCAACAGCTAACGTTCAAAATTTCTGAGACTATTACCTACTTAGCAATGAAAGCCTCTGTCCTTTTACTTCACATGAAAACCAAAACCATTAGTCCATTAGCAAGCAGATTTTCAGTAATTTATTAAGATTTATTTGATTAAACATTAGAAAATGTGTTCAAAACTCAAACAAACTAAATAGCAAATGCTTTCAGAACTGAAAACTACAAGAATGGAATTTTCATAACAACAATTATCATCTGATTTTAGAACCATTTTTTATTATGAGAGCCATTATTTAGCTATTCAAAAAACAAAGTTCAGACAACATGCGCTAAAAATAAACTCTACAAAATAGTAAATTGCCCCCATGCTGCTTTGTCATTTAAGCAATTGCATTTTTCAAATAAGGAAGTTAATTTATTACACATTTATAAAAAATACATTTAATTCTTTGCATGGCACTCCTACAGACACACTCCCCATAAAGCTGCCTAACTCATTAACTGGAACAGAAGCAAACCTGTGGCATAATCTAAGGTTTGGTGCATAAATGATAAAAAATGTGCCATTTCAGAAGACATCTGTCATATATTTTACATAAATACACAAGTAAACGCTCTAAAACTGAAGTTTCCTCTCTTAACCAGTGCTCAGCTCTGACAAAAACTACCAGTCCTCAGAAGATCTCAAATCCTAACCTATTAGCACAGATTCCACTAACAGCAGGTTTGGGTAGGTTTTCTTCTTAGATTTTTGTTTGTTTGTCTTAAATCTGAGCTCATACTCTACAAAAGAAAAAACTGAAGCAGATGTCTTCAAAGGCTAGAAATAAAAGTGTGCAAGATGTGTATATACCTTATTTTTCAAAAAATGTTAAATAGGTCCCTGCAAGCTTAGCTCTCTCCAATCTACACTTCGTGATCAAAAGAAAAATCCTCATTAGATTGCTAAAACATTGGGGTTTTTCCTGACCTTTATTTAGCATTCAGGGAGTCAAAGAAAAGCCAATCACATTTAATTACAGTTGTTACCACCTCTGCCTTGCCAGCATGGCTGGTAAGCTTAGGAGAGTCCAAGTCAATATCCAAAAACTCATTCAGCTTTCAATGTGCTGGCCTTAGGAGCTCGGCCTTAGGAGCTCAGCAGAAGCTATAGGGGTTATAGGTTGTGAGACTGGATATGTCTGATGGATATTAAAGCATGGAGCTGTGACACCACGAAGGCCCTGTGGCAAGGTGAATGTGTAGGAGGCACAAGTCTTTCATGCTGTGTCGTGCATCACAATGTTCTGTCTGGTGCTATCATTAACACTTCTGCACTACTTTTTAATTTCAAGTTATACAATTGACTTTCAAAAGACACTTGCATGTCATCTGTCTTTAAAACAAGGTGCTGAATAATCTAGTCAAAAGGACTAGAAGGGAATTCACACAGAATCAAACTGACTTCTCCCCCACTGATGATGTACTGTCAAGTACTTAAAGCACTTTTAAATCATTATGCAAGCACTTTTCAGAATTAAATTACAAGTGTGACATATGGCATGAAATGAAGGAACCAGACCACAATGCTGTCACTGCTGTTAAAATCCTGTATCATTCAAAATGTGAACAAATTAGTTATGCCACACTTTTTCAGAATCGGTACATTCTGAAACAGCAGTATCAAAGCTACAGCTTCTGGCATCATGCAGCTCACAGTTTAAGGTTCTTGTACTCTGGCAGAACTATGCTGGTGCAAGAGTTGGCTGAGGCTGAGCACTGGGGCACTCTTAGTTACACAAACCAGACTTCAGGTCCTGCTCTCCCAATTCCCTAATGACAGCCACTTCCATTCCCACTGCTTCCTCCTGTTCCCTAATGAAGATACATGCAATGCCCACGTACAGGGTCTGCCTGCCTCTCCTCCTACATGGTGGTAGCTCTCCTTCCCCCCAGACACCCCTCCAAAACAGTCTACCAACAAACTGACCCCCAGTACAGAGCTGCCCCCTATTTGCAACTCTGAACAGCAGCTACCAAACTCACCCTCCTGATCCTGCAGAAGGAACATTTTTTCTTGTACACATAAAATAATATTGATAGTCAAACATTGCTAAATTTTACTTTAGAGAACTGCCCAGTGTGGTAGACTGTGGATAAAGGATTGTGTTATCCATATTGCTGCTTAATTAAGATGCACCAAAGATAACATCCACACACACACAAAGATAAATGTTTTGCTGATCACCTGCAACGTGTTCCACAGCTCTTCTATAACTCCTTAGTTAAATACAAGCAAATAGGAAAAGCTGCTTTGCGCCTTAAAGCGAACAGCAAAACTGCTTCCATGAGTTTTTATAAAGGTCGTGGGACCTTATGTGCCCTGTTGATCTATCTGCCTCAGAGAACACAGAAGCAGAGACCTATAGCCTAGAACAAAAATACAATTGCAAGGTAATTTCTTTGAATTCCAAGAAGCGTGAAGATACAGGACCAATGTGTAAAAATAAGTAACCCTTCCTAGCTTTCTGGGGTCTGACACACGAATGGGTGGCCCATAAGGTTGAAAAGCAGTGAAGTGCAGCACCAGCTGGGAGCAACATCCCACAGCTGACACCCAGCCCCAGCACTGGGCAGTGGCTGTGAGCTGCCTGGTCCCCTAAACGCTCCCGCCAGCAGCTCACACCCCCTTCCCATTTGCACCAGACACCACAGCTGTGCTACAAGGAAGGGATCCGTGTGACAATCACCTCCAGCTTCCCAGCCACCAGCAGCAGAAATCAGGTGACCATGATTTGGAACAGCAGCGAAGGAAGGTGTCTGACTGTACGTTTTCATTATTTGATCATCTTTGTTGCTTCTCTTACCAAAGCTTTCAACACACTACTTATTTCAGCACATAGTAATTGAGTAATCTAAACCAATTTTGAAACTGACAGAAATTCAAGACAAGAGAACTTTTCAGTTTGATAATCATTACTTCTTTAATTTTTTTCCATATAAAGACTTCTTTGGTCTTTATATTAAAGAAAGCAATGAATTACATTTTTGTGATATCTTTCATACACTGGTTTTTAAAGTCAGCACAAATAAAAGATAACTTGAAAGAGGAAAAAATATGAAAAAAAGGAGCTATCCGAAAGATTATTTCTGCATCAGTCTGCATTCCCTTCTATGAGCCCACCTTTCCACAACACAAGCCAGGGAAAGACATGTAGTCTTCCCCACACACAATTCATCTTTTAGACAGCTTACATTGTCAGAATATTCCAGGTATACGGCAAGCTGACAGACTCCACTCATTTGAAAATTACTTTCAATGGAAACTAAATTACTCAGTTGTAAAAGCAAAAACCACAATCTTCAAGTTCTAATTAGCTTTATTAGTTGAAGCAGCAAATCTCAGAACAACTGCAGAAACTGGAAAAGAGCAAATAGAAAGCTGAACTCAGTGTTGGAACTATTTAAAGGTCTCCAGCACATTAAATAATGCCTGGAAAGGTTAACTTTATTTCTTCAAGTGAGAAAAAGCAATAAGGAGTTTGGGTGCAGGTTTTGGCTACATAGCTTCCAACATTTGGCTTCAAAACATGAAAAGAATACAACATAATTAGGACAGATGTATTTACAAAGAAACAAGCATCTAACATGTGCTGTTGCAGGTAAGGCAGACTTTCAAAACCACTACAAAAACTTAAAAGACCATAGCAGATGACAATAAAGAAAAAATCCTGCATCTGACCCACAAATGCTGTCCTCTAGTAATCTTTTAAATGCAGCAGACCAGAGATAAGGACCAATTTGAAATATTGTTCTCATGGTTATATGAAACAGAATCCTTTGTTTCATAATGCATGGAGTTTGCAGTAAGCCAGGCTGAAATGATAGCAAAGGAAAGTATTAATGAACATATGCTATAGATGACACAGGAACAATGTGCAAAATAACTTCACAGTTAGTTCAGCTTGCAATTGCTTTCTATCACTCAATCTCATTGTAAAAGAATTATTAAAGTGTCATTAATTAAACCACCAACTTATTCCTAATTATGTACATGTAGTTAAAGCACTTAGATTTTTTTTTATATCCTAAGGAGAGTAGGTTATTTGTAGCATACCAGAAGTTTGCTGACAAGAAAGAAAATACACTAAATTAGCATTTTAAGCAACATGTAGAAATAATCCACATAATTTGTCTTGTTCAGATGACGAACAGGCACTCACTTAAATTCTCCAGGTCACATTTTCTGCCTCTGATAAAACCTTACTCTTTCTACAAGGATATACCAGCAATGAGCTATTTCCTATACATTCTCTACAATAAAAGACAAGCTCTTCATATCTTCTTCTTGCAAGGTCCAAGAAAAACCAGCAATTTCTACCACCTAGCAAGTGTCCCATTAATTTCAGTCAAAGTTCTGGGTAGAGAGCCTTACATATCAAATTCTTTCTACAAAGTATAATATTCTACCAAGATGAGAATCAATAGAAGTATAACTAAGCCCTAGCAATAAAAGGTGAAGGTCTCCATAGCACGAAGGTAAAAGGCTGTCAGGAAGAGGAAAACCTTCACAAAACGAACACAGTATAAAAGAAACATCAATTGGTTTAATAAAGACAAAGCGCTGCATTCAGCCTTGAAATTTATTTTTAAGAAGTACTTTATGCTCACTTTGAGTTCTTTCTCATCCCTCAATATTATTTCACACATAATCAATAACTGAGCCAGAACTGAGAGAAAAAAAAATGAAGCCACTCTTCCAAACAGTACATCATTTCTAAAGTTTTGATCATAGTTTGATCAAAGGAAATGGTAGCAGAATCACATTTCTCCTTACTATTACTGAGACTTGGGAAGTTTCTTTTAAAAAGTGATAAAGACAGTAGCACTAGGTTCGTACAGAATTCAACTTCGTAAGAACTACCTGAAGATGAGTTAGAAAACACTTTCCATGAGATAAAGGAAAATTATGTAAAATTCTTCTCCGTCTTCCCTCACTTCCCATAAGTTTAAGAAAACCAGCCTCCCTCCTCCACAACAGAGATAAAGACACCTTGTGAAATCCTAGTAACCCAACTGCAGACCCACAGACTGAAAATGTAAACACCAAGGAAAATTTTGGCAAGTAATATAACCAGAAGAAAAAAACACCCACAACTCAAAAGACTTAATATAAAAAGGAAAAAAAGATTTTTTTCCCCTCCAACATCTTCCTCCTTATCTAGAAGCTTCTAAAGCTTACGGTATTTTTTAGAATCACAGAGTGGCTGAGGTGGAAAGGGACCTATGGAGATCCTCCAGTCCAACCCCCATCCTCAGCCGCAGGAGCAACTGGAGCAGGCTGCTCAGAGCTGTGGTCAGTTGGGCTTTAAACGTCTTCATGGATGGAGACTCTACAGCTCAAGAGACAAGTTACAAGATACTATAAAAAAGAAGTCTTTTCTGATGTTTAAATGGAATTTCTTGTATTTCAGTTTGTGCTCATTGTCTTTTGTCCCATCACTGGACACCACAGATGCAGACCTTACCGGATTGGCATCACTTACTTGCACGTGCAGCAGGGACATCAGTCAAGACCTGCAAAGAAAGGTCTGGGAGCATTTATCAGAGAAAGCAGCAGATATATTTTAAACAGGGCTATTATAAACCTGCTGCCAGATCCCGAAGTTAGGAAAATAATACATTTATGCTGTTACTGTTATATATTTTATATATATATGTATGTATGTTATTTATATAAAGATGTGAAGATTTCTATTGCTTATTATTGATCCAGTAAGAGCATAAATGTATTATTTTCATATAGTCACCAGAAAGTAAACACTCTTGCAGGTCAGCCCTGCTCAAAATTCTCTTACTTCCGAAAATTTCCTTCTTTTTCATAAAGGTTTGAGACAGACCCCAGGTTCCAGCCTGTTCCAAACCTCTGCACCTCAAAGTTCAGGCATCAACCCCTCACAGAGGGTAATAGTTCATAGCAGCTACTCCACCCCAAAGGAGTAAAACCACATACCCACTGGCCAACATCCACCCAGGCGAAGTCTCCCCAAATGCAGCATATCCCATTCCATATGGGAAAGGTATTGGCACCTTCTCAGTTTCCACACATCATCACCGACTGAAAGAAATCATGACCTTCTCAATGTGACTGCTAGAGAGGAGAGTTTGTGCGATGGAAAGGGAGACAGTCCTAGACAAGTAGTAAGCAGCTCATCGTACTCTCCTTCCCTCAAAACATTATTCTATGTGTGGTTTTCGCAGAGTTCATCCCTATTAGCTCTTATAGATGGCCGAAGGAATCTTAGTAGCAAAAGTCTCACATTAACCAAAAAAATTCCAAATTGTGCATATGTTTCCCCTAAACACTGTGGTAAGTAGCCAGAAACTGACAGGTGAAAAGTTTAACTTCATTTTTAATGCAAAACCGCTCCCCATTTTCCAGTACTTCAGTCACCCTAAAACCAGACATGAGTGACCCCAATACAGAAATTTAAACTGGAACTAGCTACTTAGAGAGGCCTTAGTAACAGATGCCTTAGTCCAAACAGTGCTAAGGCTCTTTGATCCATGCAGCATTCTCTAGACTGCAGGTGGACTGGCAGCCACCCAACCCTGCTGTAATGAGCAACCACTGTGCGACTAACAAGAGGCTCAGGAAACCCCCTCCCTACTTCCATAGGCAGTCTCCTTCTATTTCACATTTTTCCAAAGGTCTATAATTTACATATCAAATTGAGACACACGAGAGACACCTGTGGCCAGGTGAGTAGTCACCAAGCAGCTTATCCTCTGACTGTTCATATGGGCATGCTTATTCTGCCACCTGGCTATTTCTTCCCCAAAAATCAAACATTTATTAACATTGCTGGTCATTCTTCAAATCTTTATCTATTTTTGCTGATTAAGCACTAACACAAACTGCTAGTGAACATTTCCAAAACACCAAAAAGTGTCAGCATTTTGTACTAATATTTGGATTAACCATGCAACTCATCTATATTTTCTGTTTGTAGAAGTCCCAATAAATCAGAAGAAAGCTACACAAGCTAGTCCAAAGGCAAACTCATGCTAATAAGCTACATCTGGAGTTTTAGATTAAATACATCACTACTCTGCTTAACAGACTTTTACTCTAAGATCCCTGACTTTCTAAGACTGTTATCAACCCAAATCCAAATCGTACATATGCCACCCTGAACCGGGCCTGCCTTTTTTTGTGGTACCTCTGTTTACACAGCTTATCCCTTATCACACTTCCAACACTGGGAACCACAGCAGATGGTCCCCTCAGACACAACTCTAACAGGTTTTCTCCACTCCCCCATTCCACTTATTTTTTTGTGCAAACAACTGATAAGGAAGGCTGCTGCAATGATTTACTGATATCTGAAGTTGAAAATTGACAAAATGCAAACTGCTTTTGTTCGCCCCCACCACCCCCCGTGAACTGCTTAACCTCTTAACTACTAAGCAACACAGACAAAGAGTATTAATAATTGTACAAACCATACAGTCTGCTGGATTAGCATTTCAAACACAAGCAGTATTGGTGAATTTAATGATCATTACTATCTTTAAAAATTATGCCAGTTACAACAAGCAACCTACTATTAGTAAAGGAGAAAACATGAGGCAGTCTCCTTTACTATTAAGATCCACTGATTTGGAAATGCCTTGAAATTATGTTCAAAACCATTTCCAACAGTCTACTGAAAACAGGCTCTCAAGCAGAATTTAGAGTAGAGACTGGACACTTCCATAAATACTGGACGTATTTACAACGCAGAACAACCTGAAGCTCAGTGACACAAAAATGAAAATGCTCTCAGTAATGCTATTAGAAAGACAGAAAGATGCTTAAAACTAAGCTCCACATAAATTCTACTAAGCAAGCCAGGCTCTTACTACTGGAGAACATGAATTTGCAAAACCACTGTAGCAAAATGTTGCAAAAAAACCTAGAGGTCCACAAAAGCATCTCAACTACCCATCTATGAAGAAGCATCTGCAAGTAGACAGTAATGAACTAGACAGACCCAGAGGGCTTTCTTAAATGTAGGTCATGCCTGTCAGACCATAGCAAAAGACACCGTAACATTTGCTGAAGAGATCCCCGAGTTATTACTGCACTACTCTGTAGGCAGACACTAATAGTTACATATTTGCAATGATCACTATCTGATGCTTAACAGGAACCAGAAGGAAAATCAGCATAAATGCAACAGCTGCATTCAATTTAAGAATAAGAGTCCTAAAGCATTCCTCATAACATTTCACACTTTACATGCTTCTCTCTTCATAACATGGTAACACAGAAGAAAATTTCTGTTGAAATCTGATGTTTGTTTTACACCAGGGATTGGGAGACCAGTGAAGAAGTAGGCCAAAAGGTGGTTTAGAAAAAGTAATTTTTGCTGATTTATGCCATATTAAGATGAAGACTTAAATTACCTAATTACTGAAATGACATAGTTAAAACCTTGAGAATTATTACTCTTGATATCTGCAGGGTTCTCTTTCCTTGACTGATGTTCTCAGTACGTGATTTTGGTACCTTGTATTTTGCTAGAACACAATCCCATAGAAGACTGTGTAATAACTTAAGACGTGGATATAGATATAAGAACAGGAGATAGCATAATGGAAGTAACATGTAGCAATAGCCTGATCCCTGGCTGGGTTTTGTTGGCTTTTTTTACTCATGCAAGGAACACAGCAAAAAGACCCAATAAGAATTTAAGAAAAACTCCTGACAACCAGGAGAGTCAGCAGATTAGAAATGCAGTTACTTTTCACCTGAAGATCAAAAAATTACACAGCTAAAAATTTAGTATTTCAAAGCATAATACAATGAAACCAACATTATTCAAAAACACATGGCTCTGCAATCACACATGCATCTTGCGCTGTAAAATCAAGGACACAAAGCAGTATTTATTTCTTTCTAGATGCAAGTAAGACAAGAAAACGTGAGGAATCTCTTTTTGACCTGCAGATAGCTTAAAAACAGATTCACGGGCAACGAGGAAACAAGAAAAACTGCTGTAAGATTCACCACAGATGAATCTTTCTAAAAGCAAGGTATCAGGTGAACCCATAAACACTATAAATAGGACACAGTAAAAGACTGGAACAGAAAATTTAACCAATAAATCTACATATTCAAGAAATTCTGTAATTAGACAGTAAAACTCGAATTCAAGCTAGAAAGTTATCTAATGAAGGAAAAATTAAGAAGTACAAAAAATCTGTTTGCTCATTCGTTGTTCAGCTAGCAATCATCAATCCTGAGTTAAAAAGAACGAGATTCTTCATTGGCCAGCAGGAAAACTTCCCATTCGGAGCTCACTTATCACAGGTTATCAGTGTTTACATTTATCTTGTGAAACTACTGAGACGACATTTACCAGCAAAAACCAGTATCAGGGTAACACCTCTTTCAGATTCAAACACAATCCACATGCAGATGCAGCTACAGTAACACAAACATTTTTATATTTGTTTATAATTCAAAATAAATTGGGGTGTTTTGGGGGGATGGGATGGTCTATTTTGTTTGACTGCTTTTCACAGGTTTATGCTCTTGGTAGGTTTCAGATTTTAAGACACTGTCTGCTTCTCTGAAATATTTAGAAACACTGCTCTACAGGTAACAGCTTTGGACCTATGTTCATTAGAGTCTCAACAGAAGTAAAATAGATAACATACCAATAGGGTTTTCAGTCTTTGAACATGACCTCAATTAATCATCAGGGTTATTTATTAATTTTTAACTAACAAAAAGAAAAGAATCACTGGAAAGACTTCCCGCTGTCATGTCACTGTAAAAAGCAATTGATGTAGCAGTACGTCGATCCACTTTCTTGCCAATAATTGTCATTTCTGCAGACACATGCATGAACCTCAGTATTGCAACATTTTAAAGTTTTGTGCTGACTGAGAAGTACTCAAGTGCTTGAAGTTTACTTGACTTATAATCAAACAAAAATTGGTGTCAAAATGTGTTGTCAGAGCTGCAGCTCTCTTTTAAATATAAAGTTAAAATAATTTTGCTGTAGTGTGATTGGGAATAGATTGAATGGCAATATTTAGACTAATTACCTTCTTCTGGGAGGTTTAAGAATACACACATTAAGGGAGGGGATGTTGTAGTCACAATCAAATCTCTGAAAGGCCACAATGCTGTTCATCATAAAATGTTTCTTCTGAGATAGAAGTTTACTGTCTGACCACAGAATCTACATTTTAGACCTTTCTGAAACAAAATAATAATTTCAAAGACTAATTACATGTATATACTCAACTAGAAAACAAATCCATTTTTCAAGATACATGAAAAAAATCCACACAGTGCACACTGAACCATGCAGAATGTGAATGCCGTCACTGAAATGTTTTAAAATCTTTTAATAAATACTGTTCACAAACAGGAAGAAAACAAGCGAACATAATTAACTTATATACTATTACCACAAATTTTACCTGTACAGACTGTAAATAAAGAATAAAAATAGCATATGCATTTCCATTTAAACTCGCCTGAAGATAATTATGAATGCACTCTGGCTGAACTTCAAGTATTCAGATTTTAAACACTAATTTACTTTGACTATGTGCATGTCAAAATGAAAGATTGCTGTCTGGATCCAGACATGCACTATTAATACTGAACACGTGCATTCATTTTAGGTCAGCAGACTTTCCAACTCTACTTCAGCAGGTGGTAGGAATAGCACTCTAATTAAAATCTATATTAAAAAGTTCACAATGGGCTATCTATTCTGAATAGCTCCCATACAGAAACATCACTGCAACTGAAGGACTTAGACCACCTTCACTCAAAAAACTGAATGGCCCCTCACACAAAACACCTTTTTGAACAATTTCTACTTTTTCAACCTACCAACATATTTTTCAAGACAGCTCACTAAAGATTTCAGGACCCATTTAAGATACTAAGAAAGGTACCAAAATATTTCTTCAAAATAAACTCACATTTAGATATCAAAGCAATGAAAAAAAGCTAAACTAAGCGCATTCCCTATTAGATATTTGTCATCACTTCAGAAAATGCTTGCCTTTCATAATTGATATATCTGAGAACAGTGTAAACAAGGTCAAGGCAACTTCAGCCCAGGTTACCTGGTAAAACAATTATTTAGTCACAGTTTTAGGATAAACATCTACCTGTTTGGGGTTTGGTTTTTTCTAACTTAACATTTCTGCATTACACTTTCAGAGGTGGGGTTTTTGGTTTGTAGTCAGTATGTACTATATTGAAGCCCAGAAATACCCCGACATTTAACAATGCACAAAGTGCTTCAGTTACGGTGTTTCTTACAAACAATACAGAGCACTAACTCCACACAACACGCACAGTCCACTTACTAACCTCACTGCTTGTACCTCACTTCTGCTGCTGAATGAGGTGAGGGTATGACCACCAGGCTGAATGCAAGCACTTGGAATTTTATGACAACCACAGCAAACGAACTGGATAGGGAGATACCCAAAACCCCTGAAATGAAACATTTAAACCAAAGTTCTCAACAGTGACTGCACTTTTTTCCTCAATTTTAACTGATAATTGCATTAAATACCTTCCAGGAAAAGAGTGATACCGGTCTTCTAACTAAGAAGACAAACAGGTCCTTTTTCTTCTTCAGATTTGAAAGCGACTAAGGATAAAGTGAAGAACTATTCTATTACTGATAGCAAAACCAGAACCTTTTTTTTTTTTTAATTACCATTCCCATAGAGGCATTAAACCTTCCATAGCGAGTATCAAGATGATGACAATTCTAAAAGTATTCTCTCTTTCTTTCAGAAACCACTTGTCTCTCAGCACTCACACTGATGCCCCACAAACTGAGATTTAAAGTGTGGCCTAATCCCTTCTCTCCTGAAAACCACCCACAGCAGACACCCTTATACCTTCTTCACCTCTTCACTGGGCAATGAGATCAAACTGATGCACACTGCAGCCAAGGACGAATTTAAATAACAATGTATCCCACACAATTTGCTGTATTTAATGAGACTCCCATGTGGAAGTGATTCAAGTTCGAATTGCACGTGCTGGCCAAACAACACTGGATTTGAGTTGATAGATCTAAAGTGGCACCTGTTATCCAGGTCCCACTTTAGAGCTATAAATTCAAATATTATAAACAACAGTGACATGAGCTTAAGCTTCTTCTACAAGAGCTGCTCATCATTAGATGCCTGTGAAGTTTTCAGCCCTCACAGAAAAGGGGCTTTGTAAGTGTAAGCAGAAATAAAGGAGCATTTTCCTTCCCTGGGTACAGTATCTTGTATTTCTCATGTGTGGAACTATCCATTATACTTCCTTTTAACCCAACCAGACGAGATACTTAGAATGTTAGTTTGTCTAGTGCAAAGCTAAAAACATGGAAGTATATTTGACCTGCTTCCTTCTCCTAGTAAACAGAATCTTATCATACCCTTCTATTTAAAACAATTTTGGTTCCTAGTGAGAAACATCCATTGCCAAACAGCAAGAAAATCTATATATAACAGTTAATTACTAATGTTGCATTGAAGTTTTGTTACAAAACAGCACATTTCAGTTTGACTATTTATTTACAAAACAGAAACATCACATAACCCCTAACATATAACATTAAAAACATCATATAACCCCTAACATATAGGAACATACTAAGAATATTTAACACATCGTATTAGGGAAAATCTTTAATAGTCTCATTCTTTTCACAGACACAAAAAGAAAGCATGTGTGAATTTTGATATCGTGGATAGAATTCAGCGAAACAGAGTGCTGGTTTACCAGACAAACATGTTCACAGCTCCATCACAGAATGTTAGACTGGTGTCATTCCACCAAGTGGTTCCTCCACCTTCTGTTTTGTTTCTTTTAGCCTATAGGATACTGCTCAGTGTATAAATACAGTGTATAGACACAGAACTGGACTGAATCTGTTTCTTTTCAGAAAGAGGTAGCTTTTTAAGAGCAGGTGGCAAGACAGTCCAATAAGCAGATACTGTCTATTGTCAGATGCACAGACAGATCTGCAGCTGTTTACAGGATGTGTCAAGGAATTGTGTACCTGCTTCTCTGCTTTAATGGTGATGTATGGATCCACAAATAAAATTATCACATGAGGCACAGAAAGGCATAGCAATTACACTTGCCAAAGCAGAACTGGAACAAGGATCATTTTTATCAACTTATTTATGGTTAATTAAGTACATTGTAGAAGCTCTGAACTTAAAACACAAAACCTTGAGCCCACCAAAATAATGAAACATCAACCAACAAGAAATAAAACACTTGAAAGTTAAACTGAACTTGAAATTGTATTGTCAGCCTGACCATATTACTTTCACAGTAACTTATTAACACACTTCACATGCTTACCTATACACACAAAAACTGCAGAACTGTAAGGTTGACTAAACATTGAAAGGATTTATGCAATTTGAGAGAAGATAAGGTTAAAACAAAATACTTGGTCTTACTGCATTAATAACTAGGTATTCATGCCATTTCAAACTATGCATCTCTCTCAGGTGTCTTGCCTGAGTTAGGAACAGAACTCCCCATACAATCAAAGGAAAAAAGCCAACACACTTGAATTCCGTACCTCCAGGAGGTGCTCCAGAAAAGCAAGTATATTTTCACTTAGCTAATCAGGCCTAACTTAAAAACCTAAACTATGGGATGTATGGTAAAAACCATTTTTGAATACCTATTTTGGTAGATATTTGAGCATTCCCAAGGTAGTCCTTTGTTTATCATCACTTTGATGTAGCAGCTAAAACATACATTTAAACAAGGACAGACAGTCCCATTTTAACCGGTTTTTGCTTGGGGGCTTTTTGCCAAAGAAATCTTTTCATTGTTTATTCCAGACTGACATTTGCAAAGATACTATTCTATTTTAAAGGTGTAACTATGAAAACATTTGTGAAACGATGCTATAGAAATTGATAAATCAGTAGACTCTGTAGAGGTTAAAAAATACATGTTTTAGCATATAGAAAGCCATACAAGTAGTTCCATTTAAAACATATCTTAAATCCACCTCGTTCATCAGGCTTTAAATCCTTCATTTTAGGAATCGGTTTCTTGAGGATACGGTTTGCGACAGAGATGGCACATGTGTTTTCAATACCAAAACATGTCTAAAGTAACTGGGTACAACTCGGTATCAAATACCACACAGTTTGTTTCACAAGTCGCACACTCCTTGATGTAAGCAAGACATTAACTAGATCCACACTTTCAACACATCAAAGTTAATCTTGATTTAGTTCCTGGTACCTGAAGTACATGCTAACGGGGATGGAATTGCTTTTACAAAAAGCAAGACTGTATTAATGAAAATGAAAAAAAAACAGCTATGAAAGCTTAAAACAAGGTTTTACAGGGGGGAAATGCTGATTAGCAGGCATTTCTGTGTCTCAGGTCTCATAAAAACAACAAACCCAACCCTAGTCCAGAGGAGTTTTCAATTTTTTTTCCTTTGTATATATACCAACACTGAGAAAAATGTTTACGGTTTGCATTAATTTTCCTTTTTTGTGTGTCCACCAACAGTAAATTTGAAAAATGCAGACCCCCTTCAATTACCTTCTTGAATGACAATTTGGGCACGGCTCTCTAGGAAAAAAAAAATTGTCCTTTGACAGGTTGTTCTCACGAAGCAGAGCCTATAAATCAGTTCACACAGAACATTATTTTCCTTAAAAAAATCATTTTCCTGCAGAACCAAATTAATTGAGATACAGGAGGAAAGATCTCAACTTGAATCAACTACATGTTATTAATTCATCCTAGAAGCTGCCTTACTGCTTCAAACCAAAGGCTGTGAAAACCTGAAAAATAAGAAAGAGAATTATGTTAAACTAATTCTTACACATTTTAAACTGAAACGGAACTACTTTAGAAGCACTGCACCATGATCAGGAATCAGCAGCTATGGGTATATTTCCTGGGGTTATGCATTGTTTTCTAAACGGAGGAAACTTTCACCTAAGACAATAAATCTTCTTTGGTGTTCCATTGTTTAAAGATACAAACATCTAACTTTTGCCATCCAACCACATATTCCAAACCAATCCAGATCGCCATGACTTCAGTGTCTTGAGTTATATATGGCTAGAAACTACTTTTCATTTCATTCTGGTATACAGTATTCCTAAGACCACTTCTTCAATACAAATGAGCTTTCCCCAAAAACTGTGAAAAAAATTGTTTTAATAAAGTTTTTGCCACTAAAGAAAAGCAAAATATTTTTTTTGCTGCTCAGTATTTCCTTAGAATCTTCCTGTAAGAGAAGTTCTTCTGCTAATATTTTTCTTTCTTTTTTTTTTTTTTAAACCTCAGTGTTATGCCAGATATCACATTTTGTTTTTAGAATGTGCTAGGTAGCACACCTGGAACTTCAAGTACAAATTTATCAACTGATTTCAATTAATGTCAGGAAGGCGAGTTAAACTAGAAATGTTGTACACACACAATGCAAATAATCACTGATACACCAGTAGACGTGTGATCCAAGACAGCAACCAGCAAGACCTCAGGAAGTAAATGAAGAATATACTCTAACAATTAAATAAATCCATGTAATCATTACTGTAAGAAATAACTACAGCATTCACCAACTTTATCTGTTCCCCATTCCCAAAGAAACCAAGTAAAACACACTTAACAATGGAAAAAAAAAATTCATACATGCACACAGAAAACATGCAGTCTGGTAGCATAAATGCCATTTTTGCACTTCACAGACCCTTTGGAGTTTGGTTGGGGGTTTTTTAATGATACATATAACAGGCTGCAGCTGAAGCAAACTTTCTTCTTTTGCTGGAAGAATCCACATCTTTAAGAGATGCAAACTTTCCTGGTGTACGTACCTGAGACCCATGAAAATCTGCCTTGCCAAAATTTCTAAAATGTTTTTAAGCATGACAGTAAAGGAAACGGACTGCTTAGCACATTGTACCTCCCGCACAGTGAAAACCTCTTGCTAACGCTGATCATTATGAAAAAACCTCACGCCATCCTGATTGGACACACAAAACCCTGGCTGCATCACGTTGCAAGCGTCTTAGTACCACACCCAGAAAGCTTTATTTGGATCTGATCTTTTCCATGAATGAACAACTCCTTGCTTACAATTATATGGCACACTCTGAAAAGCCCAATTTTAAGACAGAAAAAAAGTTTAAAAAATTTTAAACTTTGTCAGCTAAGATTCTGAAAATAAAGAGTTCACATAACTAGCATGAACATACATGGATGATGATCAATTAATAAAAATCATACAAATCCCTCTAATCTCAAAAGACTTTTATACTAATCACTGCTTCATTTCCTTTGCAACCATATTCTAACTGATAGTGGATCTCATTTTTTCGGAATAATCTTCTAGGATATTTACACAAGCCTAATGTATGCAATGCTCCTGCATTATTAATAATTTCTGTGGGAAACGAATGAAAATTTTACCTCACTTGCTAGTGTTTCCTCTGAACTTTTGAGTCCTTTCAAAAAATGCAAAGCAAGGCCCTGATCCAGGAGATCATTTGTAGTGGGATCAATTAAGTGACTAAATTGAAAATAAAATTCACCAAAATGGCATTTTTTAACCTAAATGTTAATTTCAACGGTTCTCAAGGAGAGGTTTCAGCACTAATTCCAGTGCCAGCGCGGTCACACAGCGCCATCTAGCAGTGACTCACAGTACGGCAGTTACTGTGACACCGAGTCAGACACTCACGTAAGTTTGTAAAGTCCTCACTCACTCAAATAAATTCAGAGAAACCAGGGAAGGGACTCGTACAATTGCTATAAGCAAACGTAAAGCTGAAGCTTTACAGACCGAATCTGCGCCAATTGCTGCAATTCTCTTCCCACTGACCAAACTCTGGCCTCATAAAAGGGAGAAGGTGTTTAAAACATCTTTGATAGCTTATTACTTCTGCAAAAATCTTCCTAAAAATTATCTGAAAAAGCTAAGTAAGCATTAGTAGAACTCCTACTGTAACGTAGACCTGCGTAGTTCTTACTGCAAGTCTGACATCAAACTCTGATCTAATGTTTCTCAAAGTGTTACCTTCACTTATTTTAAGTGGCCAAGATTTCTTTGCTTGCCATGACTAAAACTGTTGAAACATCTCAAGTTACCTACAGCCATAAATTCAGGGTTTCTAACATACTGGGTGGGGGGAGGATCCTTTAAGGCCCCAACGAATGGCATCAAGATGGATTCTTTACCAGATCAATTTGCACAAAATACTTGCAGAAATCTATCACAGCACAAAACACTAAAACAAAGCATTCCAAGTCTAAAGCTCTAGTTTCAAAAGCACATACGTTAACTCAGCACAAGGAAGCCTTAGTGCTAAAGGAAAGACAAGCCATCTCTTGTAAGCCATCTCTTGCCCACTCAGTCCAGGTAATGATCTGCCTTCTTCCTCAATGTCTCAACGCATATGCATAGACACTTAGAAAGATTTGCAGTGAATCAAACCAAGGAACTAGTATTATTTTAGACTAAAATGGGCAAAAAATAAAACAAAAGGTGCCAGAGTATTTTTGAAACTAGGGGGGGGGAGCAAATAACAGAAGTGTGATGACAATCCTTGGCTTAACAATTCAGAGTTAGTATTACTAAGAACAGTTATTATGAACAACCATGGTAGCACTAAATGAGCTGTGAAAGCAAATCCTTAAAAAAACCACTGTGAATCTCTATAAATTAGCAGCATTCACTTCAGACACATTAAAAAATGGAAGCAGAGAAGCAAGGTATTCTGACCAGGATAGTAGACAAGCTAGCACCAAGACCTCAACTTCCCCGTCTTCAACTTTTTCATTCCAAAAACTATTTCCTGTAAGTATTTTTCTGTGGAAGTGTATTTCAGTATTTCCCATCTTAATAAAAAAAAACATTAAGTCAATTATGACAGAGCTATTCTGTAACAGACTCTGATCGAGATTTCAGCTGTCCTGGGACCTAAATTTGAAGGTTTCATAAACTGTATTTTGAATAAGGCGACAAAAAACCTACCGCCTCAATTTATCAGAATCGAACATGCTAGATAAACATACTAATGCACTTGAAAATTGATGCAAATAAACTGGATAATGTCCAGAGGAATGGAACAAGAAAGGTCAGAGCTCTAGAGAACACAACCTATGAGAGAAGCTTTTAGGAATTAGGTCTATTTAGCCTAAACACAAGATGCCTATTGGGAGAAGGCATAACAGCATTCAAATATGTGAAAGGTTGCTATGCAGAAGAAAAGAATCAGATGTTCTCCATACACACTAAAGAAAATACAGGCAGCTATAGGCTTAACTGTCCTAAAAGATATAGGTCACACACTCAGAAACACTTTTCAACCAGAAAGGTAGTTAATCATCCAAAACAGGTTTTGAATTCTCCATCACTGCAGGTTTATAACACTCAGCTAAAACAAAAGCTGCTGAATGGCCCAGCCTTGGGAAGGAGAGCTCACCATTCAGGTGCCTTTTGGCCTATGATCTTTGACAGAATGCAGCAGTCTAAGAGGAGGCTCTGTCAGTCATGAACAAACTTATAACCTACTCCCTGCTGCTGGTCAGGGAAAACAGTTCCACTTAAAATTCCTCTCCCAGTCCTCCTCTGCATCAGTTTACACCCCATAACTAAACTCCTGTTCCTGCACCTGGCGGCTGGGCTGCCTGCAGCAGGTGAGCAGCATCACACTGAGGTTCTGATAAACTACATGAATTCCTCACCAAGCCACTGAAGAGCAGAGGCAAAGTTCACAGCCCCCTACATTTAAATGTAATTCTGCCTCAGTAAAGAGAGGAACCACTGACAACACCAAAGAGCTGCACCTCTAAAGGAACTGGCAGTCACCTACAGAAGAAGACACTCTTTTTCTTGCGCTGCTGCGTTTTTATTTGGAAAGTCATGAACAGACTCAAAGACAAATCTAAACACATTAAGTTTTCCAACAAGCCATTTTTAACAAAAAGACACAAGTATCACGGCAAAAGAGTTTGTGGAGAAAATTTCCTTCGTCTCATAAGTTTCCTGGAGTTTGGGGTTTTATGAAAAACAAGACCAAAAAAACCCTTTAACAATCAGATTTTTCTCCTGTAACAGAAAATTCTGGTAGTGCTTTTTTTATTCTATTCTAATGTTACAAAGAATATCTGGAACCATCAGCAATATATAAATGTGACTGTCTTACAACTGAACTTGTTATTTTTTTTATTTTCTAGTTAACTTCCAAACCATATTCACTTGATATTCTCCTTCCATCACTACCAATTATAAGACTCAAACTTCTAGTTAAATAAATATTGGATGCTCAAATTTACCATCATCTGATGGTCTACATCTTTACATTCACAAAGGAAAATTAACATTTCCAATGGTAAGTGAATTTTTCAAAGCATGATAAAGACAAGCAGAAAAGTGGCGACCCATGAACAAACAACAGAATCTCAAAAGTCAACTATCACTTAGGGAATCAATTACAAACAAGCATACTTTTACCCTTAAAACCCAGCCAACAAAAGCTGAGGGTCCAAAATGCCTAATAAAATCCACAGCCAAGTGTTCTGTCTTCTATTAAATTGCAAGCCAAAAAAATCACTTCTCTATACACCAGTGTCTTGTACCAATCAACAGCAATTCAGTTTTGGCACAATTAACTCAAAGTCTATTTATACTTATCCAAGACAAAGTTTCTGCTTAGCTTCTTTCTGTAAGCAAATTCCAAAGCCAGGGATTTAAGACGGGACAAAAGCTAATGTCTTCTGCTTAAATAGCCTGTTCCTCAGCCCCAACACTTAATCTGCTAACTCCAACTGGTAGCACACAAAAGCTACAGGATTCACGGCGGTGAATACAAGATTGATGGATGTGCATTTCTGCAGGCCCATCATGCCCTGGCTAAGCAAAAGTGTTGGAAAGACTGCACCAGCCCAGTCAGCTTAAGGTCCCCATGGGTGCTAGGCTGTTTGGTCACAACAGCCATCCCACTTTGCCCAAGTGGTTGAAAAGAGCACAAAAATCACAGAAACTGGCTTGAACAAGGCCAAAGTTGCCTATGAACTGAAGAAATAGGTTATGATAATATAAAACATTCTAACATACAGCTTTATGATGCAATAAAGTGATTTCTCTGCATCTCTTGAGATGCAGAGCAGACCTACCACTTCTCTCAGGGTGAAAGGGCTTGCTATCTATCTAGTATTGCTGGGACCAAATAATTACTCAGTTTCTGTGAAACATTATGAGCCTGTGTATAACTCGCTTGATTTCAAATTAGGCTTTGGAGTACAGCAATGCCAGAAAAGAGCAGGATTGAATGGTTATTCCATCAACTCCATGAGGAGGATACAGGTCACGTGGGAGTTTGCTCCAGCTTTGCTTTATACTGTGGCATAATGTCATTCCACTATCACAGAGCTCCTTCCCTGCAAACTTAAGGGCCTCCCAGGGCACAGCGCTACTGCCTCAAGAGGTACAAGGGACAGACTCTCCTTTGACAACTTGTTTATCTCCACTATTTCAAGCATCATTCACAATAAAAGATTTTACAAAACTAAATTTAAAATAATATTTAGATGGAAAAGGCAAAAAAATTATACAACTCAGAAGTTCCTGAAGATAAGCTCAAGAAAATGATATGCACTCAACATGAATGAATTAAAGAAAAAAAAAAGTAAGTACTTCCACAAACCTTAAGTTAAGCACACAAAATACACAAGCTAAATATGCAGCTAGGCCTTACCCACAGTCATCTTAGGATATAAATTCAGAGCAGGTGGCATTTTCCCTCAAAAAACACATTAAATCACATCCTGTATATTGTTTAGAATTTGCTTGAACAAATGAAAAACCCAGCTTTGGAAACTTAGCATAGTACCACACCAGCGACAACAGTTCCTAAATGCTAGCCCTAACAAGCTGTTAGGCACCCAAATAATTAATTACTGATGCCCAACCTGAACACCATCTGCCTTTACACTCACAGTTTTATTTATGCTGTAGTTATGCATTTCAACAAGTAGTATTTGTTCAGTAGTCCTTACAGTTCTTTGTGTCTTGGTGAAATACACATGGTGAGACAGTGTAACTACGATTATTAAAATTAAACAATTTTTTTAATCATTTCTCAATGAAAACAGTATGTTGAACGTTATAAGCAAACTCCTCAAATAATGTTTTAAAGAGAAGTCCGTATATGAAAGTAACCTAGCCTACCCAGACCAACAAACATAAAGCAGAAAGTGCTTCCAAATGGAATAGTTCTTCAAAAAGGTGCATTTAGGCAATTACGCTTCATAAACCTCAACTCCTTAACACAGACTCTCTGGAAGGGAAATTGAGTCCAACACAAAGCATAACTGAAGCTAAAAAGTGGTAACTCTCGAGACAAAACAAAAGTACAAAACACAGACCCTAACAACCAACAGCAAAGTTGCCAACTAAATCGTCGTAAGATCAGAATGACAGCAAGTAATTTAAATTAAAGCTGGTTTAGTCAAATGCATATGACTGTACTTCAAATGCGCCTAATGCTGCAGGACCCTCAGTTCAGCCGTCCCGAGGGCAGCAGGGACGGGAAGGTCCGGAGCCCTCCCGGCTGGCGGGACGCGGGAGCGCGGCGCAGCCCGGCACTCCTTAGGCACTGCTGCCCCCTCTCGGCTGCTCCCGGCACGGCCCCACCGCGCCAGGGCTCCTGCCCAGCCCGCACAGCACAGCCTCACCTTCTGAACCTTCTCCAGCTGAAAAAAGCCTGAACTACCCTTAGCCTTTTACCTGAAAAAAAGGCCTATACGTTACCTTATCCCGACTGTGTGTGTGTGTGTGTGTGTGAACACTATATAAACATTCTCTTAGAAAGAAACCGGAAGAGTAATGTCAGAACTCACTCATACGGCCAAGCGGGCCTGGGGAGACACAGTGATGTACCAATTAAAAAAAAAAAAAAAAAAGGCATAAATTAAAAGCACAGACGAGCTAAGACAGCAGCAGACACACTCCAAGGATGGGATGGGAATCGAGGAAAGATAAAAAATTGCTACATGTTTCATTGCTTGTTCACTCAGTGACAGGACCTGTTTTAACAGGAGAGCCACGGAATCACCAGGCTTACAGGAACATAACCAAAGCCGGCCATGAAGAAGGAAACAAAAACTACACTCAGTTCTGATAGTCCTTTTCTGGTTTTTTTTTCCCCTTTCTTTATTTGCTCCCATCAGTGAGCAAAAGCATCAAAACCTATTTGTGTCTATTATCTGTTTTAGTGCATTTCTACTGTCTCCAGCCAGCCTCCATAATCACACAGCAGTCTTTTCTCTTAGTATGCCCTCAGGCCTAACAGAGGGACAACAACACAGAATAATGCTCTGTATTTGGAGACACAGAACAGTTCGATTTGTGCTACATTCAAAATTTTTACAAGCAACGAGCCAGAAAGCAACACACTCAGGCTTGCCTTGCTCCCCAAGAGTAACTTACAGCAACTCACATACAGACGCATCCACGTGGCAACTGACAAAAAAGCATTCCCAAAATATATTAAAAGCATCTTAATGCAAAGCTGTGACCATGGCAAGTTTAGAGAACTCTGCCCTCATAAGCAATTTCTCAAATCCAAGCAACTGGCAGCTAAGCTTCATCCTTTCTAGCAAATTAAACTGTAGCCAAACTGAAGCAAGAGCCTGCAGTGATTATCAACCCTCCACCACTATTCCCCAGCCATCCAGGGTAACAAGCAAGTCCTTTTCAAGTGCTCCTACAAATGTTCCTAACAAAAATATAATCCCGTTCCTATCTCTGAGAGTACATGGTCAGAGAAATCTCTTCAGGTTATAAAAAAATGGTCTGTTCCCCCATTAGCTTTTATAAACCTACTATAAATTTTCGTTAAGCATGACGAACCATGAGACATGTGAAACTAATGTCTCTGTAGAATATCCTACAAAGCTCCTCATCATCTGGGTGTCTGTGCTGAACTCACTTCATCACTGCTATTTATGCTTCATTTGCTGATTGCTTAGCCACCTACTACAGGGGCATATTCCACATAGGAGGATGGATGTCACCAGGAGTTGAAATCTACCTTTCATGGTTCAATCTTTCTCAGATTCATTCTTCTGGATTACATGAAGTTCAGCATTGCCAGAACTAAACTCCATTGCACAACCACCAGAGCATGCAGCCAATGCTCTGTCACTAGAATTAACCCTAAACTTGTCATGCATGCTTACATTTACCTATGTGAGCTCTCTGCAAGTGTCTCTGAAGACAGTATGCACACAGAATTTGTTCTTCAGCGTGCTCCCAACTTTCAGTTGCCAGCCCTCTGACTGTGAAATAAAAACACTAAAAGAAAAAAAAGCCACTCATAGATGAATAGTTGATTTTAAAGACGATAAAGACAGTACACACTTGTCATATGTAGTATTAATAGCAGTGATGCCATTACGAGGAGAAAACAGACTCTAGTTCTTACCTAGTTCCCCCATAAACAGGGGACACATTTCCCAGTTTGAGAACTAGGAGTTCTATCCTGTAATGGAGACAACATCCTTAAAGCTGGACTCCCCACTTAACAGAAAGTTGCCCAACAGGAATAAGAAGTTGATGGTCAGGAAGCCGAGGTAGGAAAAACTCACCGCAAAGAGGTCATGTATCTTGCACTGTGCTACAAGTCAGAAGTGATAAGTAACAGAAGTCTAGCCACACAAGGGTTAGGAAGTTTTACAAGGAACACTGAAGCAGTAACACACAGCTGCCAAAACCACAACTATACGTTAGTTTACAGAGACTTGAGGAACATGCAGTGCTGCAGATGAGTCACAGCATGATGCCGTATGAACTCCACACTGCAAGAAACCATCCCAACAATATCCAGACTAATTGTCCCCCTCACTGCCTTACAGGATACTTCTGGCTGCACTGGGAATATCTATTCCTCCCAAAGAACTGTGAATCTTGATCGTCTACAGTTGTGCAACTCCATCTGCTACATCCCATGAGCCTCACCTGTTTTCTTCCCCGCTATGTTCCATTTCACCCTCTCTCCTCATCCTCCTAACCATCTCACCATAGAAGTTTCAGATTTTAAAAAGAAGAAAACCTCCACACCCACATCCCAAGTATTCCAATACTAACTGCATGTCAGAGCACGCTTTTCAAGTCTGAGCACCAAGAATCAGCACACAAAAACTTGTGACAAGCAGCAACTCCGATCTTCTAAAAGCAGGAATCGGCATCGCTGGAACTCTAAGGCAATTATCTCAAGACAACAGGTACAGAAGTTACTTTACTGCCTCTCTCAGTATCAACATCCAAAAGCTTTTACATCCAGATTAGGAGTCAGCTTGAATCTGAAAGAGAAATCTGTTGCAGAATAGGTATGCCGGTAAGGTTATCAAGCAATGCAAAAACCATACAGGGCTGTGACTCTACAAGTTAAAGACAAAGGGGGAATTCTTCAGCAAGGGTACAAAACACCAGAATTTACATCTCTGTTCACTTTTCTCCATTGCTCAGCTGCTTTAGAGACAGCTTCATGACTGCGGTGTTGTAGGGAAAACAGAAACACTTCTCATCACCAGAAAAGTAGTGTGGGGTACTTTGCTTATTTGAACATACATCATGCATACCCTGCCCCCCAAAAAAGGATTGTAAATTATCTTTTTCTTCTAAATTGGAACTGCACTCATAAACATTTGGAAAGTACAAATCCAAATACAAGGACTAACCTTGAATTCTCTGACTGATAAGGCACTTAATGAGCAGCAAATAAAGATTTGTCTTTTAGCTTAATAAAGAATACTAAAAATACCTCACAATGAGGATGGTTCACCCCAAAAATTACACAGTAGTCACTACCATTTTACATGATACTTATGAAGGAACATATGAGCATTGTGGAGAGGTTTGAGAGCAGGGTCGAGAGCAAAAAACGGTAAGACCAACTGCTGATTCTGGGCAAATGCATACACTGGAAACAAGCAGAGATCTTAGTCAAAATACTTCATCAACCACTATTCAGGCTGCAGAGAGCTTATTTTAATAATACAATAACCTATTTAAGAGATCTCTAAAGCAATAAAATAAATCAAAATCTACTACTAAAATTTTATTGTGTAGTACAAAAGTACTATTAAAACAACACTTGAAACAAAGGACCAGATTCTGATGTGATCCACAACCCATGAAGCAATACCTGTACAGTCTTAGCAATTTTCTTTATTTTGCACTCGGATGAATAAAACTCATGCTGCAGCATGCTTTGCTGTGTCTGTATGGGGATGGCCAAAGTCTACGCAAGCATGGCTTATGCAACACAATGAACACGAGACAATGCCTTTGAACGCTGAAGTCCATATTAGATTGTAGCACCTCATCTGCTTTTCAACAGCAGACTCTTTCCTTTTACACCTGTCTTCTTTTCAACATGAGGTCTTAAGAAGATCAAGAGCATTTTTTCTTCCTTGTCTTCTTCCTTCTTTCTTCTACTCAAATGTGCTGTTTAAGCAGACAGAGAGTCTTAATGAAACCTCAGTTATATCCACTGGTAAATAAAACTGACAAGTGTTTAGAAAAATAACAAGTAGAAGAGGAAAAAGCCGCAGATCATTTCTTTAACGGGATTTCAAAATATTATTTGACTTTTGCTTTAAAGGAATACATAAATTCTCTGCACAGGGAGTTACAGAGCTGTAAGACATATAACTCGGACTATAAACACTAAGATCCAGTAGGAATTGGCAAATCTCACTGATACAAGTCCTGCCAACTAAACACAATAATGGAGTGAGTTCTACACAGCAACTTCCCATCCAACACACTTGCAAAAGAAATTTTTGAGACAGTGCATAGGATGCCTGAACTAATTTTAGATTAGTCTAAAATTGCACAAGTAAAGCTTAAGGTCTGTAACGTAATCCAGTTTCTAAGGACTAAATCAAAGCCAAGCCCACTGAATCAGCAGAAACAATTCTTGTTTCTAGAATCCCATGCTACAGGAGGAGTAAGTTCTGCACTAGCATTTATTTCTAAAATCCACAAAAGTGTAGTGCAGATAAGCTGTTAGTGGTTTAGCTTCAGTGAATGTTTACTAACAGGTTTTCCTTCATCTTCATAGAAGAAAAAGGTAGTGTTCATTCTTCTGATATTTCTAAGTAACTAGGAATGCCTTTCCCACCCCCAGCAAGTTTTACAACGGCTGAGGAGGGAATGCTTTGGACCTGAGCAGCCCCAAGCCAGAAGCAATCTGTACAAAATAACAAGCATACTTAATGTCTTGATCCATCAAAATGCATTCAAAGCTGGGCCAAAATCCACTAATTCCACAGAACTAGAAACATACAGATGTCAATGCATATGGACACAACTACCCACTTCATAAGTCAAAGCATTCTGTGTCTGACTGTACATGTGCAGTTCCATTTTTCAGAGAGAAAGCGCAGCTACATGGCACACATACTGAACTCCCTTTCCAAACAAAAATCTTGCTCACAATATTTGAAAGCTCCCAGCTCGCCCACTTCCTGTTTTTCACAGCAGGCATTACTTGTCTGTACCATGAGAGTTTCTTCCTCCAGGGCATATCTCAGAGAGAGCACTCCAGCAGGTCTGCAGGCATATCTAAACTATACAGCAAGTCATGCTGCCAAGAAACCAAAACCAGTTTTAGAACCAGTAAAGCCACCATCAGCTACATTGTTTTCAGAATATGAACAAGTACCCAAGGTACAGCCCTACACTGATAGCAGCTGGTCCACACATTTCTGTGTGGCTCAGGCTCACAAAAGAGCTTTGTGCTCCCACAGGATGGTATGCAAGATTTGTTCAGAATGCTGCCTACCTTCACACTGTAAAAGCAGATACAAAAATAAGTTCAGCTTTTCTGCTGGTTTCCCTTCGCCTATTTTTAAGCTGATGCAGTCCCTGACTTTTAATCACCATTGCTGTTATTGCAGTATCTGTGTATTGCTGCTTCACACGCTGGTCTCTCCCCAGACAGAGGCAGTCTTTGCTGTGAAAAGCACAGCTCTCAGTTTTCACCTTTGGATACAGACACTCCTGGAAGCAATAAAGGGTGCTTGTACAGAAAGAACATTTTTGAAACACATTGAAAGCAAGGAGGACATTATATCCACGTTCAGTTTCAGATAAGTCAATCCGTAAGGCAGGTTGCATTGTTACAACTTCCAGTTAGCAACAGGAGTCTGTCTGATGCTGCTTTTCTTCCTTCTATGTTTTTTTCCGATCTTGCAATTAGACAGAAGACATTAGAAATGGTGCTTGACTCCTTCATAATGGAGCAATAATTGCAAGTAAAGCTCACAATTTATTTTCTAAAGCAAGAACTCGATTCCAGCATCTTTTCAGTAAATGTTGTCTCAAAAGCTTAGGAACATGTAGGAAACAGGCTCATCCAAACACTTCTATTTAAGTAATAGCTGTCCACAACACTCTTGACAACAGACAATCTTTCACCTTAGTGAGTGTTTCTATCTTTTCCTCAAGATTATAACGATTTTATATAAAACTAACAAATTCTAGCAACAGAGGCACTGATTTACAAAATAGCTCTTGCAAAACATTTTCTTCTTGTTTTTTGCATACCATAAACAATATTAATTTCAAGAAATGTTTGAAATTTGGATCATATTAAGCAACAGTTACTATTACTAACTGCTTCACTGTATACGACAAAAAGATTAAATCCCTATTTGACATTCTGAACTTATCTGAACTTCCCAGATGACTTAATATAAAAAAAGCCAAACATGCCTTAAGAAGAGATTGACAAGAATTAATTTCAAAAAGTAGAAACTACACTGCATAATTTCTGCCTATCACCTAGCACTGAGGGTTTTTTGTTTGTTCCATTTAATGTATGTACACACATTAACATAAACTAAATCAAGACTTAGATTTAGTAATGACTAGAAACTAGAGGTCAATTTCATGTACAACTATCAAAATTAGTCTGGGACTCCTGTCCCAGCAACTGCAAATTTTATTCAGTTTTTAGTTCTCAGTTTCAGATTCTAGATGTAGACTTATTTCTATTCTAATGTTATAAACAGTTAATTTTCTAAAAAGATAAGGTATCAAAAATTTAAGGTAGTTCCTTCCTTTACTGCACTCCCATCTTTCCTACATCTCTCCCAGTAAAATTCCAAAAGCACAGAACAGCCATCTGAATCTTGACAACCCAGAAGTAGCTTCCGGAACAATATGCAATAGAAAAACTACGGTAAAGAGGAGTTAAATTTAAGAAAGCCATAATGAGAACTCATGTGCAATGTTATACCAACAGCTGTCACAAGTAAGGTTTTTTGGACCAGCACTCCACTTGTCTGTGGGAAGAGCATATCTACTCCAGAGCTGTACTACTAATTTAATAATCACCTGGGTTCCCTAAAATAGTTCAGCATTTGAATAATTCAATGTCTTATTTCTACTTAAGAAAGATCAAGAGCAATAAAGGAAAAGTAGATGCAACTGTTTAATGGTATCATGAGATGTTCAAGAAAAGAAACAGCCATTTTGTGAAAGCGGGAATGTTTTTATAAAAATGTCAGGACAGACAACTTTGTAGTCTTTCAGTATACAAGTTCAAGTGCAAGACATACCTGAACTTGAATTAATTAATAAAATTCAAATTTCTATTTTGAGTAGTCAAAAGCTACACAGAAGTATTCAGATAATGCTTGTCTACTGAAACACGGTATTAATCCAACTTTTCAACTTTTTTGTCGGCATAATTTGCATTAAGGAGATGAAATGTGGTTAGCGCAACCACAAGTTTGGGGGTATTTTTAGGATTGAGGAGGTAGAACAAGATGATGGGGAGATTTTTAAAGTACTTGGAAGGGAAGGAGAAATAGCATTTTCAGCTCTCTGGAATCTACAAAGTACAATCCTGTATCATCCCACCCCCATCATACTGATCTTCTCTCCTGAAACAAAAGATTATTCATCTGGAGTAGACCACCTCTGCTCCAGTGCAAACACACACATCACCAAGTGAAAACACACTGCCTCTCTCTCTCTCTCCCCCCCTTGGGTTCCATCAATTCCAATTAAAAACCAAGAATTAATATACTTCTCGTCCACTTTTAGGAAAACTTTTCAATTCAGTTTAGCAAGTAAAATGTCAAAAAAAGGCACTGAATGACATCTATTTGATGTCTGCCCTGTCAAGAAAATCTAACCATTCTGAAAGCACTCATCCTGTAATCATTCTGCTTAATGTCAGGAAAACACTTTACCTCCTCACCTTCAGATCAGAAAGGGATCAGAAGGGGATTTTTAAAAGCATAATTAAAACTGAAAACATTTGATGACAACTTGACAGCTCTGAACATTCACCCTAGAAAAACTGATTACAGGGCTCACTTATACTGTTACCTGTAATTTTGTATCCATATGCAGCCAGCTGTCCAGCCATGTATTCACCATCTGAATTATTGTGAGAACATCCCCATGTACGAATCCAGATTTTCTGAACACCAGGAATAATGCTGTCAAGTAAAAAGGAATGAGAAATGCAAGTTAAATGATGAACAAGCTTTGCCTTTAAGCCCACTGAACTGACTGAATGAACTGTAATTCTTCAAATGTAAAATAAGCAACACAAACAGTAACAGCTCCAAAATAGCTGAGGAAAAACAGTAATTATGTGATTTTAGTGTAATGGGTATCAGGTCTTGCTGGGATAGACTAACTTTCCTCACAGCAACCCACATAGTGCTGTGTTTTGCATCCGTGACTGTAACGGTGTTGATAACACACCAGTGTTTCAGCTATCATTGAACAGTGCTTGCCTGTTTCCCCCTGTGCTCCATCCTGCCACAAGCAGGCTGCAGACGGACAAGAGGTTGGGAGGAACATGAACAGAAATAGCTGACCAAAAGGATAATTCATCCCAGATGACATCATGTTCAGCAATAAAGTTGTGGGTTTGGTCTTTCCAGAATAATCATTGTTCTGAGACTGGTTGGGTACCAGTCTGCTTGTGGGAGGTGGCGAATGGTTGCTTTTGCATCACTTGGGGTTTTTCCCTGCTCCTTCCTTCACTTTATCTGTCTTCATCTCAACCCACAAGCTTTCTCACTTTTACTCTTCCAGTTCTCTCCCTTGTGGTAGAATCTATCCACCACAACTAGCAAGAAAAGAGATAGAAAAGAGTTTTAGCATGCAGAAGGTGCAAGAGCTGTAGGATAACAACAGATTCAGTAGACTGCAGTTATGCTAAAGCAACAAAAAAACCCCCAACAAAACACGCAAATAAACAACAACAACAACAAAAAAATCCCAAACCTAAACTCCCCAACTTTCTCAAAATTATCATATCATGTAACAAGTAGCCCTCAAGTGACAGCACTGAAATTAGGCCACTAGCAAACTGCAACCTTTTGATATTATGGCATGCACTGATTGCAGCTCCCTTCATACAAGCCAGCTCTATAAATTAACTTGATGGCCACCAGCTGCACAAACAGTGGAAAGCTCCCATCCCAACCTTTCCAGGCTACAGAAGCAGCATGGCAGACATGCAGTGTGGAGCTAGCACATACAATGCTCCAAGAACCAACAAAAAGTTCTGCAAGAAGCTCTCATTGAAATTCCTGGGATAACTGCCAGCTAAAGATGCCAGTACAAGAACACCACACATCCTGGAACACAATACTGCGCCCTGCCTACAGCTTTTTTTTTTCCCTCCCCCTCTAGGCTTCTTTTTTAACAGACATTTCCCCTAGCTAAAAATAGAAATTTGTTGATGGAACATTAATGATCATTAAGTGTAAACACAGGGTATTTAGACTTCCTGCTGTCTAAACAACACATGTTCAATGCGCTTTCTTGGGTACAAAACACTAAAACACAGCCTGTTAGAGAACATATAGTACCTGAACATTTTGGGGCATAAAGTACTTGTGCAGAGTATCTACAGAGCACCAGTTCAGCTGTCCATACACTCCTGGCAGACGGGGCCAATGCACTTTTAGGGGCATGCAGATAAAGATGCATTGTTATGCTTATAAAATCTCTTTTGAACGCAGATGAAAACCCAAAATTTAATTTCTCCACAGGAAATTAAATTTCCATACACAATTTATTTTCATCTTTATCATACAGGGAACTTTACTACTTTAAACTAATGTGCGAAAAAAGAAAAAAGAAGAAAAAACCCAGATCTCAGAACTGCAGTAGAAACTATAATCAATAGTTGACTTATACTCTAATCAATTCCACTGCAGCAGATTCTGTTCTTATGGAAAGCACAAGCAGGAAAAATGCAAAGATACATTTCATGCTTATTGCATACTATCTCCACTGAAATAAAACAGCAAGTTCAAAAGAAGTTTCACCATGTCACTTGCAGGATGCACACACAGAAAGTACAGCCTTTGTAAATCTCGGGATCCAGAAAACAGGTTGAAAGACTGAAGCAAGGATGACATACCCCTCAAGAAAGGAGATTGGGTCAGGGAATAGTTCAGTACACTGAGCATACGGAAGTCCCTGGGCCCTGACAGGATGCACCCACAAGAGAGATATGGACATACTGGAGACAGTCCAACAAAGGGCCATAAAGATCACAAAGGGACTAGAACATGTCTTATAAGAGGAAAGGCTGAGAGTGCTGGGACTGTTCTGCCTGGAGAAGAGAAGGCTCACGGTGATCTCATCCAAGTATATAAATACCTGAAGGGAGAGTGCAAAGAAGACAGAGCCAGGATTTTTTTCAGTGGTGCCCAGTGACAGGACCAGAGGCAACAGGCACAAAACGAAACATGGGAAGTTCCCTCTGAGCATCAGGAAACACCTTTTTCACTCTAAGAATGACCAAGAACTAGCACAGGTTACCCAGGGAGGTTGTAGAATCTTCATCCCCTGAAGATACTCAAAAACTACCTAGTCAGAGTCCTGCCAACTGGTTTTTGTGGCCGTGCTCAAGCAGGGGGTTTGGACAAGATGACCTGCCAACCTCAAGCCTTTTGCAACTCTCAAGATTTTGTTCTTGTTTCAGATGTCAAAAGGCTACTCCAGGACTGCATTTTGAAGAGCTCAGATTGTATTTAGGTAATTAAATACAATCTGACAATTTTCAGAAATGTTTTACACATAAAAGTGTAACAGAAACCATTTTTCCAGTCTGATTATTCCATTCATCAACATCTCAGTGATAACTGATTTCTATAGAAAATCTGTCTAGGAAAAGAAATTTGCTTAGGATTTATTATTTGTTCTCTCTACGTTCTATCAGGTCTATTTTACTCATTTTTATCTTATACACAGATTTTACATTAAGATACAACACCAACTTTCACCTTATTTTTAAAAGCTGAAAAGTGCATACAAGATACAAGAAAAGCAACAACACAGGGTTGATGCAAGACTTTACCTGTCACTTGGGGGCTCATCATCTGTCTGAACGTTTTTTTGGGAGTTGCGTTTTCGCACTTTGGGAAAAACATTCTTCCTCCCAAACTGCCGATCGTGTGGCTTCAAATCTTCTGCTGACACGATGTCTTCGATATCCTCAAGCACTGACTCACAGGCAGCAGGCATCTTCAGGAAGTGTTGGAGAAGATTGGCATTAGTAGAGCATTTGAGTAGAAAACCAAGGCCTCGTATCTACTGCACATTTCTCATATAGAAAAGTCAGATGTATTTCTAAGTGTACGTGCAATATATCACACATGTGAGGGATACTGAGCACATAAAAACAATCCACTATCCAGGGATACTTCCTAAATGCCCTCTTCCCCTGATATCTCAAACACAGGCAGGGAAAAAGTCACAAACCATACAGATTCTTAATGGCTTGTTTATAAATCATCTGTACCTTGTCATCTTCTAATTCAAAAACCGTTCATCTCCTCTGACACGACGCATCCAAGATACAGATACTTTTAATCATGTCAGCATCATAAATAAAATAGTGAGCTCATGTTATGTGATGGATGTACTTCCAGTCACATCACAGAAGAAGAATGAAAGAAACAGAATCCAAGTGACTGCTTCAGAGGCCATTCTGGCTCTCTTATTTGGGCGTGGACACTATCTAAATATGTTTTCCTAGTCCTTCTGGAAACAAACCAAACTATTCCTAGACTTCCTGATTCCACAGCATTTCATCTGCATTAGTTCATTCATTGGGACAGTAAAATAAAAAAATCTGGTTTCAGGTACAGAATGTTAGACAACTACACCTAACTAACAAAAAAATAAATATATTATAATCTGGCTAGAATAATATACTACAAGATTGCTAAAATCTAATTATATTTTCCACAAGAAAGTAAATATATGCATATATATCTCCCAGCATATGTCAAAATCCAGATTAGTTTTCAGGAATCAAAAAAAAAAAAAGCCATTTGCTGGAATAGTCTATAAAAAAAGTTACTGCATTAATTACATGCCACACTGTGCTGTAACTCCTAATTAAAAAAAAGTCTGAAGTACCACTGGAAACTTGGGTTTTTTACATAAACCAACAGTTCACTAAGGAAATCATACAAGGGCATTTCACAGAGTTTACAGGGAAAATACAAAACTTTCCTAACCGACAATGAAGAACAAAAAACCAAGGCTTTAATTTCTTTAAAATCCGACTTCAGGAACGGAAGATTTGCTACTGGCATAAAACCACTTCCAGATGTTGCAAATGAATTACTGAATAACATAAGAAGTTAAACACCCGTGCATTTTCCCAGCACGTCTCCCATCAGTCAATCTTGCGAAATATACTTCAAAATAAAACTTCATGTAAGCTGAACCATCACACATCTGCATTTAACTTAAAAAGGAACAGAATGATGTCACAAAGAGGATGCATCTGCCCCAGCTAATTAGGCAATTAGCATTCTTCTAGATAAAAAAACCCAGGATCTATAAAACAATGCAACAAAAGGTGAACAAAAATAAACATTTCTGAAAAGTCTAGCCATAAAGATTATGAGGGAAAGGTGACATCTCTTACACTACTTTATGCCACTGACAATATGTACAAATAGGTAAAGTTATCAAATCAATATCTGGAAGGGAATAAAAAGTTTTGATTTGTTGTTTTTTTCTCTCTTACAGAAAAATATCCAATGTAATGGAGAAGCTGGAAAAACAAATAAGCTTAGCTTATTTCAGCGACCCATGGAAGAAAGAATACAGCCAAACTAAAACGCCTACCTTTTTAAGCAAGGTCTAAATCCTCTTGAACAGTAATCCTGGGGGGTGGGGGAAAAGGAAGAAAGACATGGCATGAACAAGCAGCACTAACAGACAGAAAACCGTGAATCCATGTTACTGCCCAACAAGTATTCATCCTCCCTTTGCAGAAATACATTCCTTGCTCAGTTTGACCTCATGTGGACTGGCTACACATGCTGGCTGGCTGGCTGGCAAGGTGGAAGAGTACCCACATTTTCCCTGTCTCCTGAGCAGGGGCACTGTTCTTTTAATCCTTCTACTATAGAGTCTTTTTTTTTTCCAAGTCAGACATATTTAAGTTATCTCAGACTTCCTCCAGATTCTGTCTTCAATCAGTTTAAAATTTTGAATGAAGGAAGGGAGAGATTAACAGTAAATTTTAGTTCAAGTCATTCAGAATTTTTTTTTTAATTAACGCTGTGAAGTTATTTTAAAACAGATTATTTGATATCTGCACTAGTTCCATATGCATGCATGGTATCTCCTTCAGAAGGAAAAAAAATAAAGACAGATTCCTGTAACTATTTTGGCAGACTGACTAAAATAAGAAGCAATAACAAAATTAGAAGTTAGTGTATTCTTCTCATACTGCCAAGCTGCACCTACAGAACTCTACATTTCTCTTTAAAAAAATGTTAGCAAGCAAATAAAAAACTACAGTTGTTTTAACACCTTGTCACAAAAAAGCTTCCTTTGTGCCAGTTTGTTTTGGTCACCCCTCCTCAATCTCCTTGCACATACCAATGGAGGACTTCCATCCAGGTGGAAGAGGACTGCTCTTTTCAGCAATTTACCAACAGATGTCTCCAGTACAGCCCCAGGATTTTATCCTCGGGCTCACAGAGAGCAGAAGAAAACCGTACCGTTAACACACAGTGAGACCAAATATTATGCACATATATACGTGCATGTGAATATATGTCTGTGTGTATATATATATATATATATATATATATACATACCACAGAATTATAGAATTGTTAGCGTTAGGAAGGGACCTCCAGAGGCCATCCAGCCCTGCCAAGGCAGGACCACCTGGAGCAGGTTATAAGGGAATGCGTCCACGTGGGTTTTGAATGTCTCCAGAAAGGGAGACGCCACAGCCTCCCTGGGCAGCCTGTTCCAGTTCTCTGCCACCCTCAATGTACACCTCTTCTTCATGTTAAAGTGAAACTTCGTGCGTTTTATGGCCTCGTCCTGTCACTGGGCACCTGGAAAGTCTGGCACCATCGTCTTGGCACCCGCCTCTGAGATATTTATATGCATTAACGAGATCCCTTCTCGGTATTCCGTTCTCCAGACTAAACAGGCCCAGCTCCGGCGGACTCTCCTCTATGCATAAATATGTATACAACGCATATATATATATAAACACACACACAAGTACAGCCCAGGGGCGAGGGGCAGCCGGGCCGCCGCCTGGACCACGCACACCCCACAGCCCGGCTGGGTCGGCCCCCCTACCCGGCTTCCACCCCGCTGAGGGTACCCCATCCCTGAGCTGCATCCCGGCCGCCGACCCCTCCGGAGATTCCCGCCAGGAGGTTCGTCTCCTCCTCCCGACGTTAACGCAGAGCCCTGGGAAGGCCCCACAGGGGACGGGAACATCGCGCGGGCAGGAGAAGGGGAACTCGGCCAGGCCGTCAGAGCCGGGCAGGGGAGGGAAGGACGGGACGGAAGGGGAGAGGAGCGGAGGGAAGGGGGCCGGGGCCCATCCCGACCCCGACACTCACCCGCGCCTCACCCGGGCTCCGCCATCGCGCCCCGCCCCGAAGCCCCGCGCGCGCAGCGGCGCCAGGACGGCGGCCGGCGGAGGCCAGAACAGCGCGGAGAGCGCGGCGCCGCCGCTTCGCCGCTGGGAGCGCGGTCCCCGACGGGAGAGCCTCCCGGGCCCTTGGAGACTCCCCTTCGTTTTAATTGGAAAACAGCAATCCCAGCAATACGTATCCCGTTAAAGCGGCTGCGATTCTGATGTGTCTGGTCCAAATGGGTGATGAGCTATCCAAGCCTTTTCTGGCCATAACGCCCTTTCTTTATTCTTATTTTTAATCGTTACTTCCCTCAAAATACAATGCTAGTAGCAGCTTTGCTGAATAGTCTAAATTATATTGGTCAAAATATTTAGTATCAGATGGCAAGAGTTTCTGGCACTGTTTTCCTCCAAACTTCTCTGACTGTTATTTAGTAAAACACCGGTGTGGTTGTTCGGACTTGGATGGCTGAAGCTAAAGCCCTGAGCAGATTAAGTGTTCAGTGTCCTTGGTGATCAAAGTGTTGTAGAGAGTGAGCATAATATTATTGCTTTGGCTTTAGTATACACAGTTAACCTAGAACGATTATTTATATTGTATCTTTCTTTAACATACTCTATTTTGACGTAGTCAGCTTTGGAATGTAAAAGTCACCATTTCCTGTAGTTGCATTTCAAACATTAAGTTTCTCTCTTTAGAAGGAGCCTTTGGAATCAGTTTACTCTTAAAAAAGCAGATTATAGTCTCCCTGGAACTGCGGGGAAAGTTAATGAAAACCCTGGGTGTATTCCATAATAGGTCTGTTGGTCCACATACAGATAAAATGTGGCAACTTCTAATTACGAATATTATTTTCCTCACCTTTTCCTACAAACTCGTGCTTATTTTATGTAATGCTTATCTGACAATGTCCACAGGGGAAAAAAAAAAAGAAAATGTGGACAAAGGAACAGGAGAGATTTAAAGAAGAGAACTGGGACAGAAAGAAATAAGCTCTTCATTTAAATCAGTCCTTAAGAACAAATCATTCTGAGGAGGACTGAGCACTATTAATGTCACCCTGGTCTCATGATAGAGGCATTGTTACAGTTTAAGATATATTTGCCTTCCTGTTTGGTCTTTGTTTAAGTATACAAGTACTTTCCAGAGACTCTCTCAGTGACACACTGTGTGATGTGTAATTTGTTACTTTTGTGGCATTTTTAGCCCAGGAGAGAATGAGGAAAATATTTCAAAATGGGTGGCCACGTTGATCTATTTCAGACCTCCTCCTATGGTGTAAAAAGACCTTACTAGGTCAGTAATAATGGTATCTATATCACCAATCAGCATTTTAACTGCTGCCTGATAAGGTTAGCGATTCTCTTTGTTTTTTTCTTTTCAGTGTCCCAGGTTCAAAGTATTTCACGCGCAGTCCTTGAATTCAGCTTCTTTGTCCTGGGAGCACTGCACTGCACTACCTCACAGCTGTCCCCACCAGCCAAGTGTTCGTGCTCTGGTTAAACCCAGCTGGGCACACACCAGTGCTGGTTTATGGCTGACTAAAAGAGCAAGGCACAGACAGCCTGCAAGACATAACCAAGAATCTCCAACTGACCAGCACTACTCATTAAGGGGAGGCAGTGATCTCCAAGAGCAGCTCCCAGGCAGGAATAACCCCTCTGTCCCATACCTAGTGACATAAATAGGCCACGCTGATCAGCTCCAGCATGATCCAGCAGAGCCTTTACTTTGTCCTGCTGCCAAGAATTCATAGTATCAAGCAGCCCTTGTGCCAGCACAGTCCCGTTGAGTCCTAGGATGTAGCCACAACATGGAAGGCACTCTCCCAGTGCTTTTGAAGCTCACAAACCTAAGTTGGTTTGTAGCATATTCATAGTAACAAATACACAGGGGTCAGACAGCAGGTAGCACAGCAGGTAGAGTAGGAAGCAGGTGATTCCCTACCACCTCCTGATCACAGGAAGGAAGTTTATCCATATCTACCTGGGAAAACTGCTTTTTATGTGACAGTGGCTGGGAGTACAACTTCCAGTACTGGCCTCCTCTGGGCTGGCAGCAGACATGCTCCAGTTCCTCGAGTGTCCAAAGAAGAGCTTTAGATTACATCCTTTCCAAATTGCCTGCAGACCTTACTCCCTACTCTTCCGACCTGGTAGACTCAGACACCAGCCTCGGGCTGGGTTACCAACTGAAGTCATAGGTTTTGCAGGAGTAGGTAGTTGGAAAAAGAAAAAAAGTACTGGGAAAATAAAATCCAAATCTCAAATTCAGCTCCTGGTTAGTAGAAGATACATCCTCAGTTGGTTTAGAGCATCTCAACTAACATCTTCAGGGAAGGAAAACAGCCAGGGAGATGAGGGCTCAATTTTTATATGGCAACCTTATTCTCTGATAACTAACACCAGTTCCGGGTGGAAATAGGTGGGAAGGTATTCAGAAAAAAATAGAGAGTCCTAAAAGTGATACAAGAAATCAGGGGTTTTTTTTTTCTCTATTCTTGAAATTTAGGAGAATCTGGCTGGTCATTTGTGAGCAACATTCAGCACCATTCAGAACTGGTAACAGTCCATTTTTTCCTGTTATATATGACATTTTCTCCCTGTCAAGTTTTAGAAAGAAAACAGTGAGTAAAGAAACTCCCAGACTTAATAAAGGTCAAGCATTCTTCTGATCACTGTTTAGCTGTAGAGTAATATCCAGGCAGATCTTGCTTCAGCAAGAAAAGCAGAATGGGGAGATGAATTCTACTTGTTTATGCTTTGGTTAATATCACTGCATTGACTTTGCTCTACAGGCTCATGGTTCACTTAATGTTGAGAATTGTTGGCCCCAGGAACACTAACAGCATTGTACATTAACTGTGTTTCATACAGCGGAAAAAAAAAGACATATACAAAATTTGGTGCTTTTAAACATGTAGCTGTGTTTCATGCTACAGAAAGTACCTTACATATCTTTCATACTTTCTTTCTACAACAAAAATGTTCATGTCTGCATCAAGACCAAGGTGCAATTTATTCTTTCAGGCATAAGTCAAAAGGAATATAAAGGGACTGTTTCTTGTCATTTGTTGGTGGATGAGTTCTTACTGTAGGTTCAAGAGCATGAACCCCCCTTTTACTTTCAAACTCCTTTCCTGTGTGTAAAGGAATAAATAGTTGCCTATCATTCAGGCTGTTTTGACAGATTTTTCCAAAACTTTTTCCAGCTGCTGGCAGCCAAGGAATGCAGCACATACAGCCCCCAATAAAACCTCCCTGAAACTAATACTTGTACACTGAATAATGTTGAGGTACACCATGCTAGCCCAGAGGAGCAGGAGTAAGTATTTTAACTGGCTGGTTTTTTTATCCTGCACCTCAGCACATGGCAAGTTTGAAAACAGATACAGAAGGCAGAAGGAAGGAGAGGGAAAAATTACATGAAAACTGGTAATCAGTAGCAGATTCTAGGGACAAATAAAAAAGTGCTTATGGCAGCTGTTAGAATAGAGAAACTGAGAACAGGCCAGGGAGGTAGAGCAGATATTTATTGCCATCTCTGCTTCAAAGGGAGATCAGAGAACACAGCCATCTAGCCCTCCTTTATTAAAGTTATAGAGAGGATCTTTGCAATCTTCCTTTCAGTACTGCTATGTGCAGATGTTTGAATATGTACAGGTGCACAGAGAAAGTAACAGCCTTCTCCTAGTGTGCAGGAAGTTGACAAGACACAAATGACTTGCTCAGAGGTACAACATTACAACACTTAAGCACTCAACCATATTACTGTGATTTTATTACCCTGATTTTTTTTTTTTTTGCAATTGATGGATGGCGTGTATCTAGAAAGGTGCTGCAATACCAGAAAAGACAGACAAGTTTGTAAATACAGGTCTGGCGCAAGGGACTGTTGGAAGAGACTCAAGAAAACACAACTTCTTTTCAAAGCTACTATTAGGAAACTTCTGGAGAATTATCAGTAGGAAGGTTAAGCAGATCCTCGACAACTGCTTTCATGTGATTTAATCCTACAATAACACAATTTCTATGAAGTTTTCAAGAAGTCTGTTTCCAATTCATATGAGAGAAGTGGGAATAAATAAAAACAAACTTGTATTATCCCAGCCTCTAGATCACCTGCTGTGTCTCTTAACATGTGTCTTTTATTCTTGTTTCACTCTGGCTTAAAAAAAAACGCTGAACTTATTGTTGGCATAGTAAAAAAATGGGATTGAAATTATCTGGTGTCAAATGAGTGTTTGCACTAATAATGAAAATAGTAACAGGTTTCAAGAAATAGTATGACACGCACCAAGAGTAAGAAAAATTTAAATAGCTATATACAAATCTAAAGTCTTTAAAAAATTTCATTTTTATTGATTCATTACCATACAAAATTTATTCAAATTACATCCATTTGAAGTGGTAAGATCACAGCTAGAGAACAGGTCACCCTTTAATAAATCTATTTACAAAACTCACCATAAAAGCTTTTTTTGTTGGTTTTTTTTCCTTTTTTTTTACAGTATTTTACAGAGGTTTGTTTTGTCTGTTTTTTTTTAAACTAGCATACAATGCAAAGCTAAATTAGATTAGTATTTTGCCCACACACATTGGGACAAGTGTTCAATTTGTACAAAAAAAGATGGTCTGCGTTAGTCTTCATTTTCTCTTCCCTCGCAAAAGTGCCCCTTTGTCTCACAAATCTTCATGCTCACACAACTTTTACTTTCCTCTTCCACAAGACAAGAACTTTAAATACTACAATTTTATTTACAGATCCACATCTAAAAAAACTCTTAAAAAATTACAAACCAGCTAGAAAATATTCTGGCAGTGTTTACAAATTAATTCTATTGTACAAAACTGCTAGATAACTAAAGTGTGAGTTGAGAACATATATCAAATTAAATACAACTGCTGAATGATCTATGCAAACATTTGTACATATAAACACACACTTAACACTGTTTAACAGTTCTTTATGTGTTGCCCTTTATACATTTGTTATATTCCAAAGCCCACACAGTCATACAGTTTCCTTATTAGTACTGTGACTTCTTGCCTTTTCGTGTGTGAGCTTTCATAGCAGCAACTCAATGGTACCAGAAAACCTGCATACATAATATTCTACTACAGTACAAATAGTACTAATTTTCTGAGTATGTCAGATAAGCACAACAGTAATGCAAACAAAAAGATTATATGGGCATCATCTAATCAACATTACATCAATTTAGCCCAGAACATGGCAAAATATTTTACACTCAAGAAAAAAAAAATTACTTAAGACTTCTTAGAATTCCTCTGACGTTCAAAAAATAAATATTGGTACTATACTATACTAGCAAAGATCTTCAAAAAATAAATGCAATTCAGTTGATGTGGTACTTACAGTTATGTACTTTGGAAAAAAATTAGTTCAATTTTGCTGGCGAAGAGAATTATAAAAAGCTGTAAGCAGAGGAAGCTAACCCACTGAGATAAATATGATATATTGAACAAACAAAGCTTGGCATAAGTGTTTTCCATAGAGGGAAAAACCCACAGTGCATCTCTAGTAGGCACTTAACATGAAGCCCCACTTAGTACCACAAAAATTCATGTACCAGTTCTAATGCACACTGGGGGCAGTAAAATTGAACTGTGCATCTTCGTTCTAGTTTAAAAAAAACAACCAACAAAAACTACTTTCACACACACACACACACACACACACAAGCATTTTAAAAAATCTGCAATTACTACGAGAAGTGGCAGAACTTTATACTTTTCAGTATCTGCAATATACACTACATTTACAGTGTATTTTTTTTTCATTAAAAGCTTTTAAGGACATAAGTATTTGACCTCATAATGAGACATATACACAGCTCAAAATGAGCATTATGACAGCAATTTAAACATTCCCACAAGTAGCTGAAGAATCCCATTCCACTCTTTTGCATTACTTCATATTTACGTTCACTGCATGTACAATCCATGTTGTGACACTCAAAAGACATGCATTCTCTGCAGAAGGCACGACCTGAAATACTATTATAAAATTGTTATTTAGGACTAAACCAGTTCATGAAGCCTTTCTCCGTAAGCTCACTTGTCACGGTAAGCAGAGACTGGGGGAGTGTGAAGACAAAACATGTACGGTCACCTGCTTGCACCTGCTGACTCGCAAGGCACTGGAGCTCAGGGTCAGGGAGAAGGCTCTGCTGTAAAAGCCTTCTGTTGTTTCTTATAGTATTATAGGGAGTATTCAATTAAAATATCAGCACTGTTCAGGAGCCTAGTTTATTTAATAATGCTATTTTATGGTAAGTAGAGGACAACTCTGAATGATGGCAGGTTTTTTGATTCCATTAAAAACATAGTTTAGATATGGACAGCACTTAAGACAATCAGCTGTATATAAATTCATCCATCAGTGAAGGAAGTTTCTCTAAATCATAAGCATCAAAGAGGTCACTGATGCCTTCTTCATCCCCAAGGCTCAGCAAATAATCTTCCTGAAGCAGAGGAGGCAGCAAATTCACAAATGGTCCTTCAAAGTTTGAGGGAATTTGGTCCTCAGTCTGCTGTAGAAGGTTGGCTGGAGAAGCCAATGGAGAGATTGTTGCCATATTTACTGAGCAGTCACCTTGTCCTGAGTTAGCAGAAGCCACTTCTGTGAGAGGAGGGAGAGGAAAAAAAAATAAAAGATGCCACGTTTAATCTCAGTGGAAATATCAGACACAGATCAAACAAAGGAACCACTGCATACAGTGCCTTTCATAAAGCATCATTTCAACAATAAAAAAATAACCTCCATATAATTTCTAGCTTTTTTTTGATATGTTACAAATGGCTTCTCAAAAATTATCATGTTGCTATCATCTCTGACTTTTCTATTAAAAAGTTATCTTACAAGACTTAAACAACTATGGGGGAAATAAATCAAGCCTAGTGAGATGCCCATTTTTCAGTGGAGTTCACAGTCAAAACTTAGAACTTTCTAGATACCAAATGTCATCAGTGAAGCAATGTAGCTTCACATATATCCATACACAGAGATTTCTGCCTCTTGTGTTGAGATGAATCTTTCCTGCTACTGTCCTATTTGAAAACTTAAAAGGAACAAAATTGATTCTTTCTTCAGTATTGCATACACTTTGGTTTCATATGATATGCAAACAGGAAACTTATTTTAAACAAATGATGCAAAGGAAAACATATTTCCCACTATATAAACCAGAAATGCATAGTGAAAAATTGATGTCTTAGCTTTTCACTTCTTAGAAAAATAAAGCCAAAGAATAAGAGCTGGAAATCCAAAGTTCAAAATGAAAAGCCTTGGATGTAAGCGTACAGAACAGCCATTTAGTATTGCAAAGAAATAATTTTACCTTTGGAAATGGTTTTGGAAATATTTCCATTGTGGTCCTGACTATAGGTTTTCATTGGACTGAGGGCATCGTTTTCCTCTGGGCACAGATAAACTTCAATAGGTCCTTGAGTACTGGATAAATGTATCAATGCACTCTGCTAACAAAACAAACATCAGAATGGCGTTACACCAATGAACACAACAAAATATTGATGACATTGAGTAAATTCTTACTGGGGTGTGAATGTTTGAGTACAGTTTTACTAATCAAAAGAACCTGAGAAGAACATCAAGCCTTTTTTCTCCCGAGATGTGAAAGGTTTGGTTGAGCTATCTTGCAGACTAGAACATAAAAACTTTTCCCACTGTAGTGCACAAATCTCAAAATCCCACCATTTTGTGTGTCATATCATAAGGAGGGAGGTATAAAGGATTAAACTTCTAACATTTTCTTACAACCACAATAGCCTGAAGCATTCTGATGGAATGGAACTGTGGGATGCAAGTCACAGGTTTTATTATTATTCATAACATTAATATTGGATGAATTTGTGTAAATGTTTCTGCTTTAAAAATATGCCAAAAAATCTTTTCCACTCTCCCAAGAGCCTTCAGCACTTATTCAACTGAACTCAAATATCTACACATAAGCTCACCTATTTATCAGGCAACATTTCCAAATAACAAAAAAACCCCAAACCAGATGCCATTTTCTTCACCCAAACTTATTTATGTAAGTCCTTCTGCCCCCTCAAAGCAGTGATTTTGATGGAGGTTCTGAATAGGAACTGCTAATTTGTCACAAGAATTTACATTTTTCTTAACTTTCACACACTGATGCAATAAACCAACATGACCTAGGCACAGAAAACCTGCAAGGCTGTTCTCTGCGTTATGATGGAAAATCATAAATTAGTCTGGTTACAAATAAACCTGCTCCTGCTGTATTGCATTAATGGTTTTCTAAAAAGCATGAATACAGGCATTAGGTACCTCTTTGCACACTTGTTTAAAACACTTCCTTTTGTGCCCTTTGACAAAATGTTCCTCATATTATTTGGGTTCTGACAGTTATGTAACATAATAGACAGCATTTAGAAATACAGAGAACAGCAACTGAATGGGAGTTTCCCAGGGCAGAGAAAACAGTTAAGAGTACTTAGGGCAATGCTATAGATAATTAGGAAAAAAGGAGATGGGAAGAACAGGAGTTGAAGAAGGAAGGTACTATTGAGCGACATACTGAGGTATGCAAAAAAAGAACACTGAAATGTAACTGCATGTGACAGAAAGAAATAGGACCTTACTGCCTGAAGCTGAAAATTAAATAAGTTGGGTATAGAGGATAAGGGAGGTCTAAGCACTAATTTTAATGATTGTGTGCATCTCTCTCTGCCTGCCTGATTTCACTGAATTAAAAATCAAAGCATAATGCCCAGGGGAAAGAAACAGGAAAGCAAACAACAATAACAGTATATATTTATGAATACTGATAAAAGACATCCTTTCCTCATTGCAGCAAAGTGATTTATTCTTCCTGCCAAAACCTGCAACAAGGTTCAAAGGGGAAAGTAAGGACAAAGGCAGAGAAAAGAAAAAAAGAAGGATGGCAACCATAATGGGTCTAAGCAAGTGCAGAATAATCTTAGGGAAAAAAAGTGACAAGGAATCCAGAGCCTGTTCCAGCCTACAGGGCAGCAGGTATTGCTAAGCTCACTGGCCCAGTGTAGGGATGAAGGATTAAGGCACAGGTATGAACAAAACATAGCAGTGTCTGTGGGGTTAGCCTCATCTCTAGCTGCTCCTTGAGTGAAGAAATTAGGTACATTTTTTGAATCTCTAAACCAGCAGTTCCTGCCAATTATTCCCATTTGCCCAAAATACTTGGGTCTGTCTTCATAAGTGAGAATTAAATTAAGTGCCAAGGAAGCAAAGATGATGATCAAAGAAGGAAGGGCAAGAACGTGTTCTAGGAGTAAACCACAAATTTCTACAATAACTGTAATATTTCAGAAAAGAAATTCCTACATGAAAACATATGTTTAAATAAATTAGGATACCAGTTGTAGGAGTCGTTAAGATGCCTAAGGCGTTGAGTTATCCATTAACTTTTTAACCAAAATAACAAAGCTGAATTTCTTGAGAAAGGCTTTACGTTGTTACAAACCAAGGAAATTTCAATTGTCAAGAAAGAGCTTTTTTTAATAAAAAGTATGTCAAAAGAAAGTATCTGTAAATAGTGTGTATTACTCTGAAGAAATCTGAAAGTGAGCAAAAAGGAACAAGTAATGACTATTCTGTGTAAATTGATTTTTAAAGTTTCCCCATTTTAAAGAAACATCCCTAAAATGTTTAAGACTATAGGACGGTGTGCCTGGGCACATAGCACAGTAAGACTCAGGAGACACTGCATCTGTAGAAAAATGATAGATAACCTGGCAGAAAATTCCAGGTTCTCCTTACCTCCACTGGGTCAGGCACTTCAAGTCTTGTTTCTGGAGGAGCTTTCACAACTATAACAGTTTGGTCTTTAAGGCCACTAATTTTTCTAATATCTTGATACGTCACATAAGCTAATGTAATCACTGTTAAGGAATTTTCCATCCCAGGTTACAATACATTCAGACTATTAGAAAAGGCAGAAGTCTTTGAATTATTTTTCCATTTTCTCATGGCTACATAGCTCTTAGCCCAAGGTTTTCTGTTCTCTACACTGTGATTGCCATGAAGCCCTATGAGAACTTCTCTTTGATGTAACAGCTGGGGTCACTACTCAGTGAACAAAAGGGATTCTCTGTGCTGAGTGCTTCTCTCCTCTTCTATATGCAGGAAACTACATAAGCTAAGGTTCAACAACCTGAAATTACTCACAGACTCCATGAAGCAAAAATTTTTAAGCACTTGCTATCAAAATGCAGAGAGCTGAAAATCACTGAAAAAGTGTATAGGAATTTATAGATGCATTCTATAGAAGTGCATACACAGTATCATTGAATAATAGAATGGTTTGGGCTGGAAAGGACCTTAAAGATCATTTAGCTCCAACCCCTCTGCCATGGGCAGGGACACCTTTCATAGACCAGGCTGCCCAGGCCCCCATCCAACCTGGCCTGGAGCACTTCGAGGGATGGGGCATCCACAGCCTCTCTGGGCAACCTGTTCCATTGCCTCACCACCCTCACCGTAAACAATTTCTGTCTAATATTTTATCTAAACCCACCTTCTTTCAGTTTAAAGCCATTCCCCCTTGTCCTGTCACTACATGCCCTTATAAAAACTCCATCTCCAGCTCTCCCATAGGCCCCCTTGAGGTACTGGAAGGTGCTATAGGGTCTCCCTGGAGTCTTCTCCTCTCTAGGGTGACAAAAATCATAATTTCAGTTTAAATTTGAGGGGCTTTGCAAACATAAATATATAATACGTACAATATATAAAAAAATATATAAATATATAAACATTTATGCAACATTTGTATATATTTATATTAATTTATATTATCTAAAACTATTTTTAAAGCCTGTTTAAGCAGAATGTCAATTTCTGCATAAGCACAGAATAAATATGAGTATTTTGCTGTTCAACATGTATTTGTCAAAATGACAGTGTTTTGGGGGTTACTACATGGTGAAGCCTCACTACTGATCCATGCAACTGAGGTGTCAAAGTGCTTTTGGCTGTGAAAAGAACTGTGAAATGACCATGATCACATGCATGTGGTTCCAGCTCTTTAGTTTTGTCATCTGTGAGGTACCTGGCATAATGTTTATGCCAGAGAAATAAAAAGCCTGACTTCCTATACATTTTAGTGGTGTGAATGTGTGCTGTTACTGAGCAGTACAGCAAGACAGACTGCCCGAGCTCCAATGTATCTTGCATCTATCTTGGACCAAACAGGTCAAGAGGCAAAGTGACAGATCATCTTTCACTCAAAGGGTTTTTATCAAGGCTTTTACCACTCGTTAAGTAATGTTTGCAAATGCAGAGTTCATCCTCATAGGATTCAGTACTGCAAAAATCGAGAATTGTCATGTTCAGTTTTGTCTTGCTTATGTCTCTTCATGGATTGTGCTCTTAGCTGAAGGCAGTACTGAACCTACTGTCCATGCCACTTGGTGATCTTTGGTTACATCAAAATGTCTATGAAATCCAGTGAAAAGACAACACTCACATAGTTAAAGTACTTTTCACTGGTACTCCCACTTATTTCCTATCCCTCAGAACAGACAGTAAGTCCACTTTATTAGATACTATTTAAACACTACTTATTATATACAGTAATAAGTTTTCACATCAGCATTTAAGAAAATGCTTTCTTGTGTTGCTAATAGGTGGAAAATCTAAGGAAAATGACTACTGGTTAATTACAAAGGGCATTAACAGCCAAAATAAGTCATATGAACCTTACACAATTTAGTATTGCTATTATATTAAATAATTCAGTCTAAGGTATCTTGAGAGCTCATAAAACCTTTATCTATGATAAGATTCTCTAACCGGAGGAATCTGAAGCTTAGTTGCAAGTTTCAGACTAAACCGAATCCCAACTTTATTTTCCTCTCTGTGCCTCTAATTTATATACATATCAGTTTAAAGTAAAATAAATAAATTAATTAAAAAGTAATGACTACACAACTCTGTTACCTTATCAGACTTTCTCTTCATGCCTTTGTAATTTCTGAACACATAGAACTGGGGTTTGCTCTAGGCTTAAAATGCTTGAAAAAAATGCAGAGCTATTGGATGTTATCACTCATTAATCAGTAAGGTTCTTGGTTCTACTCTATGTGAACACAAATGTTAACAGTCTCCTTCATGTATCACCTTTTCTTTATTTTTCTTTTCACATTCCAGAAGCATTACAGGTTCAAGCTGCTTAAGTAACTTTTATATCGAACTACATTAAAACCTTTGCAACTTCTTGAAGCCTCTGATGCTTGCCTTCTATCACAGAGGAACTCTCCTAGTATTACAGGGCACAGCAAGGAGGCTGAGCACTTTTGAGGTTTTGGGAAAAAGGATATCTCTGATTCTCTGAGTCCTCCGTTAGCAGCTTGAGGTCCAGGGTGCAGCTTTGGATGAGCTCATCCAGTTTCTTCTCTTCCTGAGTCAGTTCGGTCACCTCCTTTGTGAGGCCTTGGCGCTGTGCCAGCATCCCACCATCCTCTGACAGGCTGCAGCCCCTACAGACACAGGGAAGGAAGACACCCCTTCAGCTTCTGTGAAGTTTGACCTAATGCCATGGTAAAGGGGAGAGGCAGGATTTCACACTGCAGATCAAGTTCTTAGTCCTTTCTCCCTAAACCCACCCAGAACGAGTCAACATAAACTATGCTTTCCAGAAAAAGCATCTTTTTATCACAACAACACATTTTGGAACTGCCACCAAGATGAAAGAGTTGAATATTTCTACCTACTTGCAAAATCTTGTTTCTAACCACAGCTTAAAAAACCCAGGGAAGGCAGTAGGTAGAGACACATACCTAAAACTTATTCCACACGCAGAAGTAAATTAATTAATCCAGCTTTCAAACAAAATGCTGGTTTCTAATGTCCCTGACAAATGCTTTTTATAAACTTTTCTTAACAGAAAAATACAACTTCATCCTGTTGGAAGGCATTTTGGATGATTGCTTGGAGCAAAGTCTTAGAATGGAAGGTGGGAGAAGAAAAATACTGCTGCCCTGTGATAGTGAAATCAGCCAGCAGGGATGGAAAAGGATAATGAATACTTACATCCACTGAATGTTGTTTTTGGATTTTTTCTTAATGAGATGGATGCCTTCCAGTACATTGGTGATATCGTAAATCCTCCTTTTTTGCACCTTGAGGACCTCTGCTGCTCTGTTCAAATCTAGGACCCCATCAGGAGATTGGCTCAGCAACTGAATGAACTTCTTTGTAAGAAGGCCAAGGGATGTATCATACCGAGTCTTTTCTGAAGGAGATTTTGGAGCTTGGAAGGAAAAGAAAAAAGAAAGTTAAATCAGTTTTTTCTCATTTTGGTTCCGAAAGCAGCAACCAAAAATGAAATTACATATATTACAGTTACTTCTTTCATTTTTACTAAAGAAATCTCTCATACCTCTGCATTAAGACACAACTTACTGCTACGTATTTGTATTTCAAGATGTACTTTTCCAAAAGTCACAGGTACATGAGCAAATATATACGTTTTTTAAAATGCAAATATTTCCAGTAGTCTGACAGATACATACAGCAATATTCTGCTTAGGCTTTTACCCTGTGAATTCATAATAGTATTTTTAGTATCTCTTTATCCTGGCAGCAAACCCAAAAAATCCCCTGTGAGTCTCCTTCATCAGGCTGATAGCCAGCTTTCATCAGGGTTTGATTTTCCCCTCATGTGAGATAAGTGTTTCAGATGCAATTAAGCAGGACTTAGGTGTACTTCAGTGGGTGAACACTATGACAGATTCCATCAGTGTCAGACTCCACAGCTTGAGAAAACTCAAGTGAATTAGAGGAGATTAATGTAAAACACAATTTATAATTATCACTGCTTCATATCCAAACAATGGTCAAACTGGGAGAGAGTATCCATATCTTCTAAATTAGAAGTCAGCAAATGGTTTGGACCGATTTGGAACCAATGGTTTCCATGCACAAATGCAGCATCTATACACTTAACAGATGGGGGTTTAAGAGTTTAAATACTTGGATCAGAATGATTTCTAATTCTAAATGTTCGAGGCCTTTCTGTCAAGGGAAATGAGCCAGCCATTATTACAAGTCTGCTGGGCTGGTACATCTCAAACCTTTCATTTGGCTCCAGTACTATGCAGGATGGAACTTAGGCTGATCTGGTGGTCTTTTCCAGGTTTTCAAGGGTCAGGTCACACATTAAACTGCAGAAGTCAGTCAAAACTGAAAATCCCACCTGAGAGTGAACCTTTAGACTACCCTGAAATATTTTGAAGAAAACGATGGCTTTTCAATGAAAACCAAGACGTTGCATCTTTGCAATGAGAACCTGTATTTCTTTGGGTAGATTCAGGGCTTGTCTGCTCTGGGAAATGGAAGAATATTCATAGAAAGACTTGGGTTGCAAGGGAACTTAAGAGATCATCTAGTTCCACCCTCCCTGCCATGGGTAGGGACACCTCCCACTAGACCAGACTGCTCAGAGCCCCATCCAACCTGGCATTGAAACACTTCCAGGGATGAGGCATCCACAGCTTCTCTGGGCAACCTGTTCCAGTGCCTCACCACCCTGTGAGGAAAGAATTTCTTTCCAACATCTCATTTAAATCTCATTCACATCACTTACATGACCTTGTGGATTTAGAGCAGGGTGGTTGGTTTGTTTGGGATTTAGAAAAGAGTAAGAGGATCAGAGTGATAAGGGCAAGAAGTGACTGGACTCCCACCTAAAATGGCACGTGTTCCTCATCATGCACCAAGTTCTTCGTACAGGCTTATCAATGCTGCAGGAGCATCCTGTGTGCCATACAGTACTGAATTTCTACAAGAATCCACTTCAACTTAAAATAGGCTTCATTTAGCTTACTGAAGTTTAGTTAAATTAAATCAACTGTGGTTGTTTAACTCCTATGTTTTAAGTTTTTATCTTCAATGAATTTCATTTTTCCTATCTGCCTCAATAGAAACCAGCAGACTGGTAAGGAGGGACCCCTTGACATCTCTTGCTCTGACAGCACTACCACTGCTGCCCCAGTCGTCTCCTTGCTCCATGTGGCTCCCTCTGCCAGCCTAACTCTCCTGTGAAATCCCTCAAACAAGATTGCAAGGCTACAGCCCCCAGCTCCTGTCGCAAGAAGCCCACTGCCCAAGGCAATGCTAATATGCAAAAATTAGTATAGAGCAACTAGGCAATGGCAGTAATTATCCAGAGTCACGCTGCAGGGACAGAAGGCAGCTCGGATCCTGCAAGGAGCATTTATCATGCAGCGCTGCTGAGGCACAGCGTTCTTTGCAAACCCTGCCCAGGGAAAGAAGCCCTGGCAGCCAGCTGCTGTAACTCCAGCAGCAAAGGAGGCAGCTGGCTTGATGAGCCTGGCCTAATAACTGTGCATTTGATCCCATCACACCACCTTCATTCCTCATTCCTCCACCTCTCTAAGCATCCCAGCATCATGTCCTTGGCTGAAGGGGAGGCCCTGGGCAGAGAGGATGCAGGCTGCCCAGCAGGCAGAGGGACACACCTGGCAGCCCGGAGTCTCTGCAGCCTCAGCAGCACCCCCTGCGTGCTGCAAACCTACTGTCCATTGCCTGGCTGGGGGGCTGAGTTCGTTGCATCCACATCTAGGTGAGGACAGCAATAAACACACTCTAAGCTAGGTAATGCAGACTGACGACAGCATGTTACAAGTTCCCTTACTTTTTGGACTATCTGGACTTCTTGTTGCAGCTCTTCCTTTCCCCTTTGGAGTCTTTAGTCCTTCTGCAAGATACTGGTGGCCACTTTCTCCTAGCTCCAGCCTTCGTTTTGCCTGTTAAAAAAAAGTTTTTTTTTTTAATTGATGGATTGTCAAGAAGTATATTTTACTTTATCAAACACAGTATTGGGATGATAGGAAAGGCAGAGAGCGGTGAACTTTCCACAGCAAGGTATCAGTACAAGTTCATAGCCCATATGCATCGCAATGGAATCCAAATATACTGGAATCCTAAGGTGGACTTAAATATGTCACTCAAAGGCTAGGCTGATGAGGTTTTTATTTGAAAATTCAGCATTTTTTTTAGATTTGAAAACCTGAGTGACAATTGCATGCTATATTTCAGTCTAGTCTGGACCTTCTTAAATAGGTATGAAAGATTTCGGCCCTCAGCTGAGTTGAGAACATTTCATTTAAGAAAAAGTCAGCCTCTCAAGCACCTATGTGGATGAACCCACAATGCTCCATTTCCTTTGAAAAACTCCTTATATGCATCTCTGTCTGTGCAAAAGTAATGTTAGTGCAAGTTATGCCCTTCACTATTTAAAAGGATGGCTTTGAGAGGACCAATAATTTCCACTACTATGAACTTTCCACCAGTGAAATACAAGACATGACATTAAGAGCAGCACTGGACAAGTCTTCTCCTCTGCCTCTCAAAAACTTGTCCTCATTGAAAGCACAACCAATGCATGTATTTCACATTAACTAGCCCATGTGCTGCCTACATAAAAGCAAGGTGGACCAAAAGTAGTATTAGAAAGACAATGCCTGAAAATCAGCTAGATGTTGCCTTCAGCTCAAAGGGAAGCTGTGTAGATCTTGAGTAACAAAAATAGTGAATGAAACAGTTAAACTATGCAATACACAGACAAACTGCAATGAAAAGCACCACCAATATGAATTCTGTTCCTAGACAGAAACACAATATACTATCATTGGAAACAATTTTATACCCTTCCCTGCCACTCAGGTTACTGAAATTAAATCTGGGGATACTTGTTATGCTAAGGATAGAAAGCACATTACCTGGAAGACAGAGGAAAAAGAAGAAAAAGAAGTTTTTGTGTCTAATCAAGTTTAGACAAATAACTGTTTCTGAAGAATGTTGTTTATTCAGTTAGGTAGAGTAATTCAGAGTACATTATTTGATTGTTTTTAACCCCACAGGGCTGGACAACATTTTGCTCCTCAGTGAACCAAGACAAAACAATACATTCTGCTATGGAGTTGTAGACAGGTATTTCTGTACTGTGGATTTATCCTATGCACTTTACTTTGGGTCTGTCACCAACAGAATGCTCTAAATAAATTAATTTATATGCATTTATTTATGGTTAGCTAACTAACATCTTTCTATTGGACTCTGCTTGCAAACCTCAAACTTATTAAAAGGCAAGTTAAAGCACATGAAACTCGTACAAGCCCATGGTGCAATAGCACGTGCAGAGCACTCAAGCCACTCTTCTCCACATTTTGTGCAAAGGGGCACAAAATTCACTGGCGACAGAGCGAAACTGAACTGCATCCTTCTAACCAATGCAGGCACCATACTCCCAGCAGACCACTGGTGGCAGCTTCTAATGGCATGAAACACCTCTGCTCCGTTCAGCTCTGTAATCCACAGACACAGATTTCTAAAAGGTCAACTGTTAACAAAAGCATCCAGCTAATATGTTTAGCCAACATAACTGGATTAAATTAAGATTACAGCTATTCCACAGGGAGAAATACATTTCACACTTTTTTATGTAAGTGTTTTTCCATCCTGAGAACTGTAAGAGCAAAGGAAGGAGGGGTGAAAAGGGAACAATTCAGGGCGTGGGAAGACTAGGTCAAAGGGATACAATTAAAGATAAAAGGGAATCTCAAAACCAGGTGTGAGAAGGAGGGGCAAATGCTTAAGACTTAAAATCCAGAGATTTGCAGCTCTCTCCATCAGAAGAGAAACTTAGGTTCGGATTATACATCAAAACTTTTTGTCTCAACTTGTTTGCAAGACACAAACAACAGTATTTTGCCTCTGCTTTTGTGGTTAAAGACTTATATAAGTTTCTCCCGTGAACTTCAAATAATCAGAGAGAATACAGACAGCATCCTTTGGCTGCACAGAGCAGTGCAAGCCTGCCTGCATGCGCTGGGGCTGTTACAAACAACATGCTCTTGTCAGGCTCACCAGCACGCTGCACCTACAGACAGCATAGGGCTAGTGAAAAAAATACCACATGACAGAGAGAGCTCTACAAGATAGTTGGTTTTAGGGAACAAAGCATACAGGAAACCTGAGAGAGATACGCAGCAAAATATATTAGTGGAGTTTAAAAGATCCTGATTACTGACAGGCAATTTTAGGAAACCCTGAGGAATGTTTAATTTCAGGCCAGATGTTACACGTCACTCAGCTAGTGCTCGCTTCCCCTTCCTGTTTTACAAACTTCATAACTGATAAGATGCAGGACTGAAGTGGTGTATTCTCTCAATTTCTTTCTTCATAAATTACAGACCAAAGATTTTCTAGTGCTGTTTTGTTTGCATGAGAGATCCTGGGTGACTCACAGTTCCTCTCTCCCATCTCCAAAATTATTCATAGTGCCTTCCGATATCTGGCTTCTCTTCAGAAATCTCAAGATCTGTGATCAGCAGAATCAGGAAGCCTTTTGAAAAAACACCTTGATGTGTGTTACTTATTTTTGCTACAGCACTATATTCATTATTTGCACTATTTGTACAAATTAGTATTATTTGTTCTTACTGCATTACTTGATCAATCACAGCATGCATAACCATCTGACACGGTATGAGTGACCTGCTAAGAACAAGCCAAAGGACACCAGCACAAAGCATCCCAACGACAGGGACATACAGGAAGCAAAGGAACTAAAAATTTCTCAGTGACATGAAATCTGAGTGCAATAAATGGGAAGTCAGATTCTTTAGGAGGGTGGTGAAAGGAGCACAAAATACATGGAGCAACGAGACAGGTAAAGCCACAAACTGATACATTCCAGCAAAAGACACAAAAGTAACAGGAAAGCATCCCATGAAGCTGAATCAGACACCTACCTAACCCCTTGTTAAGACGTTAAAATTGTGCCATCAAGTGTTTTAACTCAAGTTTCTCTTCCAGTACTATGAGCAATCCCTGATATAGATACAATTATAGACCCACTGTTCAGTGCAGACCACTAAAAACTGGTGGCACCTTGAGCCCTATGTAGGTTTGCCCTTTCAGCTTCAATCCCTTTTTAAAAAAATAAAAGAAACCCAGATAGCTACCACAATCAACATCAGAGGCAAACCCACAAGAATGTTTTTTATAAGAACACTTGTCTCTAGAGGAAAATAGTTTAAAACTCCTAGGATAAGCTACGTATTTTCAAGTAGGCAGGACCTAATGAAATTCTCAATACTACAATACTCAGTCTCATGGATTAACTTTTAAGAGGAGGTTGGAGGCAGGTTATGCTCATAGCAGAGAAGAAAAGGAGCAAATGCAGTATTAATTAATTGAAAAAAGGGGTGGAAAAGGTGCAAACAGGAAATTATAGCCCGTTCCCTTTAACAGGCTGGTTTGACTTCATGGCTACCTGGGTCTATCAGATTGCTGACACCACATCTGCATCCTCCCTCCATCCCTGCTCCCTCCCTGCTTCCCTGGTGCAGGCAGCACCTGACTGATATGTCCTCATCAGCCTCCACAGAAAGCTGGTTCAAGACGTCCCTACCAGCAATAACTTAGTCCTGCTCCAAAAGAGAAGTGATTTTTCTGCCGGGTTATCCCTTGTGGGTGATGAGCGTGCACTGAGAGCTGCTGAGGAGAAACGCTGTGACACCCACCCATGCCCCTTGGGGCATCAGATTGACATTTGAGCAGCTTCACTGTCACGTCACACAGCAATCAACTTCAGTTCTTGGGGAAAGAAACTGGCAGCAATTAGAAATAAAGAAAAGATTTCAGAGTGTTACCTTGTAACAGACAAGTAAGGGCTAAGCATCAGGTAAGAGCCAGCACAGGGTTTTGTCAGGATAGCAGAGCACAGTGGGCAGGCAACATCAGTTTTTGAGGACTGCATCATATCCAACCAAAGCCTTATTTTCTATGAGAATTATATTTTTAAGTTTGAGGGAAGAAGCAGTAAAACACTCTCTAATTCTTTCCAGTGATAAAATCATGGAGAATAACTTCACCAAACTATGCACACTAAAATTTGTCCTGCTAGATGTGTTTCTCAGCTTTATTACTGGATGCAAGTTAGTTGTGCTGTTTGCAAGAGACAGACCTAAGAAAAATTACATTACCTGTGCTACCTTCTGAAAATCTTTTGTCTTAAATATTCCTGCACCCATTAGGCTTTAGCAAGCATGTAAAACTTGGCAGAAGAATTATCTGAGTTGGGCATATTCTACTACCCCAAAACCCTAAATTTAAAGTCATATGGAAAAGTGCAGTCAGTACATTTTCATTACAAGTGTGAAGCACCAAATTCCACTTCAAACTCCTGTCACAGCTCTTGGGCCTCCCAGGCTCTGCACATCCCATCTCCTTGGAGGTCCTATTCAGGCTGGAGACCCATCTACATCCCCTGCTTCCCTAGCAGGCATTCAAGGTGTCTTAGAGGAGCAGCAGTCTGATTTATATACAAAAGGACAAAAGTTGACCTCCGAATGAGAATGAAAGTAACCTGGGACAAAGCCTGCTGAGATGGGGAAAGAAGATAAGAACTTATTCCAAAAAACAATGGGATGAGGAGCTGAAAAGAAACCCCAGTTTACGGCTGACTGGGCTGGAAAAACAGGAAGATTGGAAACGACCAAGCATGGCAAGGAATAAATTGTTTATATTAAGTGATAGCTGATGGTGAATTAAGCAGCAAGTCAGAGAAATGTGTCTTAGGGCTCAGCTGTGGGTATCTCAGAGCAAGGAGTAAGATGGGCAAGTTAAGCAAGGGACGATGACTAAGCCTGGCATAGTCTCTAAAAGATATTACAATTGCTAGGGGCAGATAAAATGGCAGCTTTTCTGTATGGCACCACAATGCTGATATTACTGGGGAGGGGATGCAAGCCTTTCCAGGGACCACAGATAAATTTTGACTGCAGCAAGGAAGCCATAGCACAGGTTCTTTACCAATCCCCACATACTTTGCACAGGCTTTCTTCCACATTTTCTAAATTAAGCAGTCACTTAAAAATACAATTTAAAAGCTGAAGTTCTGGAGGCATGAACTCTAAAAGCTGTTCCAGAGGTCAGGAGCTGCAGAGAAGAAAGCAAATATATTACATTAAAGGGTAAATTAAACTGGAGCTTGATGAGGAAGGAATACAAGAAAGGAAGCAAAGGAAAAAAAGACACCTTGGGGTGAATGCAGAGAAATATTCATACACTACGGAAATGTCTCCACTGAATGAAGGGATACAGGCTGAGCATTTAGAACACACTCAAATGAACAAACTCTGGTATGTGGAGAGCCATGAGTGTCTGCCAGAGGGCTGCACCCAGCTGAGGGCACAGCAAACATTCGAGAAGACTAGAAAATAGGGAGAGGTGAAGAGAGGAAAGCAGAGGAGCTCTCAGCAAGGAAGGGGCTCAGCTCTGCTGGTCAGCTCACAAGCAAAGAAACATCCAAGGTGAGCAAAAAGATGGGAGAGGAGTATCAGAGCTCCTGCCTTCAAACTCCTACTGACAAGTCATTTCATACCCACCTCCTCATTTCTCAACAGAAATAAATTTGCAGTTCAAACTCCTGGAAGAGAGAGGGATTTCCATCTTCCATGAAGAAATATTTACCCCAGTGGTCTACACACAGATATCAATAATTTGTACCATACTACCCTTGGTTCTAGTAGTTAACTCTGACAGCATAAAACATTTAAGAGGAGGTTTAAGGAAATAATAGGAAGATAAAGAAGTAGCTGGGAATTAAACTATTTGCATGTAAAAGACAACCAAGTATGTCCTTAAAAGGAAAGTTCTATAAGTCCTCTCAACTCTTCCCAAAAATATTACTTCTCTATCAAAAGTAGGCATTCCCATACAGAGGAACAAGAAAAACAAGACCAAGAATGGCACTTTTAATGCAAACATGACCTCAAAATTCATACCCATTCGTAAGACTGAGCTAAAAGAATACAAAGAGATATATAAAAATAGTGCCTTGAAAATTGAATACATTGTAAAATCAACACAAGGCAGAAAAGGAGTCTGAAATAATAGCTACTTATTCATTAAGACTATTAGTTGAGTGACAAGCAGCTTGTATTTAAAGTAAAATTTAAAGAATCATTTTAAAGCAAATGAAAACACAGCTTACAGAAATTATCCTGATCAATCCAATCCAACACAAAAGCCTCACATTTTCTTCTCATAAAACAGCAATTGTATTTAAAAAAGGACCAAAAAGTACTTTCTATTATAGCAATTTCTGTTTCCTAAGTTATCACCTTATTTTTCAGCTTATTATAGTTTTGACTGAAAGAAATTCTTCTCTAGTTTTTATACTGAAATTATTAATTCAGCTACAGTCAAATTGTTTGTTTTTAATGTAGCTGAATATTAAAAGAAAATCCCTTTTGTATGTCTTAATTGAGTTTATGATTCAGTAAGAGGCACTTCACAATTACCAAAAAAAATGACATATTGATCATATGCAGCGCCTCCCCATTAGGCATTTGACACTGAGGGCTGAACGCTGATGTGTTACTCTGGTGAAGTTTCTTTCAAGGCCTAATTAAAACATCCTATTTCTATTGATTTTCCATTTTCATGATTCCCCCCGAAGTATCCACGTGTGAAGGAAGCCATGAACTGTAAGCACTTAAAGATGAAACCATACGACTTTTATTTAGCTCCAAAAAGTTAAAATGTGGGTGGCCAACTTTCAGCAGCAAATTCTTGTTTGAAAATGGGACCCAAGCCAGAGGAACTGAGCGATGGCTTTCCCTTCTCAGGATGAACGTGCAGGAAGAAGCAATGCAAGTGCCGCCCAGTTGCTGCTGCAGAACATCCCACAAAGCCATTTTTAACACCCACAGAAAGGAATACATCAGCTTTCAGGCACGCTCAGCAATTGGAGCACAGGTAGCTCGCTCCCGGGTTAGTGGCGCTGCGCATCAACGCCACCCCAGCGAGGCACTTCACACTCTCATCTCGAGCCTGGCTGAACAGAAGAACATTTTCAACTGCTTTTAAATGAAACACAATGGCCTGAACCAAGTCAAGAAAGTACTGAAATGTAGCGATGAAAAATGGTGGTTTCTCCCTACACCTACCAGCAGGTCATTTTTACTGAAGCAGGATTATAATCTAAATGTACTAATTACCTTTGATTTTCATCCTGATATCTCATGTGACCTGGCCTGCCCTCTGGTCAGATTATCTCATAGTCACCAACCCTAACATAATTCTGACACTGAGGTAAGTGGACAACCCTGTTTGACATCACTCCATCTTCTGCTACTGGAATGCCATGGGATCAGCCCACACCCCACCAGACTTATAGTAGCCACTGGCAAACGTGCAGCTTATCTTGTTTTCCTACTCTGCTGCAGTACTTTGTATTTTCTTTGCACTAAAAGAGGAAGGACATTACAACAGTTGTGCAAGACACAAACCAAAGCATAAGCCACGTTTCTGGCCTCAAACCAAGAGAATTACACCTATGCTGCATAGGAAATGAATCATCTGAGATATTTCTTATTGCAATTTTTTCCACCAAATACGAAACAATTACTTCTTACTGGAAGCAATGGCTTCGCACTGTACTAAGGCTGAAAGCTCCAGTTACTACTTCATGTTGAAATATGCAAAGTTGTTTTCAGGAAACTGCACCCAGTTTTCATTTCAACTGCTAAACTGCCCAAGGTGAGGAGCGCGTGTGTCTCTGGGCAGTCCTGAAACATCTCCATGCAACCCCCTCAACCCAACAGCTGCCAGAGCCTGAGCTGCACCTGCCTTCCAGAAAATGTAATGACAAACAGCCAACACTCGCACGCAGAAGCACAGACAGACTAACCGGCATCTGGGGTGCGGAATCCTGACCAGAGGTTTTTGGGTGTGTGCCTGGATGCAGCAGGACAGTTTCCCTTCCATTCCCTGGGAAGCATGGCCTGGGCCTTGGTGGTAAGGCCAGACCTGCCACTAGCAGGCTGTAATGCCAGCCTCATCCTACAAACTGGTGTCAAAGCCACCAGCCCATTTGCCTACGCCCATTCCCAAAGACACCACCTCAGCAAGGCCACTGCCTCCGGAGCAGAGCTCGGGGATTTTCAGTTGTGGTTCGCATCAGTGATTTCTCACCATGCACATCCTTCAAAGAAAACAAGATTGTCACAGAACAGGCCTGATGCTGAACTTGCAAACTGAAGGCAAGCAGGTGGGGGGTGGGGAACATGATGGGACACAAACGGAGAGGGACAGGACGTGACAGCAGACCAGCCATGTAAGAGACTTCTTGGTGTAACTTCTTCGTATTTCATTTATATGTAACAGTTCCACCAACACAGGTCCACTTTTTATGTTACCCATTGAGATCAAAGCAAGCCAAATAAGGAAGTGATAGTTCAATTCACATGGTGTATGATAAGGCATGACATCTCCGCGTGGCTGCAGAGGTGCTTGTAGTGTTTCAGCCTTTCAGGAGACTTTCAGCCTCTTGAAGGCTAAAGCTGAACTGGACCAAGGGAAAGAAATCTTTCCTATCATTTTATGGTTGATCCCAAAGAAAAATCATTGCAAAGCAGTCAGTCTCAAAATACATCCTAGAGATATTTTTCTCTTTTGTATTTAAGGACTGTTTTTCATTTTAAAAGTCATTAACTTCAAAGTAAGATTGTGATTGGACTTGTTCCACTGAGTGGCTTCCACAATATGTGTGCAAATTAGCATAGCTACTTAGAAAAGAAAAACTTTCAAACACTGTCAGTTGTCTGCCAAATTGTCTATTAAACAAACAAGTCCTAAGATTGGGGGAGGAAGAACACTGAGAGCTGGAGAATATAATAGGATGAACTCCCTTGTAGGAAATTCCAGTAAATGCCATGGAGTATTAGATAGGTTAAAAATTAGTAGCAGCATTCTGGGCATATATATTGACACAGGAATCAGGAAAAGTATTATTCCTCACTTACAAAACATATAGAATATAGCGATGAACCTCTCTAGGAAGATGTAATTAATAAGACTGGATACATACAAAGTGAAAAGTGAGGAGAAGGAGGAGCACTTACAAAGCCACACTAGTGCTATCGCAATGTAGGTGCTCTGTAATGGTGCAAGATTGGGCTTGCATCTCAAAGTTCACTCACTAAATTGCCAGCCTAAGCCACAGCATCTTGAGCTTTGTTTTCCTTGGATACAGGATACCTACAAGAAAGGACGACATCTGTGGAATTTCGCAAATGAAGTTTCTGGAGTGCAAGTTTTCGTGTCTGCACAGGTCTGCGGTTCAAGATTTCCCACCCTGGCACCCCAAACCTTCCAGTACTCCATACAAAATACCCACACCAAGTTATACCAGAGCAGTGCCAAGGGACTGCATCACTTGACTCCCTGAGAGGTGATTCATAGGGAACCAACAAACTTGTACATTCTTTCAAAAATTAATGACAAAAAGTATGTAAATACTACAGAAACTACAGCAGAGAGCTACAAACTAGAAGGTAGCAAGTTTTAAATACTCAGGTGCACATGAGTTGGGTATTCAGCCCCCCCAAAGCACATGAATCCTTCCTTAAAAAAAGTCAACACCAATCTTGACTCCATATTTTTAATTCACTGCCTGAGGTACGATGGCTCTTACATTTATCTACTTTTTCAATTAATGTAATTAGTAATGAGAAGTCAGCTCTGAAGTAGCAAAACCTTTTATTTTGAAGTACTTTCTTAACCCAGTTCCACCCAAGTATAAAAGCATACAGCAAGATTTCCCAAAAGTAATAAATGGACTTTGAATCCATTTAGGGTGATAAAAATATTATCTAGTTTCCAAAGGTCATTGTGAAAGTTGACAAAAAACATTCAGAAGACTCAGGTGAGATGCAATGACTTGCATTTACAGAATCAGACAATGAGAAATAACATGGGGTCCTAAGCATTTACTGTAATACAGGATAGTTCTGTACATTATGTAAATTGTGAGAGTATTAGTTCACTTTAAAGAAGTCTCAACATTGTTCAAACAGATTAACCCTGATCAGTTATTTCTGCACCTACAAGTACCTACAATGCTGACTTTGCATAGGAGATTGATTTATCATTCGCAAGTTAATTAAGTATAGTTTCAAAAATTAAATTACCAGCATTACATAAAAGAAAATCCTTAAATAGGCTTGATGAAGTTAATACAATAACCTCCTCCACATACCAAATCTCAGAGTAACAAAAATAAATACCAAGTGCCCAAGAAACAGGCAAACACGGTTTACATATTCAAAAGCAGCTATTCCTAGAAGCAGTTGGAAAGGAGACTCCAGATTAGCAGAAAGTCACAGAAATAGATAAAAGATTGTAAGAAGAAAGCAAGGGAGAGAAGCACAGATAGCAGAGACCTAAAGACCCCAGTTGTGGCTGACAGCCTCCTCCATCCTAAATCTGGAGCTGGTACTGCCATCAGAAGGCTTCTCTTCACAGCACATTGCTTTGACTACAAACTGAACATGGTTTTCACCTCGCCTGGGTTGCCAAACTCTAGGAACTGATGACTTCCTCCCTCCGCACATCAAGGTAGGCAGCTGCTGCATTTACTTTTATTGCACAGATCAGTTTGGCAATAGCTTACGTGGCTGAAATGGCACAGAGATAGCCAAGTTCTTGATGTTTTAAATGCTGTGTAATGTCACAAAGAACAACTAATCCACTGAGCTTTCACTGTGATGCACATTCTACCTTGGCAGTATTTTATCAATCCATCAGCCACACCACAGAGCAAAACAACGTGAGAGTGCTGGCAAAATGACAACAAATTGATTTCAAATAGAAAGTTTTACTTATTGACAGAGAGGGAATAAAAAAAAGACAAGACAGCAACAGATCTTAAGTGAAGTGAATGAGTGTTGGTAGACTAAATAATTTTCTTTTTCACATTTTGGAAAATTCTGTCACGCACAGGACAATCTAAAACAACTGATGTGACAGCCTAATTTACAAGACAACAACCAAAACAGACGATTTTCCAGGGAGTCACAGGTAATAAATTTCTAGGGGAAAAGACATTAAAGTTGCTGTTCTTTCTCAGATCATATAGGATATTTTCAAAAAGTTATCCCTTTTGGCTTTGGTGAAGCAGAAAATCTCCAGTCATACAGTCAAGCAAGGACTTGAACCTATATGAAAACTGACCCACACAAGACACAATCTGTCCCTTCTACTTTGTCTTCTTTACTACGTATTCCCTAAACTAAATACCTTGAGATGACTTCTCCAGAAAAAATTAGTAGCATCTTCAAGTCTCAAAGTTTAAAATGAAGTGAATTTGCATTTTTCTCTCTTATCTACCCTTTGATGAAAGAAAATAATCTGACTTTCTAATATGACCTCCTACATATCACAGACCCTTGTAGCTGGCTGTTGTAGCCAAGGATAGGAATGCAATTTAGGAATCTTTGTTAGGAAAATGAAATGAACAAGCATCTCTCAGGAAGGACCACACAGTTGCTCCTACCAAAAAGCAAGTAGAAAGACTTGCTAACCTCAAGGCTGTTCAGAGTTTAAATTACAGAGCATAACTCTACCAAGAAATTAGAGCAAAACAGTGATTGTGTCAAAACTTGAAGGCATAAACTCATTATTTCCCCCTCACTTAAAGAAAAATTAATTTCCACTTTGAGTTTGCATTGTCTAAGCCTTCAATATTAAATTCTCGATGTGCTCAAGTTCAACAACTTAAGAAGTCCTCTAACACCAGAATCATCTTCAGGGAGTGGCTGAGGTGGGAAAGCACATCTGGAGATCATCTAGTCCACCTGCCCCTGCTCAAAGAGAAGGCAACGAGAACAGGATGCTCAGGGCTTTATTCGGTTGGGTTTTTAACATGGCCAGTAAATGCAACTCCACAACCTAAGGGACCTGTTCCAGCATATGATCAGCTTTGCTGAATAATCTTCTGTTTAAATGGAATTTCCTCATTTCAGTTAGTGCCCATTGCCTTTCATCCTGTCACTGGCCACCACTGGAAGAGCATGGCTCCATCTTCTTCACTCCCTCCCATCATGTGTTTAAACACCTCCAGCCTCAACAGTCTCAGCTCTGTCAGCCTCTTCTTCTATATGAGATGCTCTGAGGCCTTAACCACCTTCGTTAGCCCTTCGCTTGACCTGCTCTATTATGTCCATGTCCTCTCACAATGGGGAGCCCAGAACCGGACCCAGCATGTCAGGTATGTCTCACCAGGGGTGAATGGAGGGAAAGGATCATGTCACTCTGCAGAGCTGCTTTACAGCAGGTTTGTTCCAGCCTGTTCTGGTACCTGGTATCACTCCTCTCCAGATGCAGGACTTTGCACATCCTTCTGCTGAACTTCATGAGGTTCCTGTCAGCCTCTTCCTCAAGCCTGTCAAAGTCCCTCTGGACAGCAGTGCAACCATCAGCTGTATCAACTACCACCCCCAATTTTGTATCTCATGTATCAGTCCAGTCATCCCTTAATATTAATTTCATAAGCAAAATATTGCCTAAGTTACACTGAAGGGCATTTTCTTCAGACCTCAGATAATTCATGCTGCCCTGTTTAACAGCATCTTCTATTTTCAAGATCTTTCCCTTACAAATACTAGCACTGAATCACATGTTATTTTAAGTATCAGTCACACCAAAACTGTTGACTGAGGCAAAAGTATCCCCGCTCTTGTTCCTTTTCTTGTACACGCCAAGATGCAAGCCTCAGTGCCATTGCCTTTCTGTGCTGTGCTGGAAGCTGGTGTGCAGTTGCTTGTCCACTACAGACTTCTGAGAAGTGCTGCTTTCCAGGATACAGGCCCCCTTTCATAAGGCATGGCTTGCATTCCCTGCTCTCTGGCATACAACTTTGCCTTTCGCCATATTAAAGACACAGTGTGTCTGAATGTGCCTACAGAGCAAGTTGTGAGAGCTCCATTATCATTTACTATTCTGCTGGCAATTACTATCACTAACAGTTTTTTGTTTACTTCTGCAACAACGATGAAAGCACTCCATAGTATTGGGGTTAGTGCAAATATTCACTGGAATCAATCAAAAGGACTCTTTTCCTGCCACTCAGTCAATTCTTAAACCAATTTCATATTGGCAGTTATTTTGTTAATCAAATGCTTTACAAAATTAAACTTATTTTCTGTCAGCCTCATTCACACGTCAGACAGCTGTACCTTTGTTAACTTCTGGTTTTCAGCATAAGAAGGGTGAAGGCGGGAAGAGCTGGCTGTGGGATACTGCTGGTAAACACTTTTGGAAACACCACAGGCGATCTTTGCAGTGCGGTATACAGAAGAACTCCATTCTCATAATTGCACACTACTTAAACCCTACAGAAGGTTTATTTCAAGACGGTTAGCCATCCCAAGTATTCCAGAAGTTTTATGGGTGCTGGCACAAGGCTGGAAGAGCAGAACATTAGCAGAGGGGTAAAACAGACAACACTTGGATTAAAAGCTGAAATTTGTGTGTCTATTAACGAGCTTTAATTTCTATTCATTGCAGCCTAAAGTTCAGAGAAAGTCCATTTGGCTTCTTGTACTGCTGCCTGCCTCATCTTTCCCTTTCTGCTACCTGTCCTGCTGTATAACCATGCAGCTATTAGAACTATCCCACAGGCAATGGACAGCTAAATGGGATTTTCCAGAAGCCTGGGGAAGTCTTCCAGTGGAATCTAGCACTAAAATATCACCTATTAAAGCCTGCACTAAAAATTCCTTTCTTTAAATAACTCTGAAGAGAAGAAATCTATCTACTCAATTTGGGCCCATGGATTTCTCCCCCAAACATACTTTAATCTGTTCAGAAGATAAATGACCATATGGTTTAATTGTGCCTTCTTCACAGAAGCCATAACTTTCTCTCTTATGATCAGTACACCTTGATCCTTTTCATTTTCAAATGCAGTCCCACTTATGAGTCATCTTTCCCTCCTCTCACACATACTTTTCAGTCTCTCCTTTTCATCCTTTTCCTCTTGTTTTAGTAAAAGCTGTAGGTAGGGTGAACTAAAATAGCGAGTTTCACAACTGGACATGAGACATCCTTAAATTTAGATCAAATAAGCCCTTCCAAAGTACACGAGAGCTTTCCATCCAGACAGATTTATAAAAGCTACATATAATTATGGAAAGGAATAGGAACAAAAATAGCTTGTGGACGATGCCCTCTCTCAACAGTATATGGATAGGAAGGATGACGGCCTTATTCTCTTAGAAGCAGGAGAAAAGGTAACTTGAGGCAGCCGTGGGAAGCCTCCACCAGCCCGTAGGCTTGCTAGATTGCTAAAAATCCTCAAGCATGATAGATTCCCATAGAAACCCTCATTTTCTACACTAATTGTTTTCCCAACCCTAATTCCAAATTTTAATCAAACTGTAAAGCTAAGATTACCCCGGAAAACTTGACTACATCTCACTATCTGAGACTGCAAGTTCTTATCCAAGCTAAAGCAAAGACAGTCTTGGAAGAAACCTGTTTTGCCAGTCATTGGTTTGTCTTGGAAGTCTAAAATTCAAGAAAATACAAAAACCTGTTGTCTTGCCTTGACACCCATAACTCCTACCTTTTCAACAGGCGCCTGCTGATGATAGCAGCAAGAGTTGTCTTACTCCTGACTTTCCTCCCACGCTTTGCACTGGCAAGGAGCCCTCATGCACTCTGTCCTGTCTTGGAACGAGTCCTGCAGCCTGGTCCTACGCTTTCCACCACAAACTGGAAATTTCGTGTCCACTTCAGGTAAATACATTTTATTGAATTAAATACAAGAAAGTAAATATGGCAGAGTTACAGTGCTCCTTGTGTAAAACATTGACTTCCAAGATAAACAGGAATGCGACACAGCTTTCGCATATTGCTATCCTGGAAGCATTTCAATGCACAATGGCGCTAAAGAAAGTATCGGGAGAAAGATGGAAATTTTGGCAGCCGCTGAGGGGAGAGCTGAGGCTACTGGCAGTGGGCAGCGTGTGTAAGGATTGTGAGACAAACACATCAGACCTTTCTCGCAAGTAATCAATAACAAAATAGTTGTTTGAAATCAGACAACAGATTCAAGTGAAACTCTTTATTTCGCAGCCCTATGAGTTACAGGCTGTCTCCAGAGTTAGTTCCACACTACTTGAGTTTGTAGTGGAGCTTTCCTTACAATAACAAGGATATACCTTCTTTTAAGCCAAAGCTGAAATTCAGCAGTATATTCTGGTCACAAAGGCAGAATTCTGCTGTGGCATGGAATAAGCAAGGCCCTGGGTGCTCTCACTGCCACACAGGCTGGCTCCACCTGGCCATTTGAGGGGCAGAAAGGAGACTTTGCTACGACCACAGTCATGAAACGCAACCTTCCTCAGCCAACTTTGCATGTGACTGGCATTCATTACCATTCATCTGACAAGAAGCCCTACGTGCCTTCCCACCTTTATAAGCTACACAATGCAAGACCCTTGGCCATAGCTGCTGCAGCTGTGGGTCGTAAAAGCCATCCCAATTGCTACCTCCAAGGATTCTGTGATCTTTCATGCAAGACCACAACTCCTTTACTTTCACCTCTTAACCATCAGTCATATTAAAGCCCTGCTCAGAGCTGTACCTGTCAGAGCAGCACTGCCAGTCTTTCCTCTGGAGGTACTCCCTGATAGCAGTGATTGCTGAGAAGGCCTCCAGTAGTGCAAGCTCACTACATACATAACTTCTAGGAACAAATTACATTTATATCTTCACCTACTTCAGTGCCAGCCATCAGACTGTAATTAAATTACACGTAGCCTGGGAACCTCGGTCAGGGGCTGGAAGACAAGTGTACAAGGCATGGTGCAAACAGCACTGAGCAGATTCCCAGTTTAAGCAAATATGGCTTTCCTCCATGAACTGAGGATGTTTTCAGCCATATTTACTCCTCCATGTGCTCACAAACCTGCTAAACTGCCCCCAAGCCTTTCAAAGCTGGAGATGGGGAGAGCGCGCAAGTTCCCTCCAGCCCTCGGGCGCTGCCGGCCAGGCTGTGGCAGCTGCACGCCCTCGGTAACCTAAGCAGTGAGTAGCCGCACAAAAGCTGCCTATTTCTTTGCGGAGCCATCTGTTAGGGTTTCGTTCCGCACAACTCCACTGGCTTCTAGGAGATGCTGAGGTCACACACAAAGCACAGCTCTTGGTCTGCTGCCCCTCCAAGCAAGCGTCCCATGTGTGGGGAGAGGGCATGGCCGGGGGCAGCCTCTGCCGGCCACCTCCAACCTCACCAGGCGGCCGGCTGGGCCAGGGAGCTCGCTGTGCTGAAAACTAATCACTCAGCCAGTGTTAGCTTTCAGCTGGAGCAGTCCCCAGTCTGACAAGCACAGAGAGGTACGAGGGCAGGCGCCAAAGCAGGGAGGGAGGGAGGGCAGCATGACCCTATTTGTGGCAGCACCAACTTGGATCGCTGCAAGTTGACCGTGAAACCACATCCCCAAAGTGTCTCCCAAGATGGTTGCAGGAAATCCCCTCTGTTACAGGAAGCACTTCCAGTAGCACAGACCCGGTTCCCAAATCATCTTTTCCTTCCTATCCCATCAGGTAATTAAGGCTACTCTGACTTACGAAACAATTACACTTCATTTCCAAGAACATGCAGATAGGAAACAGCAGGATATTTTAGTGTCCAAGACAGACAGCCATTCTCATGCTGCTGAACTGAATAAATACAGCATGTTGGTCTAGGGCACGATGGTGAGGAGCAATGGGAAGACCTCTGTCCCTCAGTAACCTCCTGCAGAAACCCATCATGACTGAATTGCTTTGCATTTCAATCCCTGCATGAAGCTAGTGACCACCTGAAGGATCTTGACATGGTGTTTAATCTTCTCCATGTTATTGTCTTCAGAAATACCCAACAGTCTACCAAGCAGCACAACTGCTCAACAGCATGTGACTATTGAGTTTAAAATGCTGAAAGCAAGTCTTGTCATATCTACCCTAAAAGAGCATCCTCCAAGTGTAACAAGGAAAAAACTGGAACCATCAGTTTGTAATATTATCACTCTTTCCTCACAGCAGAAAACAAGGAGAAAAAAGCTAATCAAATACTACCACCTTTCTTCCCCTCTTCTATTGCTTCTCCGACATTGACCACATTTGTGGTTAAATGCAGGGAGTCAAACTTCCTATAAGCAGTGTTGTTACGGTTCCAGATTTCCACTGTGGTTCAGCTATATCACAGCTCTGGAAAGGCAAACTGGCACGTGCTCAAACCGCCACCTTCCCTTGTTGGGGTGAAAAAATTCCATATTGTGATTCTAAAAGGTTCTTTACCTGAACCACCTCGCTAGCCTGCCTTCTAAGATTAAAGATCTTAATAGTGAACTTAAAAAACCCACTTTGTTGAAATTGATATTCTGGATAAAAACACTTAGTGAAAATACTGATGCAATTTCATCACACTAGAGGAGATGCATGTAGCCAGTTAAAATGTACCTTCCCATTAAGACAATACTTTTAATTCAAGGTTCTGGCTAGGAAGATCACTGCACCTGCTCCATGCTGGGGCTCATGCCCACGCACTTATGGAGAGGCACTTGAAGAGGAGGTAGAGCAACAAAGAGGACAAAAAGCTTCATCTCTCAGGGAGAGGTGAAGTACTTGTAGAAGGCGTTCAGCATTACTCTGCAGCAGAAGGAACAATACATTTTCATATGATTTGAGCAACACTAACCAAAGAGACCGGGCTGAATCAGACAAAGTATCTGACATCAGATTTTCAGGAGGAAAGCAAACCTTCCAGGACCATTACAGGCAGGCAGGCTATTCCTAATCTTCTAGGCATGTCACATTGCACGATCAGTGGGAAAGCCGGGGTAGCTCTGGTGGGCAAGTACATTTGCTGGGATCTTTATGCCACCCCTCTTACACCATTGCACTATTACACAAAGCTCCAGATCTGTTGGCTTTTTCCATTTCAACAAGGCATTGCCATCCAACAAGTCAATAAGGCAAGCTCAAGTATCTGATCTTTTTAGTTAGATATACTATAGCACCTCACAGATGCCTCAAGTTTTCTCCCTGCAAGTTCTGAAGGCAATTTCCCCCTTCTCTGCTGTTGGCTGAGCAGAGTTTGGGGACTGCTGTTCACATGCTGAGGCAACTGAGCTTTTGAAACAGCTGGGAAAGCAACATTTCTCCACTCAAATTAAGTACTTAGAACAGATACAATCCCTGTCTAGTACAACTGGTGCAGCTTCCCCACCTTGGAGGAAGTAGGGAAGTGTTTTGAAACTGGCACTGACGCCATCAAAAGAGTGAAAGGGTAGTCAAAAAACCCCAAACTGCACAAATCTTAAGGGGAAAGAAAAAGACTGAAATTTTGATCCTTTCTTACTGAAAATATGATAACTCTTGATTCACTTCAAAACAGAAAGACCTGATTTTGGCCTTAGAGAAAGGAGTCCATCTTAGTCTCTACACTGCAGATAAGCACAATCACATTTTTGCTTGCTCTGACTTATTGCTAAATTGATTATTCTCCAGGACTAGAAAAGAGGGAGAAAGGAGGGAGATTGTAATCACCCTTATAAAATTCTTTTAGGTAAAAGAAGTGAATGCATCTTACTTTTCCTAGCAACCCTCTTTCCTAATTCTTAAGCAAATAAATCACACTAACGATAGTATGTTGAACATATGGTTCTGAATAAGGGGGATTTGCCTCCTTTTCTCTTCTCTCTTTTTTTTTCTCCTCTAAATTAAATATGCCAGCCTCTGGAATTCCCTATACATTCCCTTTCACAGCAAAAGGGGTTTCTGTCCCCCTAAAATACATATACCACAAAAAAAATCCCTTTGTAACTACTAACTTAATTCTGCCCACAGAAGGCTGTACCTAAGTTTAATATCTAGCCAACAGCACACAACCTGTTCACTACTGTTGCATTCACTTCCCACATACTCAGCAAACACGAAGCTACCAAGATGAGAATAGGGAAGTACTTCAGTGAGCCAAGACCAGCAGCAACATGAAGAGCATCTTTACAGACGAACAGGTCAGCGGAGGCTGCCAAATGATCTTGCATCTTTCTTTGCCATCTCTCATGTAAACACCTACAAAGCACATGGCTCCAAGTACAGAAACTCATGGGATGTGTTTTTATTTTGCTCTTTGCTTCTCCATGCACAAGACACCCCATGTTGCACGGTCTGGGCTTCGAATGCTCCCGTCTTGCTGCAGAGCAGCTGAAGCAGAGGACCACTGGGAAGGATGCTGCTAACCCCTAGATCTGGAAGAGCCTTCCCACAGGCACCCTGCAGGAAGGGGGAAACACCCCCTGAAGTTCCTCACTCCCCTGCCTGCAATCCAAGAAGGCAGCTGGTGACACTGCGTGGAAGAGGATCACAGAGAAGTCTGCCAGCAGGAACGAAAGGGTAACGAGGATGCTAAAAGCCAACGGTCTCCATTTTCCCTTTTTTTGGTAAGCAAAACTAAAACCAAGCAACACAAATGTGACTAGCAATAGAAATCAGGAAGGAAATGTAAATTATTTTATAGAAAGCATGAATCAAAGTCATACCAAAAGCCACCTGAATGTTTCTCTATCACAGGCAATTTCTCATGTTCTTTTATGTCATCTTTGCAGTGTCAGTTTTCGAGAGAACAATTCTCAGCTCAGCACGACAGAACAGTAATACCAACGGGCATGCAGAACATTAGCATGTTATAAATAAACTGCTAATTTGAGGTGGGAAAAATCATCAAGGCAGCTCTCACGATTAAGAACCAGAGAACGAAAATGAGCAATTTGCTTATGCTTTCAGGACACTGTATTTCACCAAAAAAATAAAAAACCAAAAGTTTTTCTAACCCCCAATTCCTGAGGGGAAAAAAAGAATAAACCCAGTGAAATACCCACTGTTGAGACAAAGAAGCCAGTGAAAATGCTATTATCATTTTTAAAGCCCTCCCTGCGCCCACCTCAAGTAGTAAGTTGCCTTTTTTACTGGCTCAAAGAATTTTGTGCTTAAGGGTACTACAGGCAGGTTGTGAAGTTTCAGCTTCCTCTCACTCGACTTGGAGTTTTACATAACTCCCAAGAGATACTGTTTGGCCACAGATACCACGTAGCTGAAAAAAAAAAAAAAAACAACCCACCCTAAAAATGTACGAGGTGCAGAAGCATTATACAGCGATTCGTTTCTGGGTTACTTAGAGCCACTCAATAAAACTCTTACCATGAAAAGTAAAAGTTTATTCCGCTGAGCCGACGGCCAGGATTATTCTTGCCTGCGATAGCCTTGATCACCACCCTCCATCTGCCCCGTGTGGGGTTCCCTTCCCACCCTGTCCCCAAGTCTGCAAGGACAGATAACTCCCTGCCACAGCACGGCTGCCACCTCGGGTATTATTTCTGTACCACTCCAGTATTGTCGCTCTGTACCAGCATGACACTTACTAAGCATTGCTATAAAAATTTCTGCGAATATCTATGTTTTCCACGAGCGGGGATAATGGCCTCATTGCAATAGCCTTGATAAAAGCTCCAACAACACAGCTTTCAGATATCACCACACAAAAGCCTTCTGTGAGAGCTGTAACCAACATCAATTCCCGCTATGTGAAGACATTAGACAAAGTGTGAACTAGCTTACTGTATGGGGACAAAAAACTGACTGTCAATGTGTGGGACGAACGCTGTCTAAAAACACAGCGCTGGCAAGGCAAAATAGCACCAGCATATATACATGGTAATTGCCATTTAATTCCAGAATTAGCAGCACAAGAAAACAAGTACTGAAGGCACTATTAGGTTACTAGCATCACTCAAGACATTATAATTCTATATAATTCCATTTCTAGTGTCCCTCGTTGGAAAAATGACTTTGAAAACAGCAGATGTTAAAAACACCCAAGCAGAAGGTGAAGGAAAGCCCAGTTTCCATTACAGAAGCACTCAGAGAACACAGCAAACCCTTCAGATCTGCTCCCTAGAGCATGTATTTTCCTGTAGGATCATGGAATAGCTTGGGTTGAAAGAGATCTTTAAAGGTCATCTAGTCCAACCTCCCTGCAATGAGCAGTGACATCTAACTTGATCAGGTTGCTCAGAGCTCCATCCAACCCAGCCTTGAATGTTTCCAGGAATGTGTACCTATCACCTGTCTGAGCAACTTGTTCCAGTGTTTCACTAGCCCTGCTGAAAAAAAAGTCTTATAGCTAGTCTAAATCCACATTCTTTTAGTTTAAAACTATTACCCATTAATAATTATAGAATAACCTGAGCTGGAACAGACCCATAGGATCATTGAGTCCAGTTCCTGGCACTGCACAGGACAGCCCTGACAATCACACCATGTGCCTGAGAGAATTGTCCAAAGCCTTCTTGAACTCTGCCAGGATTGGTGCTGTGACCACTTCCATGAGGAGCCTGTTCCATTGCCTAACCACCCTCTGGGTGGAGACCAGTTTCCTAATACCCAGCCTAAGCCATGGTAGACAACGTGGGACACACAAACCACCATTCCACCTATGGTACAAGATGAAACCTTTTCTGTGCATCATTTTGTACTTTTTACATACTTATCTGCTTACACTTGGGTAGCATCCGAAAAGTCAGAAGCCTATTGTCAACCTCAGTGGACTGCACCAATATAATTGCTGGGCCAAGAGATAAGGTTTTTAATTTCAGACCTGAAATTTGCCAGATCATACCTCTTAAATGGGAGTCTAGGAAGGAGGGATGAAAACAAGCCTGCCTGTCAGTTTGTTTCTGAAAAATATTTGAAAGGCAAATTTGAAAGCTAAGATTTTAGACAGCATAGTACACTCACCCTATGGAGAAGTGTTTATCTCTAAAATTACATCTGTACTTTAAAATGTGTAAAAAATATGAAATCCTACAGTGCATATTCAGTGGCTTGCAAAAAAAAATATCTGTTACTGCACTCCAATTTTAGTACGATTTTATAACTAACAGGCAGAAGCAAAATTAAGACAAAGTTATATTCAGAGAGAACTAGTAGAGTGGACCAGTGAGCTTGACATGATATATAAGAACTAGACTCTTGTATTGCATGTTGTGCACCATTGAGTCCTAAACCAGAGACTTTTAATGTCACCTTAATTAATAAGGAAGGAAGTTTGCCAATGAGTTTCTTCCCCTGCCCCCCTTTTCTAGCACCAAGTTAGGCAATATGCAACAACCTTTGAACCAACAGCTATACAACAAGCAAAAAAACCAAAACCAGAATAGCATGGTTAAGACGAGAATGTCTTTCAAGAAGTTCAATTAATGAAAATTACTTTTAGAATCTATGCATACATAACCAACACACATACCACAACTCGGGGCAGGAATGCTGGAGCTAAAGCAGCCAAGGCTGAGCAAACATCTCTTGTTGTCCAGATTCCCAACAGAACTTACTTTTACCAAAAATAGTTCTTTACATGTTTTCTACAAGTTTTCATAGATCTTTGCAAAACAACTAGTGGCTTTCAAGGTCTATGCGACACAACCGTAAAATTTCATTGTAAAAATAAAGAAATGAAAACCAAAATAATAGCAGCCTCTGCTTTTAACAGTGACTTGTCCGTATAAAGCTCAAGATACCAAGGACTCAGTATCTGCAATACTGCAAGTGTGCATCACAGGAAACACTCCATATCTTCTTAAAAATCAGGTTCTAGACCCTTGAAGTAAGGCACCTGAATATGCCACCAGCCTTAGGTAGTGGACACTTCTGGGCCTAAAAGCAGCCACATAGAAGTTGGATGAAATCTTGAAAGTAGCTGCAGGTGATCAAATTAAGTCTCCTACTCAAAGAAAGCAATGAAACAGGATACTGATTTTCCTTTTAGAGGCAGAAATAAAGAAAAGCCGTATTTGCCCACATAACTTAGCACACTCACAGAAGAGATGCCAGCTGATTCTGAAAAGGTGATCTTTAACGCTCCATTTCTCCCTCCTAGCTTAGTCCTAGGCCAAAGACCTTGGGCACAAAACACCCAAGAGCTGCAGGGCATGCATGTTAAGCAGTGACAGAGTTAGCGTGTTAGTTTTCACACTGTCACAGGTCAGGTCAACAACTGTCCACATTCATAAGTGGGACAGAAGACTCATGACACACGCCATTAACTTTAGGCAAGCTCAGTTTGCAAACAACTACCAGCACATTTGCTATGCATTCATGTATGTATAAAAGGGAGGCTAAAACCCATGAAGCAGTACTCTCTTACCACAAAACAGAGGCCATTTTCATCAAGCTCTGGCTTAATCAACACCTAGTCAAGCTCCTGCCTTCTCCCTTTGCAGGGCTTGCAGATGCAAATATTTACCACAGCTCATGTTGAGCTCACAAGGCATTAAGAACTCCATGAATGCCACTAGATCCAGCAAATAGCAGCAGCATCCAAGCAGACAGCATAGTACTTCAAGAGACACCCATGCCAGGCATAGCACTTCCAAGCGTGGTTTTGGACCAACTTACTTGAGGAAAACAGAAGTTAAATAGTTCCTTTTTAAAGATGTGATAAATTGGGCAATTTTGCCAAGCCTGTCTTCAAACAGAACTGAAATTGAAACAGAATCCAACTACCTCACCAGCAGCACCTCCAGCACCACAGCAGCCCCATCCCAGAGGCACAGGCAGCCTCCCTCACACTGCACACCACTGCCCCCAGGGAACATGATGGGGGTTTCTTCTCCCCAGAACTACAAACACAATCCTGGTCTTGACAAATAATGCAGGAAGTGATTAACTCTGCCAGCCAAAACAAAAGCCTGAAGTCCCAACTTAGTCATTTGTAAGGATGAGAGCTACCTCCATATATACACACTCAGTGCTGCCAGCTGTAAATGAGATTATTTGCAGAGACTATAAAACCTGGAGATTTAGTGCCTCTAAGAGCTTTCCATCTGCTGAAGCCCCGCACTGGGCAGGGCTGGATCTACGTCACCACCACTGGCGCAAGAAACCCACTGGAACTAAAGTCAGAGTCTCCAACTCATCCTTAGCAGGCAGCTCCATCACAAGCCAGGACTAAAGCCTGAGCCACCTTCCCACTCCTGCACACCAGCACCAGGACCAGCCCTGCCACCAGAGCCATGGCCATCAGCCCATCAGACACCTTCAGAAGTGAAGCCTGAATGATGCCATACTTGAAGCTACCAAGAAAAGCTCCTGTCTTCATTTCACATGCACCAATCTCATTCTTGGTGCTCTGAACAGGAGGGACGGGCTCAGTTTCCCTCCCACAACCACACCAGGCCTACTGGCCTGCATAGGACCAGGCTCCAAAGAGGAATGGTGCCACTTCACTTTCCTTCTTGCAACCTACGTTTCATAATGAGCTATTCCCATAGCAGTCATGCCTACTCCTCCCCCTCTGTCCCACACCTCCCGTTCCCCTGCTCAGGGCCAGGCTAAGACCTCATGAAACCAGCTGGGTCTGAAAGGGTTTCTGGCTCCTGCTAGACCTGCAAAGTGAGTACCATGTGTTCAAAACATCTTTCAAAGCTGCCAGTCCACAGAAGTTTCACAAGTAAAAACTCACAGACACACTTGTTTTCACATCCATGTGGTTCCTTTATAAAAGGACACCTTTATCTTTACATTAATGGCTTTCATTTCAGGAGAAATGAATTGTCTGACACTTCAGTTTAGAGAAGACATCTGAGGACAGAAGATAATTTATCATAAACTGCAGAGAAACATGTATCAGAAAATCATTTTTCCCTACCACAATATCTAGGATCACCCAAGAACACTACAGACAGCAAGTTCAAACTGAAAAAAAAAAAGCAAGGCAAGAAACAAAGAAAATAGTTTTTTCCTTCCATACAAGATAGCTAAATCATGGCTAGAACTTGTTGCTAAGGTCAGAACTACAGCTAGATTCAAACGGCGATCACAAAAATCACCGGCCACTGGCAGCTATAAAGCTCATTGTAACCCCTGACCAAGAAAGTGCTCTTGAAGCAAGAAGGCCTGTGCAAGCTCCCATCTGGTGTTCTTTTCTCAAATGCTTGCCACAGTCATAGTCAGAGATGTAGTGGGGGAACACTTCATCTTGCAAAATGCAGCCATTTCTAAGTTCAAAGATTATTTTCCTTTTAAATTTTGCACATACTCACAAATGAGCACACAGTAAAAATTAAGAGAACAGTACCAACATACGTGGCATAAAATGAGGGGAAACAAAATGCCTCTAATTGCTCAGCCAGGTGGAGCATCCTCTACAGAAGAGTAAACTGGCCATAAAGGGACCCCTATCCAGCTTTTGGTAAGCCGACTGGTGGTGCAAGGAAAATACATTCACAGTAAGAACAAGTAAGACCAACATCATAAAATGGAGGCTTGCTGGGACTATTTAACACCTCCACACCACTGCATGGGCAAGTTCCTGTCTCGTTCCTTCATCTCACTCACCTCATCTTGGGCCCAAGATGCATGCCAGACCTAATGTTCAGACCCAGCTCTTCTACCATGTTAAAGCAGCAAAAAAACAACCTGTCAGCACAGCCAGATGCTCCCCAGACACCGCAGAAGGGGAAGACCGCTCTCTGGCCATGGGCAGAGCAAAGGAGATGATACAGAGGAGACAGTAAGGGACAAGCAAGCCTACTCCTTCCAGCAACAGTAAAGCCTTTGAGCAGCTCAGCTGTTCATGGAACCCTGCCAAAAGCCCTTATCATGGTGGGGCTACCATACTCAGGAGTTCTGGTGCAGATGGAGCCACACCAGAACAGCTGGACTCTGCACAAGGATAGCAAAGCTACACCATCAGCAAGCTACAGCCTTTTCCTGAAGGGTTTTATTAGGATGCCCACTTCTCACAGCAAAGAAAATCGCTCTGAATACGAAAACACCTGGGTCTTCACATACAAACCTTTTCATTCCCGCAAAATAAAGAAAAGCTCCTAAGCTAACTGCCTGCTTCCTTTATGCGACTTACACGTTCTTCTCCCATACCTTAAATCCTTGTTCATTATTTATGTCCTATTTGGCTTGCTCCTTTACATAGCACCTAGGAGAAAGACTGTGGGTTACCCCATTTTTCTCCCTTTCCAGCTGCGTCTTGCTGAGAAGGGAGGAAGGAAGAGGTACTTTCTAAACCACCAGAAAAATGAGAGAGGTACTAAGTATTCAGTTTGGAAATGTAAATCCTCCTGCCCCCTTCTGAAGTATGCCGAACCAGCCTCTCCACAGCTCATGTCATCTAAAGGCCACAGGAGTTCTCTAAAGATATTGTTGTTAAGAGGATTTAGCCCCTTTTAAAAAGGACTTAACATGTGGGTGGTGTCTCCATTTAAGCATTTTCTCATGGCTAAGAAAATGGCCCTCTTCTTAAAGGCTTATCTTTATAACCCAAAGACAGTAAGAAATTCTCTACTATTTGAATTAGAAACATTTTGAGCAGCTTGCTTTTATAGCAGCCCCATTTCTGAGTACAGGGATTTGCAAATGGTAGTGACTTTCGCACACCAAGTGAGAAGGCAACACCAGCAAAATGCTTTTGGGGTACCTCATCAAACGTTAATTTCTCCTGCATTCTCATGAGGATCCAAGTTGATTCACAAACTCACTGACACCAAAACAGCATGGCGTCACAACTCCTGTGCCACATCCCTGGCCACCACTTTCCCTTGATGGTCCCTGGCACTTCCCAGACCAGCCATTAGCTGGTTCAACCTGCTTGCCCAGCAAAAACCTTTATTTATATATAGGTCAGGGTTAATTTTCCATCCTGGGAATCCTAAGATTCCAGAAGGGAAAAGGCACAGGCCCCCAGCAGGGTGCAAGAGAGCATGGGAGGATGCAGGACCACTGACCCATTGCCATGGCACTGACCCTGTCTCCAGAGGCTCAGGCTCTCCCCAGGGGTGCAAGCTGATGGTTGTTTTGCAAGGGTTAAGTCTTCATTACTGCTGGTGTTTAAGCCATAGCAGGGGTTCAGATCCACCCGGTAACACTTTCTATTAACTCTCCAGGAAGCATGCAAAAGCTCCTCAAGTTGAAAGGGCAGGCAGGCTGGGTCACAGCCTTCCCAGAGCCAGGGCTCTCCAGGGTACAAGGGCCCGGTTAGCAACCCTCAGCCACAGGAGATGCCACTACAGGTGGCAACAGAGCAAGGAACTGGCTTTGGACAATATGGAGATGCTTGCTTGGGATATGGAGGAGTGTGCAAGTTCTCATCAGTGTGGGGCTGGAGAAGCCTGTTGTTATGGACTAGGCCACTTTCCAATGCTTTTCCAGCAGTGTTAAACATATATAACCACAGAAAGTAGCTAACAAATTCCCAAGGGGAAGCAGCTTACTTGGGCCAAAGAAGCTTTTTTATTTGCTCATGTAGTTGAGCACCTCCCTGAACAGCCTAAACTATACTGCTGTACTGACTCTTTTCCAGTTATACCATAGTTTATATTTGGAAGTGATGGGTGTGCTGCCAGTGCAGTTACAACTGCAAGGCAGGAGTATTTTCATAATCCTAACCAGTGCAGGTGTGCTGGCCAAATTTTAGACTTATCTCTAGTCTTTTGCATAGCAGGGCCTTGTTTTCAGCTGAGGGTCTCAGACTCCATCCACTACTTGCAACTCAACTAACCGAGAACTAAATTTATATTGGTGCTACTTGCCTGAGCTCCCTGCCTCAACCACCCAGCATTTTCTCACCCCTTTCACCAGTCCCTAATATTAGTTTCTCAAAAATGCTCTGCTAGGAACTAAGGGCAGAACACCCTCACCTCCCAGTCCCAGAAAATCCTCCATGACTTTTGAGGAAAACTACCTGGAAGGCGCAGACCTTTGGAAGAGCTGGATAGTGTCCCTGCCAAGAAGTTTGCGGTGCAGAAAGACAAGGCAGAGCACTAGGGCGCTTCAGCCTGACTTCCCAAAAGATAGGTCTGCGGCAAACCAGCACGGCTCCAAGAGGGGCTCTCACATGAGCATGGCTGTCAGGGCAGAGCAGGATGCACAGCCCCTTTCGTGGTGTGTGCCATGCATGGCTTATCGCCCTGGGAGGGTGCCAGCCAGAGGCTGTAGATACCGCTGGCCTGACCACTCTCTTCCTCCCCCATCCCACATCTCTCCCCGAAGTTAATATGGGGGCTGAGGGTATACAACGAACTCGCAACTTGCGTGAGGACTTTTTTGAAGGCAGAGGCCAAAATCACTTTCCCTGCTTCCAAACCTTTAAGGCAAAAATAAGTCTTCCCAGGTTTTTAAGGCCAGGAGTTCCTCCCATTAAAGGTGAGCAGCATAGAAAAAGAAAAAAAAAAATAAAAGCACTAAAATCATACATGAAGGTCTTATAGGATCTATTAATGAGAAATTTTAGGAGTTCCTATGACATCAACATCCCTCCCACAAAGCCAAAAAAGCCTGTATAATTTTTCTCCCAGAATCATCGTGTAACATGTGCTCCTCTTTGAATTCACTTACCACCACCTTCTAGGAATCAACCTTCACACAGGACAGCCAAATATTTACAAAGTGGCCTGAAGTAGCCTGCTTGACACTGAGTGCCATTAGGATATGCTGAAGACCAAGAGCACCAACAAAAAAAAAATCAATTACCTTTTACAGCAAAAATGCTTATTGTAAAATTTAAAAAAAAAAATATTTTTTAAAAAGCTTTGGATGGGATTTGATGTGCCTTGAAACTTCCACCACTAGCTCAGCAACCAACACCTGCAAAAATCCACACAAGAGACAGCTCATGACATCCTCACTGGTCTCCCAGCTGCTCCCAAAGCTCTTCCAGAAGTATTTCAGAATTACAGCACCATCCCATACCTGGACCATCACCGACTGGATGCAGGGAAGAGGAAAAGGGGGCGGGGAGAAGGGGTGTTAAACCCCCTTTTGCCCTGGCAGGGGCGCACCGGGGCGACAGGGGGATAG
>VZTE01004119.1:30861-53006 GCA_013397775.1 Eulacestoma nigropectus | reverse complement strand
CCCATGCGTGATTACTGCACTAAGGCACTCAACCTTTCCGGTAAGTTCCTCTTTCTAGTCAAACCAACGTTAGAAAATAAAATAAAATTCTGCAATGAATCCCCTTTTCAGTCTCTGCAGTGTATATTATTCCTAACCTAAAAAATAACCCCAGTGTTATTTGTATTTCAATTTTTAAAACTCACAAATCTGTGACAAATGGCATTCTACTTACTTCAGTCTTCAGATTCTAGGAAGCTTTCAAATAGTCACAGATATTCAGACTCTCTTATCTCAATTTCTCTTTACTCAACTAAAACCACATGTATAACCCTATGCTTTGAGGTGATTAGATGCAGCAAACTCCCTCCCAGCATAAACTATGCCATGACGGGAATTTACACAAGCATTCAGGGCTCTGAGAGTAGTCAATACTATCACATTACAAATGTCAGTCCCTCACCTAGGTTTTGGATTCTGTAAAAATAAGACTCCACTTTTCCTAATTTTTTTATTAAAATCACAGAGAGTGCCTTGTAGCAGATGCATCCCTCAAGAGTGGGCCACTTCTTTACCAGCACTCCCACAGTAATTCCAGCCACAGTGCTCCCAGGTAGCATCTGCCCACGCTGTGGGTTTTTCAGCTACTCCTGGTGCAAATAATGGAGTGGGCAGCTCATTACTCTCTGGGAGAAGAGAGTAAGGAGGCTGGGCAGAGTGAACTACCCCAAGCTATTTGTCAGCACTGTTGCAGGGGAACTTGGCTGATCCACCTTCAGCATTCAAGGTGGGCATCCTGATTACTGTACCAGCCATGGCTCAAGGTGGCAGAGAGGATTGCAACAGAGACACCAGCAAACAGCTTAGTCAACCGCATTTTTTGGAACATTCTCCTTCAAGCTCTTGTTTCCGGGAAAGTGAATGAATAATTTTGTGTTAATAAAATATTAATGGAGAAGATACATATATGCATATATATAATAAAGTATTGTAATTTTAAGGGTAACAATCTGAGAGGGGAGGTGATGAAAATAATGTGAATTATCTGGCAGCTTTGTTACCTTACAAAGATACACACAGACACATGTTTTAAGGCTACACAGTTCCAAGAGCAAACCCAGCTGAAACTCAATATTCCACATGAGAATGGGAACAGTTTATTATTTATAATTTATTTCTTAAATTTTAAAATTGGCACCACCTTTTTTACATCAACATGCATTTCTCTTTTAATGTGATGTTATTTCAAAACAATTAACTGTAGTATAGAAAATGCTAAAAAGGCAGCTTAAAAAATTCTGTATTAACGACTTAATTTTAACATTTATCCATTTTCCACTCACATCATCTCTTGTGGTAGATCTGGTCATAGATATACAAGGGTTCTTTACTCTAAAGAACTTCAAGATCAGTTTGTGGAAAAAACATTTTTTATTATGATTTTAGCAAGGAAGTTCTTATCTTTTAATGAAGCATGAAATTCTATAGTATTTTAGTGCATCTGAGCAATCACTACTGTTTGTTTTCCTGAGCTGTTGCAATGGCAATATTATCTTCAGCTCTGGAAACAAACACTGAAATCCCATTCTGGGCTCAAATTCACCCCAAAAAAGCACTACACAATTAGATTTTCTTTTGGCTTTCCCTGTAACAATCCTGGTACCACAAACTGAATCACTACCCATTTCTGTCAAAGCCAGTCAACGCTTAGACATGCAAAGCCAGTAATAGACAACACCAGACAAATTTGCACAACTGTCTCCCTCAAGTCTGTTCTCCCTCACCCTTTCCCACATCTTTTCCTGTCACACCCTTCTCAGAGCTAGTCCTCAACACAGGCAAACTGCGGCCCTGCACTGGCTGTGCAGCAACTACTGTCACCATCATTGTCCCTTCTATATATATTGCTTTCACTTACTCAGACTTCCCTTGTTTGAACTCTCAGAATGAAGACATTTGATCAGCCTCTAGCCTTTATTCAGCTGTCTGCCCAGGTGGCCAAGAAGGCCAATGGCACCTGACCTGTATCACAGTAGCATGGCAGCAGGACCAAGGCAGTGATTGTCCTGAGAGCTGGGCACTGGTGAGGCCACAGCTCAAATCCTGTGTCCAGTTCTGAGCCAGTCACTGCAAGAAAGATGTGGAGGTGCTGGAGCATGTCAAGGGCAATGGAGCTGGGGAAGGGTCTGGAGCACAAGTCTGATGACAAGCAGCTGAGGGAGCTGGGGGCCACAGCTGGGAGGAAAGGAGGCTGAGGGGGACTCCTATCACTCTCTACAATTCCCTGACAGGAGGCTGTAGCCAGTTGGGGGTCAAGCTCATCTCCCAGGCAACTACCAACAGGAGATTTAGGTTGGACAACAGGAAGAACTTCTACAAAGAAAGGGTTGTTCAACTTTGGAATGGACTGCCTAGGGAGGTGGTGGAGTCACTGGACATGGCACTTAGTGCCCTGGTCTGGTTGACAAGGCATTGGCCATAGGTTGGACTCGATCTTGGAGATCTTTTCCAACTTAAATGCTTCTGTGAAGCATGAGCTGTGCTTTTTTTGCAAATGGACAAGCAGCACAAGCACCAACATGATTCTGTGCCAGATCTGTTGGGCTCTTATCCTTTTAAAGGAACAGGAAGAAAAAACTAAGCACGAGGCATCCCAGAGCAAGTACAAACACTCATGCCATATCAGTTTGAGTAATTTCCACCCTTTTCCTAAGAAAATTGTCTGTAACTATTAATCTGAATTATACTTTGCTTCCTGACATTACAAGCATTTGTTTTACTTACTTGGCACACATAGTTTAAAAAAAAAAAAAAAAAAGAAGAAGAAAATTACAGGGAAAAGATTGTGTCATTTAAATCTAATTAAGCTTTTAATAAATACAACTTTTCATCATTAACCATGATGCATTCCCTTTATAGGCTAAATTTATTGCCTATCCCTACCACAGAAAAGTGTTTAGAGGCAGAAAATTGAGGCCATGACACCATATAAATTAGGTATGCCAGATGCAAGAGAAAATGCTTTAAAGATAGTACAAGCCTAGAATGCTTTTCACTGAACCTCATAAAAAGTGTGTAATATACATTTTCTTACTTCTGTTTTTACAGTACAGATAGCCTGGCATCTATAGACAACTCTCTTTTGTCCTATTTTTGGAAGATAGTAAGAAACAGAAAAGTGCTGCTCTGTCTGTATCACCAAAAGTAACTACAAACTATTTGCTATTAGTTTTCTTTAGTATTTAATATGGTCAATTTTAACACAAATTATTGTAGCATTACCAAGAACTTTTAAAGCCTGCAATGATACAGCTATGATTAAGACACCCAAAATTATATGCAAGACTTTAACTTAATTATATCTAAATCCAGAGAAAACAGCTCTCAACCTTAGACATGCTAGCTGAGTGTTCATATCCTTGTTAACATAGTTGTAGGTCTGAATCTGAACACTACAGTTTCTGATTCACTTAGTCAGCAAGTCTCACTAAGCAACATTTTTGAATACTGCAATCAGTTATAAACATGAGCAATCAAGTTGGGGACTTGGGAGCAAGATCTTTTCCCAGCTTTTCCTTTAAGCTAGAAACCTGGTTTCCCTACAACCTTTCCACGGTAGTGGAAGGTAAGTGAGGTTACATGGAGTAAATCATGATTAGTAATAAATTAAGCAAGCCATTAACTGAGTCTTGAAAAAGATGTACTCAAAGAACAAAGAAAATGCTTTATTCTCCAAGAGTTAGGAAAATAAAAAGAAATCTCTGTTGAGAAAGCAGTTGATCAATAGTTAACTCATGTAAGCATGAGTTAACTATTAAGAGACAACACATGTTAATCACAAAACCTAAGAAGCAGGATTTGCCTTAATCTTGTCAAGATAAGAAGAACAAGATCTGTTGAAAACCAACACAGAAACCGCTGAATCATCCAAAGGAGGACTGCGCATGGTCCAGAAAGAAAGGTGAAAAGTGCATTGTGACAAAGACTACTAATCTTCATCAGAAAGACCCACCGAGGAAGAAGAGGAGCCTTCCTCAGTGCGACTACCAGAGTACACAGCGCATGCGTGGCACATATGTTCATGATATTAATGACTTCCGAGAAGTAATAACCAGTCCTATCCCAAGGAATGTGATGAATATTCATAAATTTTACCCATAATACTGGAGTGTGTGGAGTGCTGTGTGTGTGTTAGGAGGAGCGATCCCCAAGGCACCTGGCAACGAATAAAGCAAATACCTGCTTCTCTGACTCTGTCTCTGAAGTGTCTCTTGGCCTGGTTTGGGGCAATTCAGTGTCTACTTGAAACTCACCAAAAGAACTTGCAGGAATCTTTGCAAATACTTAAAAACTTTTCCCATATTCAAGTGATTCAGAACATTTGCTTGGTTTTAAGGAAAGCACCCAAATGCAAGATCTACACTATAGTGCTACAGTAGGACTAGTTTTTCTGGTTTTATGTATCCCATCCTAACAGTGCTAGAACAGTTTATTCTTAACTACAACTCTACTTCTACAGTGCCTGTGTTCATTTTTGGATCTCAAACCCCTCCCAAAACATTTATTGTGTCCCAAATTCACCTACTGAGAAAACAGTTCTAGGAAGGCAAAGTGACAAGCTCAAGGCCTGGAAGCAGACTGCAGCCAAGATGAAAACAGATGTTAGATTCTCTTAATTTTAGTAACTTGTCTAATTGAGAAATGTTTACTTGCCAATACCATTTAATGATATTCAAATGACTACGCAGTGTAAGTTAAATGGTAAATGTGCAATTGGTATTTTAGAAATTGTCATGTAGGATAAAGCACACTGCAAAATGTAAAGGGCCTCCTTCTTATTCTGTCACCTTTAATTTGGTTGGAAATTTAAAACCGTAAATAAAGGGTAAGTATTAATTTACAGGCTCAATTCGCTTTGTTGGAAAATCAAATCATCTGGGAGTCTACATCTGCAGAACAAAATTTATTATCTGTAATTAACTAACCTTTAAAAAAGCTTTTCTTTAATTTCCTCCTGTCAGTATATAGAGAAGACAAAACCATAACAACAAGTGTTAGCAGAGAAGCCACTATATCAGAGTAAGAGCTCCTGCAAACATTCAACGGATAATGCATTTAAACCCTCAATTAACCAAAGTTCAGTCATTACATGATCTGATTAAGATGCAGAGAGTTAAATCATTGTTACACAATTGCAGAGAATAAATAATCCAACTTATTATTTTGGCTAGACACTACTGCATTAATGCAGAATCCACTGTAAATATTTTATGTCTTTTTGTGAAAAAAAATAAAACAAGTACTTGCAACCTTAACAAAAACAGTCTCATAATTTTGTAATCAAGTCTTTTTCTAGAAGCAACCAGGGATTTGTAGAGAACTCAGACAATTAAATCTCTTTTGTTCTTTTTTATCCTGAACTTGTCTATTTACAGAGAAGCAAACCACAATGAGTTCTGCTAAAGGAGTTAAATCACTGTTGTAAATGGATTTCTAAGAGTTGCCTTTCGTAGTCCAGTAAGTTGTATATAGTTACAAAAGTTCTGTTACTTGTGTTAATTAAGAGTTTCCTTGTTAGTTTTAAGTAAGAAGGTGAGTTGAGGGTGGTTAATTAGTGATAGGAATGTTCTCTGTGTTAGTGTTATAGATGAGGGTTTGTGTTTCACTATTGTTAATAGGTAGAAGGTTCTCGAACACAGACACTGACATCCATCACCACCTAATCATCATAAAGGGATAACAGCATGCTGTGGACTAGAATTCACAAATCACTCGACACCAGAGAATCACCCCATCCAAATGGGCCAATGACCAAGACACCAAGTCGTCGTTAGCCAACCGCAGTGTTGTCAAGGGGCGGACTCTGGGGAAGGGGTGGCAACCTTTCCCTGGGGTACAAAATGTAACGCCCCTGAGAGGAAGGGGTCTTTTGACCAGAGACAACCACGGTCAAATCATCTGGCGTGTGTTTTCTTCTCAGTGGGTCTGGCTAGCCCACCACTAGAGAGCCTTGATTGTCCTATTTGTTATTTAATGAAACCACCTTTAAGGATCTGATTGGCTAAGTCATTCACCTCAATCACTACAAAAAATATCAAAATATGCAACTCCTGGTCTTTCAGTTAGGTAGAACATAGGTGAAATCAATGTTCTTGTTTGTTGTTGTAAAAATAATTGTTTTGCTCTAACATTAGCAACTAATGCTGGACAATATCACAGTTTCTTCTCTAAAGAATCCCTACAACCATAATATGAATTTGTTTAGTTGTAGTTGTTTAAATGGGGACTTACACTGCAGTTCACCTACGTTTTCCTCAAAAGTTTTTTAGTTAATTGCAGACAAGTAGTTTTTATTTAGAAAATCTAAGTACAATATTAAAAAGCACAAGCACCTTCTGTCCTCAAATACGCTTTAAATACAGAAATACTCAATACAGAGATTCAGACTATCTTCTGTCTTGGATTAAATTCTGCCAAGTGAGGGACCCCTCAAGGATAATCTGATCATTGTGAAGACAAGCTATGCCTCTTTGTCTTAGTTTTTGAGACAAATTTAAGAGAGGACACTCTGCAATGAGTAGTCTCCTCTAAAAGGTTTCAACAATCCCCTTCCAACAACAGAAAATTGATATTAACATAGGGAAGGGGGGGAGGAGAAGCGGTTTATCAGCAACAGAATGCCCACAAGGCAAGAAAGAAAAGTAAATAGCTGCTAAAAACCAAATTATCAGAACTCACCCCCTCCTCTCCCCACATAGGAACAAAGACCCAAAAATGCCAGGAGAATGGGGCAAATGTTGGAGAAATACCCCTTCCCGACACACGGTGTGAGATGGCGCCAGCTTTCACTCTGAGGGAAGTGGAGCTTCCATGAAAGAGTTCCAGCAGGAGGCAAAAATCCGGTGGCCCTCTGGCATCGACCTCCTCTCCACAGAAGTCACAGCAGACGAAGCAGCTAGACTGGAGCCTCTTTGGTGTGCTTACTCTCCCCGGCTCAGCTCCCCGAGCCTTAGGGCTGAAACAGGGCGGCCCCGCTCCCACCGGTCCTGCTTCTCCGGCCTCAGACCAGCAGCTGTTCAGTGTTCACCTCGAGGCAGCTGAAGGATTGCTGCTGCAGCTTCTCCAAGGCCAGGGAAGAGAAAAGCTTTTTGCCTGGGCCGAAAAAAACCAAGCTAGCCAAGCAAAACCAAACCACACAGCACCACGGAACGCGTGGCCAGTGAGGCTTCGCAAATGTCCACTAAAAAGCGCAAAGCCCCCCCTCCCAGGCCCCACACACTCCCAGTCCCGGGCCTTAAAGATACAGCAATTATTTTGGGGCATAAAGCAGAGGATCATGGAATAGACCATCATCAGAAATCATTCCAAGACACTCTCTTTCAAAGGAAACCTGGGAAAATGTTCTGATAAATCCATTGATGTGGTTATACACAGACCATGAAATATATACAGGAGACCACTGTCTCCTCTCCTGTTACTGTATTTCCTCTGAAATCAGCAAGAGTGCTGGGTTCAATTCAACAAAGTCAGGATGAACCAAGATGATGTTGAATAAAGGCACCAACTTGAATAACTGGAGAGCCTTTGTTAGCAGGAACAAAGGGCTGGGATTTAGATTAGCTAACAAATGAGATAACCAAGGCTTAGGTAAAAGCACCATTTCTGTAGACACCCTGTATTTTAATGAGGCCAACAGAATGACAGACAAGAGTACCAAGCACTAACGAATCTCCTTATACCATCCACAATGAAAGGAGAAAAGCATGGCTTCAGAATCAACAAAAAAGGTCAGAGTATATAACCTACATATACTATCTTCTCTCTCCCTTTTTTTGAAGAACCTCTATAACAAACATAAATATGCGTATTTATTTTTAACAAAACAACTTTTTAACTCTAAAAAGAAAACTCTCTAAGGTTGTTAGAATTTCTGTGCTAATAACAGGATTGCAATATCATGCAACAACAGAAGATGGCAACGAAATGTAGTACCAAAGTATACCTTTGGATTATATTGGGATATGCTTGCAAATATTTACTCAAATTGCAAGACTGAATTTCTATTTTTTTATGTTCTTGAACCTCTTCTGGAATTCCATAGCATCTCAGCTGTTCTACTTCTTATATAAATAACTAATTTTTTTTTATTCTGACAGCAAATACCCGTTTTGTTGCTTTTTTACTCTAAAGAAGTTCTACGCTTAAAATTCTTTTCTTTTTTTTCCATTTATGTGTTCCACTGATGGTTCATGTGTTCAATCATCCTCTTTGCTTACTTCAACTCTGGCCAAAGTCATTACATTATTCAAGTAGTAATATACTCTAGATATTGAATTAGTTTAAATGTTCCAATTCCAAGAGACTGACTGTTATGTAGACTGTTGACAAAGCAGCATAATTTTTTTGTTGAAATCAATGTTACTAAGAACTTTTGGAATGTATTAGTTATTATTTGTATTAATTACAAATATTTTGTACAAGGTTCATGCACACATGAAAACTTTGCAAATGCAGGCAATTTAAAAATATTGGTAGCAGGAATTAGGAATGAGGGTTATGGTTTTGCATTTTTTGACTGTGCTCACAGTGCAGTAAAGGCATGTAATGTACGTGAAATACATAAAGCATTTCTATTTCCCCTCAAGTCTTAAGACGGGCCTCAAATTCCCACATCCTTTTTCAATGACCATTGTCGTGTTCCACTTCGGGTAACTGCGAGGAGTTCTTTTAAAAATGGATGGTCAGGAACAAAGTGAAGCCAACCGAGGCAGACTTTGTATCTGTGAACATTTATTGATAACAGAAAAGAGAAAGGAAAGGAGTTGCCTGAGTGAAAGACGGCTAGAAAAGACAGAAAAGAAGAAGGAAAAAATAGAAAAGGACTGGGGCAGAGGAGAGAGAGGTGACAGAGAGGAAAACATGGCATTACCACCAGAGAGTCAGGCCAGTGTTGTTGGCGTCTGGGCAGTGGGGGGGTGGTGCACACTGCCTGACCATGGATGGGCTGGGTCTTAGCGAGCCTGCGCGGCTCCCGCAGGGGCGCGGTTCCCGGATCGATGGCACTGAACACGCAGTGAGTGGGTGCTCAGACGGGGAGATCAGGACCCTGGACAAGGTCGCAGTGGCCAGCTGGATCAGGGTGGCAGGGCAGGCAGTGACGGCCGGATCAGCGCGGCAGGGCTGGATGCACGCATTCCAGGTAAGGATGCAGGGTGAAGTAGCAAGGTGGCGGACAGGGGCACAGAAAGACAGGACAGGTGTGAGGGCAAACCAGCGAGGGCAGGAGAGCCAGAAGGCAGGCAGGCTGGGGCCAGGGCAAAAGAGGGGAGCGAGCAGGCCAGCAAATGAACAGGAACGAGTCCCAGCGAGCCGCAATCAGCAGCAAGCCCCCAGCGAACAGTAGCAAGCAGTAATGTAGCCCCAGAGCAGCAGCACAGTTAGCTTTTATATACCCCTTGCCCCTCCCAAAGCCTGCCTGAGGACAGGGATCCATTGGTCCAGTCCAAACTTTCTGTGTTGTCCATTGGTGGAGAGCTCTTCGGGAACTGATTGGAAAAGCCCCTCCACAATGTCCCCCTAATGCCAGCCTCGTGTGGGGTGTTGCCAGGCGAAGTCTCCCCAGAGACGAGGCTTCCCCCACTCCTGGTAGCCTCCTGCAAGTGGCAAGTGTACACTTCCTCCCCCCATATGCCTCCGACAGCCCTGACAACCAGAGTTGAGGCAAACTGAAATGGCTGAATTCAAACCTCACAATCACCATATTGCTATGGCATTAATAGTTTGGGGTTTTTTCCTAAAAGTAAAGTATTTTCAAAAACTACTATCAAATGTATCTTAACTAGTGACCTGTGCAAAGGGTTTACAGCCTTCATTTTTTTACTGAGATATCTTTCTTACAGTGACTAAATCTCATAAAACTAAAATCTAATGTTAAACTTTTATATCTTAACAAATACCAAAATATATAGTAACCAAAATTTTAAAAATGCTGCTTCGCTTGTAGCTGTCCAGGAATGACTCCTGTCTCAAATGAGTCACTGTGCAAGTCCGAGGCGCGGTGTTCTGGGTTGAGGGAAGTGCGAGAGGAGCCGCCGTGTGGCACCGAGAGATCCAGGCAAAGGCACAGTGCCCAGATAAAACTGGCCCAACAGCCCGCTCCCAGGTACTGCCTCGGAGGCAGTCCGCCTTGGCTTCTCACACCCAGCTCCTGATGGTCGGGTGCTGGCTCAACCCTGCGCTGCGGAGGAGGAACGGCGAAAGCAGAGAGACTTGGAAGGGCTTCTTGTGCAGTGCTCCAGAGAGGATTTTATTATCCGAAGAAAGCGGGGTCAAAAAGCAAAAATCTGAGGAGGGTACGGGGTTTTGTACAGGGCTGACAGTAGGTGGGGAAACTCAGATGGTCCAATCATGTTGAGGAAAGGAGGTGGGGTTTGGGAGGAGTTTAGGGATACAGTCCAGTGGGAGAGGAGGAGGGAGGGGCAGGAGAACATACAACCAATAGGGAACTGAAGAACAAGAGAACTTTCCAGCAACTTAGGGAGATTGACAACTCAGGGCAGAGACAATGTATATGGTAACGTCAGGGGGAGGAGAACTCATGAACCAACCTCTAGAACAGGTGATTGACAATCAGACAAGGTGCATTAGAGTAAATTACTCTAACTTGTCAGATTGTCTGGCTCATAGTGATCCCACCACTGTATTTGCTTTAAGCCATGAGTTGGTGGTTCATCCATCAGCCTTATGCAAGGCTGATGCACCACAACAAAAAAAGAAGAAAACAGTTCATTTTACCCAGAGGTCTTATTTATATGTGATCAGTAAATTTATTAACAGCAGATCTATCATTTAGAAATGCCATGATAACTTGCTTTCAAATTGTGGTAGTGTCATTGACCTAGAAGTAAGATCTGAAGAAATCTGAACTTTAGTTTCAGTAAAGCTCTTGATTCTCAGTATTAATGTTTGCTTCAAACTCCTCAAGTTTCCATTACAAACATGGGAAGAGAAATTCTGTTTCAGAACTAAAATACAATAAGGAATTTTTTTAAATTATCAGATAATATTTCCACAATACAAATAATCTATGCAGTAACTTTCTAGACAAACATCAGAAGAAAAAAACACAGCAATCTCTTGTAGGTATTACAAAAACACATTGATCTTTAAGGGCTCTAATGGCTGACACGTGCATCAAAAATTGTTCCTCCGCTCCTCATGTGAAACAAGGAAGGCAATAGTTTACCAGCTGCAACAGCAATACTGTTGCAGACCCCAAATGTTTTTGATCTGTAACATAGCCAAATGATGCAGAGCAGAAACAAAACCCACAGTAAGTTTGCCATCCTCAAAAATATGGAAACTACACTTTTTATCACTTCATAACCTCAACATGCTAGGACAAACCAAGAGGATTTAAACTGGTAAACAATACGTGTTCCTTTTCTGGATTTACTCAAGTCATGGCAAGATCAATGATAGATAACGTAAGTATCATTAACTTGCTTTTTGAAGAATTAGGACTATCAAAAAACAAATTAAGGTTTTATTTAATATTGATAATTCTCTTCTTAGAATGGACCACACAAGATACCTGCAATAAAGTCAATTATTTGTCAATAAACCTTACCTTTTTTGCAAGATCTCTCCCCCACAAACCTGAAAAAGCACATCTTCCCATTAAAGCAAGATTTTCATACTGATTGTATCAATAGGCTGCATAAGTGCTCATTCTTTGAATTTTGAAGCAGAATTATTCTAAGAGTCAAAAGCATGGTCTCATCTTTTAGGATCTTGATAAAGATATCCAAGCAGTTATTAATTTTAGTTCAAAATCTTTCTCTCCTTGAAGGATACAGAGCCAGTTTTTGTCTCCATGGACTTAATCAGCTTCTGACACAAGTTCTACTACACATTCAGAACTTACTGCAGACCAAGTTTCAAAAAAATGCACAAATAAGAGAGAGTACTACACTCACCAGTCAAGGAAGTCCATACTAGAAGTTAATATCCAGTGTTAAATAGTTATACACCCTCGTTGCATAAATATTCCAACAGTTCAGTCCCTCAAGATTGCCTGGTATTGCCATTTCATTACTCTATGTGACTTTCACTATCACACTGTGTTACAAATATAAAAATACTTTCATTAGGAGTAAATTTTCATGAAAGAGCTTAAACTGCATATTTAATGTGCAATTTGTTGGGCTTATTTACAATCCCGCTTTCAGTGATTCAATCATCACCATGTATACATGAAATGCGTAATTTAATTTAATTACCTTTGATTGCTTAATGAGAAATCCACTGGACATTTTGAGAAGCACAGCTGTATAACAAAAATTAGTGTTACAGTTTTTATTAACTTCCATAGTTAAAGATGATCAAGTTTTGTATTATACAGGAAAAAAACTCTAAATTTTATTTCTCCTTCAGGCAGCAGAAATAAGTACTTCTGTACACCTAACTGCCAAATATCATTAATGTAATAGTAAAAGCTCATTCCTTTTATAGACAATTTTAAATAAAGAGCAACTCTTCCATTCCTTTTTTTAAATATATGTTCATGTTTACATAGAGTTTTAAGGTTGAAACAGACAAATCGTGGTTGCCTGAAAAGTACAGTTTATTCCTTCATTTACAATTTGTCTGAGAACTGAAACAAGGATCTTCTCATTGCCAAGATTGCCAAGAAATACCCAAAACGAATAGTGCTATTTGAAGAGCATCCTGTCTTCACTGGAGACATCAAGATATAATACATTTCTTTCAGTATGTTCACCAGTGCGCACACTTGCTATAAATAAGAGCTAAATAAAAACATGCCATGCCTGTATTCCAACTCAGAGTTATATGGTTTCAACTCTCAAGTTTCAGTTAAGGAATTTTTTTACTTCCATCCTGTCGTGGTTTAGCACAGCTTAGGTTTTAGTTAAGGAGAAATCCACCAGCCACTGAAGTGATTCTTTTGCGAGGGGCTGCAACAGCTTCCGCCAGACCCGACAGAACCAATCAGTTAGCTAATTTGAATATTGACAACTTTGTTAAGCCACTTAAGAAGCTGAACACGCCTCTATGAAAACTACATTCAAGAACGAAGAAAGCCCGGGAAAGCTCTCTTGCTTCCGGCTATCAGAGAAGTAACTGGGGAGCCCGGCGCGGGCCGGCGGGGCCGGGCCACGGCCCTGCTCCGGCGCGGCCCGGCTGGATCGACCCTAGGCGAGGCGGCGCGGGGCCGGGCCGGCCGGGAGAAAGAGCCACCCCGGAGCCGGAAAAACCCCCCTCAACGGAGGCCGGGACCGCGCGGCTGTGCTCTGTGCAGCCCGGCCAGGCCAGCAGCCTGGCCAGGCCGGCCGCGGCGCGGTTAAAATCTCAGCCGCTTTTGCTTCGTTAGAGACCGGGCGCAGCCCCGCCCAGTGCAGCCGTTGAAATGAAATTCCACACGGCTAAGCTCCGGCCGCCGCCTGGCAGAGATCACGTGACCAACGGCGAGAGGCAAGTTCCCGATGCAAGGCCCGGAGGAGATTAACTCTTTCAGCGCTGTAAGATTTCCCAGAACAGATGAACCTTACAGAGATCAATCCTCTCCCGAGTCAAAGAGAAAAAAAATATGAAGGCATGTGAAGAAAACACCATAGATACACTGAAGTCAGTGAAGAAGGAAGAGGTGAAGCCCAGAGAGAGAGGAGATTGAGGAGATGCTTCAAACCTAGAAGCTGAAATTTTTTTGTAAGGCTATGGTGATGGACTATGAGACATCAGAATACCCCAGGACACCCTGTAATTTCACGAAAAGTATGGGGGGGTGGAGTGTTCAAACCGCAATCATGAGCAACGGCACCCGTGCTGAAATAAGCAAATGCTAAAGTAGCTGTGATCTAATTGAGAAGCTTGAACAGAGAGCTATGCAAGTGAGGATACCCTTCACCCAGGGAAGAAGAAGAATCTCTGTTCCCAGAGATGAAGATGATTCCAGAGACAGCTAAAGAGAACCTTCGCTTCTGAACAGCTCATTGTTAAAATGGTACCCCATTAGCTAAAGATTGAACCTTCAAAAACAGTTGTGGGAAAAGCTGTAAGTCGAGGGAAGGCACTTCCACACTGCAAATAGATTTCCATTCCCAGGCAGATTCGCTGTGGCATTGAAGCTACCGAGAGAACTGATTCTTGCAGGGAAGCCTCCATGGCACGGCAAAAGAGGCTCCTCTCCCTAAGTGAACTGAAGAAAGACTATTACAGAGGAGGTAAACTGACTGAAAATCCCAACTTTTTCTCTTTACGTCGTCAGTGGGAAATGAGAAGAAGGGTGGGGGGAAGTGTTCTGAAGGTTTATTCTGACTCTTAATTATTTCCCTTTTAGTTCTGTTAATAAAGCTTTCTTTATGTTCTTTAAAGTTTTGAACCTGCTTTGCATTTCTTATCTCACAGGCTAAAATAGATGTGATCAAAACCACCACACACCTTTACATTTGAAAGTAATTACAATCCTCTAAAATAAATTTTTCATTTCATAAACAGTAAGCTTAATAATTTAGGGTGCTGTGTATAGATAATAAAAATATTTAACAATTAAGTTTGTGAAAGGATGAACATGTTTATTTTTAAAAATACCTCTGGAATTAAAAAATTACCACTTTATCAAGTCTATCATTACATTAAGAAATCATCTCTTTACCCACTAACATCCAAGGTATTTGGATAATAAAACAGCTTTGGGTATCAGACAAAGTATTTCAAAAGAACATACAATTTGTGATTAAGCAGCTGGAATTTGTTTATTGATAGCTGAATTACATGTGACATTTTTAGTGTCTCACAAGAACTGAAACTGTCATGAGAACTGCTACACACTACAGCACACTAAGTTCTCTGTATAGGATTAATCTACAAAATTTATTTTAAAAAAAATATATAAACTGTTTCTGTACTTCAGTAATACCAGATGTAGAAAATCTGGAAGATTCCTCTCTAAGAGTATTCCAGAAAAGAAATATAGTTGCCACCAAAACTTAGAGTACACTGGAAGGATTTAACCATTTACATAGAGACACACAGAGTTCCATGATAACAAACACTAGCATTCACAAAGGCGCACTCCTCATAAACCTCATAAAGATGCTCCCTTCGTAAACCAAATCAAGACGCTCTCCTCAAAAATCCCATAAACATCATCAAGGTCACCTCATAAACTTCTTAAACTCATCAAGGCACTACCCCCATAAAGGTGATCTCTTCAAAACAGCACAAACTTCATCAGGGTGCTCTTCTCTAAAGGCTCCCTCATCAAAAACCAAATAAGCCTCATAGAAATGTTCGTCTCATAAACAACATAAACTTCATAAATGCGCTCTCCTCCTAAACAGCATAAATCTCATATAGATGCTCTCTTGAAAAAAACCCATATACTTCATAAAGGCGCTGTCCTCATAAACCCCTAAAACCTCATAAAGGCACTATCCTCATAAAGGCATTCTCCACATAAACCCCTAAAATCTCATACGCGTGCTCTCCTCACAAACCCTGTAAACATCATAAAGGAGCACTCTTCATGAACCCCATATACTTCATAGAGGAGATCTCCTCATAAACACTATTAACCTCAAAAAGAGACTTAATAAAACCTTACACCTCATAATGACACTGTCCTCAGAAATCCCATAATCCTCATAAATACACTCACCTAATAAAGGTGCTCATCTCATAAACCCCATAAAGGTATTTTCCTAATAAAGGTGTTTTCCTCATAAATCTCATAAACCTCATAAAAGCACACTTCTCAAAAAGGCACTCTCTAAAAACACCATAAAATTCTAAAACCTATCAACCTCATAAATGTGTGTTTCCATGAAAATGTATCCTCATAAACCCCATAAAACTCATACAGGTACTCTCCTCATAAACCCTATAAAAATCATAAAGGTGGTTTTCCTCATGAAGGCCATAAACCTCTAAAAGCTGCTCACCTCATAAACCCCAAAAACCTCATACAGGTTCTCTCCACATAAAAGCACTCTCATAGTAAACTCATTTCACGTCATAAAGACACGCTCCCTGCATCAACCCCATGTCATAAAGTCCACAAACCCCAAAAAGGCCATAAAGCCCATAAAGGTGCTCTCCTGATAAACCCCATAAACCTCTTAAAGGCACTCTTCTTATAAACCCCATGAAGGAGATCTCCAAATAAACACCAGAAACCTCAAAAGGGCACTCACTTAACAAACCCCTAAACCTCATAAGGGCGCTCACATCATAAACCCCAAGCTCCACATAAAGGCACTCACCTCATAAACCCCATAAACCTCATGAAAGTATTCTCCTAGTAAAGGCACTCTCCCCATAAACCTCATAAAGGCACCATCCTCATAAACCTGATAATCCTCATAAACCCCATAAAACTCAAGAAGGCTCTCTCCTCATAAACCCTATAAACCTTATAAAGGTCCTCTCCTCATAAATGTGCTCATGCATAGACCACATATGTTTTATAAAGGCACTCTCCTCATCAAGAGCATAAACCTCAAAAATGTGTTTTCCTCCTAATCCCCATAAACTTCATAACGGCGATCTCATAAAGCCCATAAACCTCATCAAGGCACTCTCCTAATATATATATAACCCATAAACTTCATACGGGCGCTGTCCTCCTAAGCCCCATAATATTTTTAAAGGGGATCACCTCAAAAAACCCATATATCTCATAAAAGTGCTGTCGCATATACTCCATAAACATCATAAAGATCTTTATCAAGAGAGCAGCTTTATGAGGTGTATGGGATTTTTGAGGAGAGAACACTTATGAAGTTTTGGGGTTTATGAAGAGAGCACATTTATAGGTTTATGTAATTTATGAGGTGAGCACCTTTAAGAGGGTTATGAGGCAAGGGCCTTTCTAATGTTTATGGTCTTGGTGAGGAGATCACCTTTATGAAATTTATGTGGTTTATGCAGGAAGTGCCTTTATGAGAGTAGTGCCTTTATGAGTTTTCTGGGTTTTATGACGTGAGCGCCTTTATGAGATTTATAGGATTGCACCTTCATGAGCTTTATGGCCTTTATGGGGTTTATGGGGTTGATGAGGAGAGCGCCTTTATAAGAGGAGCACCTTTATGTGGTTATGGATTAGAGTGTCTTTATGTGGAGAGTGTCTTTATGAGGTTTTTGTGGTTTATGCAGAGATCAGCTGTAAGATGTTTATGGCCTTCATGAGGAGATGCCCTTCATGAGGAAAAGTGCCTTTATGATATTTGTGAGGCTTATGAGGAGAACACCTTTATGTAGTTTATTGGTGTTTGAGGTTAGGGTTTTTCCTTTTGCTTTCTTTCTCGTAGGGAATTTTCTCCCATTTTATTGCTAAGAGACAATAATGACCGGGTACTTAAGAGAGACAAAAGAAGTTGCCCCGGGCAAGGTGCAGCTGGCTACTCTCTTATCTGAGGGTTTCTCTCAGAGGGGCAAAGATACCACGAGAATTGGGCTGGGAAAAAAGGAGGCTTCGTGCAGCTGCTAGCTCTCTTGCTCTCTTGGCATTTGGAGAGGAAGGAGGCTGCAGTCACTGTGGGAAGAATTGGCCACCATGGCGGGGTTCTGTTTTCTGCTGCTTTCTACCGTGAGTGGAGCTCTGCTCGTAAGAGCGGCCGTTGCACTGGGACCTTATTAACACCCTACCTCACCAAAGGACCCTTCACCATCTGCTCAGGTGCCTCAGGGGAAACCCTGGGATCCCTGAGCCCCTTTCCCCTCCCTGGGAGCCTCTCTCTGCCATGTCTGGGAGCAGGGCTGCCACTGCTCAGCCCCTCACTGTTCCTGTCACTGCTCTGGGTTTTTCGCTACACTGTAGCCCTGCACCCCCTGCCTGCTGGGATGCCCCATGGTTCCAGCTACCGCTGTGGAGTTTCTGCTGCCTCTTGCCTGCTGCCCTGGGTGAGCCCGTCCTGCCATTCCAGCTTGCTGCCAAGGTCCCTGCTACAGCTCCTTTTGCTGTTTAGAGGGGGCACCAGGATCGGCTGCCCCTGGGGGTTTGTAAAGGAAGCCCCTTTTCCATCTCTTCCACCAGCTGTGCCCGCCATTGCCACATGCAGAGAAACGACCGAGCTCACGCCACAGCGCCCCCTGCAGGCATGGGGGAATCATCGCACCCGCCCAACAACAGCGCCCTGCCGGCTGTGACCGTAACTGCACCAAAGGGGAAAGTGCTTGAAGAGCAGGAAGAGACTGTGTATTGGGTTTTCTGTTCTTGTTTGTTGTTGTTACCATTGTTGTTGTTTCTCTGCCTTGTTATACATACACATACTAGTAAAGAACTGTAATTCTTTTTCTCATATCTTTGCCTGAAAGCCCCTTAATTTCAAATTTATAATAATTTGGAGGAAAGGGGGTCATATTCTCCATTTCAAGGGAGGTTACCACCTCCCTTGGCAGACACCTGTCTTTCAAACCAAGACACTCGGCTCTACAAGGAGAGTGCCTTTATGAGGTTTATGGTGTTTATTAGGTGATCTTACAAAGTTTATGGGCTTCCTGAAGAGAGAACCTCTATGGAGTTTCTAGAGATTATGAGAAAAGCAACTTTCTGAGGCTTATAATCTTGATGAGGGAAGTGCATTATGAAGTCCATGTGGCTTATGCAGCGAGTGCCTTGACAAGGTGAGCACCTGTCTGAGATTTTGATAATGAAAGTGCATTTATGAGATGTATGTGGTTTATGCATGTGTGCGTTTATGACATTTATGAGGTTTATCAAGACAGCATCTTTAAGAATCTTATGTGGTGTCTGAGGAGAGCATCTTCAGGAGAGAGACCCTTATGAGAAGGCAACTTCATGAGGTTCATGGGTTTTATGAAGAAAGGGCCTTCATGAATTTTAGTGGTTTACTGTGACAGTACCTTAATGAAGTTTATGCAGTTTATGAGGAGCGTGCCTCTCCACATAAGGTCCATAAAGCTCATAAAGGCACTCTCCTCAGAAAACCCACAAACATCATATAGACACTCACCTTATAAAACCCCAAAACCTCATAAATGCATTCGCCTAATTATGCCCATAAACCTCATAAGGTTGCTATGCTCAGAGACCCATAATCCTCACAAAGGTGGTTTCCTCTTAAAAGCAGCCACTTCATAAGCCAAATATATGTCAAAAAGGTGCTTTCTTCATCAAGGCAATCTCTGCATAAACTACTTATACTTCATAAATACACTTTCCTCATCAAGATCATAAACCTCAGAAAGACGCTTTCCTCATAACTCCACAAACTGCATAAGGACACTCTCCATATAAAGGCAGTCTCCTCATAAACACCATAAAGTTCATAAAGGTGCTCTCCTCAGAAGCACCATAAACCTCATGAAGGCACTCTTCTAAACAATACTATCAACCTCATAAAGGCACTGGCATAGTCATGCATGCACTGAGTTTTGGCAGAGAGGTGGTTTTGTGTGGAGAAAACTGTTAGCTGCAGAAAGGAGAGTTTTCGGTTAAAACAGATATTCTCCAGCAGTCAGGTCATGGACAGATGTGGATTGCTCTCCAAGTGAAGTCATTGTAAGCTTATAAAGCTTGTCTCTGAGAAAAACTGGCAAAAACCACAGGTAGCAGCGGAGAGAACAGGAACTTTGGCAAAGGGAGAAATCTCCTGACCAGGTAGCACATGGTTCATCTAAGATGGCTGCTTAGGGAGCCCAGGGAGTCACACAGGAATCTGAGATGGTGGTTCCAAAAGAGAAGCACACTATTGCTGAAGAGCTGGTAAAATTGCAATCTGCCTTAGAGGCTGAAACCATTTCTTGCCTCAGGGCAGAACAAGAGCAGATGGCCCAAAGCAACTAGCCCAAAACCTGAGAAACCTATTAAACAACTTTCTGCAAAGCCAAAGGGCTTTAACGATGCAAATGAACACCCTTGGTGGAAGCACACGTGCCAACCTGGGGTAGGTGTTGGACCTCTGCGAACATAACCTCACCCAAAGAAAAGAGTTTGCCCCAAAGCCAGACTCCTCCCCATACCCTGAACTCCACCCATAAGTAGAAAATGAGGAGGAGGAGGAGGAGAGGGAGGAGCACCTCCTGACCACAGTGTCACTGATGTCACCTCGTTCATTCCTTGGAGGAGGGATACAACTCATCAGAGCCTATGCCCTCTAACAATCACTCTTAGCTCTGTCCTTTTGTTAAGGGATTAGCATATCAAAAGACAGAGCTGACAGCGATAATATCACACCCTGCAACAAAACTGACTAAGTTGCAGGGGAGAATTAGCAACCAGCCCAAAGGAAATAAAATGGAGACTCTTTCGAAAATTTTACTGATGTGGGGAAATTAAATAAAGCTGAGGAAAAAAAGCATATGGCAAAGAACTTTTTTCTTTTAACTATGATGCATACTGTTGCATAAAAGGTTTAAACTTGTGGGAGGGGGGAGAACTGATCCCTCTCCCCACTCCAACATGCAATAAAAATACTGGGAGTGTGTGGGAAGTGGCAAGCTTCCAAACAATGCCCGAGAAGGAGCTGATACCCTTTCGGCCTTTTTTTAGATCATTGTTATTCATTCCAAAATTTAAAGATCGTGACCAAGACAAAAAACTCTCAGGACCACCCCCAAAAGGTGAGCTGGGAGTGGGGGACAAATTTGAATATCCCCAAAAGCTCACTAAAAATGCATGGAAACTTAGTTTCCCTGTATTTTCAATGAAACTTTGCAATTGTTCCTGCACTGCCTCTTTCTGGCGGCAGTGGATATTAAGCCTTGCCTGCCACTAGAGGCCAGGAGCAGAACTGCTGCTGCTGCTGCAGGAAATGCTTTCATCATTTTCCAAGTTTGTTGTTTTAGTATAATCTCCTCAGCCAAGAGACTGGGTATACATCCGGATGCAAATGAAGTCAGCTGCAAACAAAGAATAACACAGAGGAACCATATGAAAATCTGCTGCAAACAGATTTGCTCCAACAAAATGCGAAACTCTGAAATAAATACATTAAATTATTTATGTTTTTGCAATTCCAGAACAGTGTTACCAACAAGTATGCTTGTTGGTAAGTAGCAAGTATGCAAGTATGGCTTCAAATGCCAGAGGAATAAATAAGTAAAAAGAGGGGTGTCCTTTTCACTAAGGACCACTCTAATATCACATTGATAATCAGTTATTTAACAAATTAAAAGTGAAAAGGTCTCAAAGGATGGCTGGCTACTCCAATTGTTTCCCTACATGATACTGAGAATATTCATCAGTATTGTTAAGAGTACTAGATAACTTCATTAGTGATTGTCACATTTCTATTGTTATTACGATATTTATATTCATATATGTTTATATAAGTTTATATGTTTATGTAAGTCTGCTTGCAATTTTTAAAAGATATTCATATTTTCTCACTGGTTGCCACAGTGGGTGGAAAAGGTTCCTCCCTCAGTTTAGTTTTGGGAGCTCATATTATTATGGAAACTAATCTGTGTACCTCTTCCTGTCTCCTCAGAACAAAGCATAAAATTACCAAGGGAAGCGCATGTAGTAATGGCAGGAGATGTGTAATTGTGCAGAAGAAGTGGCAGCTGGAAAGTTCTCTCCAGCTGTAGAAGTGACTAAAAGATTTTTGGTTAAGTTGAAAAGGTTTTTGGTCTGAGTCAGGACCCCGAAAATAATATTCTAAGGAGACTGGAATGAATGAGTGTTATTATATATTCAACTCCCACACCTGAGGCAATCCAGATAATTTTAGATAGTATAATTATACTATATGTTGTTTCCCATGATGTCCACTGACCTTTTCTCTCTCCCTGAGTACAGGCTCTGGGAATCTCCCTGAAACTTGGTTAGTGGGAGGAATAAGGGTGGTAAATCTGGGACGTGTATTTGTTTGGGTTGTGGGTATACCTGGACCTGTAAGATTGTGGACTCCAAAAGGCAAGGCAGCCTAAATTGAATTTGCCCAGCTATTTTGGAGCTCAACTTACAAGTCCAACAAGTATCAAAAATAGTTGTGTAAATTATCTAATGTTAGTGAATACTAAACCTCATAAAAGAAAACTGCTGCCTCCAGGAATACACCAGAAATCATGGACCGATCTGCTGGACTCTTTGGGTGCTGAAAGACTGCTGCATGAAACTCTCCCTCCCGGAACCTTGATTGTCCTGCAATTTTTGGACTCACGGGATTGGGGCGGGGGGG
>VZTE01004119.1:0-30826 GCA_013397775.1 Eulacestoma nigropectus | reverse complement strand
GGGGGGGGGTAAGGATGAACTGTATAGAAGGATATTAACTAGATTTATGAATAGCAGTTGCCCGTTATATGAGTTCCAGGATGCTTTCCTCTTCTTTCCTTTCTACTCTGTCTGCTAGATTGGACTAGGAGAGGAAAGGTACCCTGATTAGACCACAAGAGGAATGGTCCCAGGACAGTGGTCCCGGTAAATGTTTTGAGACATGGAGTGGTTGCCAGAGACTGGATAACTCTGATGTCCCAAAACATTTTGAAATGTTTTGGAATGCCTGTGTGTGTTTGGTGGGAGGGGCAGATCAGATCCTGCAGAAGTGAGACAGTGAAGTGGCCCACCATCCAGCCCAGAGCCACCATCCCAGCCCTGGCCAAGCTATCAATCAATCACACACCAGGGGCGGTGCTGACCCAGCTCCTGATTGGCCGAGTGACCAGAAGTCCCACCTGGGAGGGGGATCCATGAAGGGCCAAGGGCTTAAAAGCCCCCAATAGGGGAGCCACGCTTGTCTGGAAAATGCCAGCTTCCTTGGAATTCACGGTGGAATCCTAGCAGTTGATAGCTATATGTGTGTTTCTCTGTATCTCTTCTGGCTTTCTTTCTATCTCTCTCTTTCTTCTTCCCTAATCCTCTTTACATGGAGTTTTTTGGGTGACTTAACATCTTACGGATTTAAATGTTTCTAGGTTGAATGGACTATGTTTATGCTAAGGAAATGCTAAGTTTCTGCTAAGTTTCTGCTAAATAATGCGATAATAAGTGTTTTATATTGAATTTGGAGTTGTATTTACACCTTTGCCAAAGTTTCCTAATTTTCTGTATTTTTGCCAGTAAACTTTGGTGTGATTTTCATCTCTTGAAAATACCCGGTGGGGATTTCTCCTTTGCATCAGCTAGAGTAAAGGAACCTTGAGTTTAACCCCTGGATTTAAGTATCCAGGGTGTAACAGGCGCTTTCCTCATAAGCCCTGTAGAAGTCATAAAGGGGCTTTTTCTCATGAAGGCCATAAACCTCTTAAAGCTGCTCGCCTCATAAACCCCGAAAACCTCATACGGGTGCATTCCACATAAAGGCGCTCTCTTCACAAACCCATTTCACATCATAAAGGCGCTCCCCTCATCAACCCCATGAAATTCATTAGAGACCTCATAAAGTTCATATAGGCGCTCTCCTGATAAACCTTATAAACCTCTTACTGGTGCTCTACCCATAAACCCCATAAAAAATATCTCCTCATAAAAACCAGAAACCTCATAAAGCCACTTTCTTAATAAACACCTAAAACCTCATAAGGGCACTCACCTCATAAACCCCAAAATCCTCATAAAGGCGCTCACCTAATAAACTCCGTAAACCTTGAAACGTACTCTCCTAATAAAGGTGCTTTCCACAAAAACCCAATTAACCTCATAAAGGTGCAGTCCTCATAAAGCTCATAAATGCTCTCTCCTCAAAAGCCCCATGAACTTTATAAAGGTGCTCTTTGCCTAAATAACAAATTTCATAAATGCACTCTCCTCATCAAGACCATAAACCTTAGAAAAGTGCTTTCCTCAAAATCCCCATCAACTTTATAAAGGAGATCTCCTCATAAACCCCAAAGACTTCATAAAGGCACTCTTCTAATACGCCCCATAATACTCATACGGACACCTTTATGACCATTATGGGGATTATGAGGAAAGCATCTTTCTGAGGTTCATGGTCTTGATGAGGAGTGCTTTTATGAGGTTTATGGCATGTATTAGGAGAGTGCCTTCATGAGGTTTATGTGGAGACTGTTTTTTTGATGAGGGTGCTTTTATGAGGTTTGTGGGGTTTATGAGGAGAGCCTCATTATAAGGATTATGGGAGTTATGAGGACAGAGCCATTTTCAGGTGATTGTATTTATTACTTTTATGGCCTTTATGACATTTATAGCCTTTACAAGGACAGGGTCTCTATGAATTTTATGGTATTGAGGAGAGCACCAATATGAGGTTTATGGGGTTTAGGAGGAGAGTGTCTTTATGAGCTTTATGAATTTTATGGCCTTCATGGTGTTTAAGGCCTTTTTGAATTTTATGGAGTTGATGAGGAGAATATCTTAATGACATTAAGGGGGTTTATGAGGAGAGCGTCTTTAAGATGTTTATGGCCTTCATGAGGAGATAGTCTCCATGAGGAAAGTGCTTTTATGATATTTGTGGGGCTTATGAGGAGAGCACCTCTGAGGAGAGTGGCTCTATGAGGTTTATTTGGATTATGAGGTTTATGAGGAGAGTGCCTCTTCACATAAGTCCCATAAACCTCATAAAACACTCTCCTCATAGAGGCCCTCTCCTCAGAAACCACGTAAACCTCACAAAGGCACTCTCCTCCTAAAGACATCCACCTAATAAACACCATAAACCCCATAAAGGTGCTGTCTTAATGCAGCTGCTCTCCTCATAAGCCCCAAAACTTCATAAAGGAGATCTCCTCATAAACATCAGAAACTTCATAGAAGCACTCTCTTAATAAACCCCTATACCTCATAAAAGCACTCAACTCATAAACTCCATAAACCTCATAGAAGTGCTCAGCTCATAAACTCCATAAACATCAAAAAGGCCATAAAACTCATAAAAACAATCTCCTCATAAAGATGATCTTGTCATAAACAACATAAACATGATCTCATAAAACCTGGAAAAGTTATCATAAAGTTGTCTCCTCAAGGTGTCTCCTCCTGAAGATGCTCTCCTCATAAACCCTATAAAATTCATAAAGGCACTCTCTTCATAGAGGTTCTCTCTTCAAAAACCACATAAATTTCATAAAAGTACTCCCTTCATCAAGAGAAAAGCCTCATAAATGGGCTTTCCTGATAATTCCTGATAAACCATAAACCCCATTAAGTTTCATAAAAGAAATCTTAAACTCTGTAAACATCATAATGGTGCTTTCCTCATGAAGGCGTTCTCATCATGAAGGCCTTAAACCTCCCAAAGGCACTCTCCTCATAAATACTAAAAACATCGTAAATGTGTTCCCCTCCTGAAGGCACTCTCTTTATAAACCCCTTAAAAAATTCATAAAGGCCATTAAGCTCATAAAGACACTCTCCCCTTAAACCTTATAAATCTCTTAAAGGTCCTCTCTTGATGAACCCCAATAAACATCGTAAAGGCAGCTTCTCAAGAACCCCGTAAACCTCATAAAGGAGCTTTCTCATCTTAAATGCCAAGGAACTCATAAATCTCTCTCCTCCAAAAGGCACTCTCCTCTTGAGTTTCCTTACCATTCCTACATGTACATTCCTACATTTTCTGGATTGCTATAGATGTATTCTTTGATGCGCTGCCTCTACCTCAAGCACTACAATTCCCTTACAACATCTTTAACTAAGCCCACTATGAGTGTGAGCTTATGCAGGAAAACGATCCACTGGATTAGAATTATAGCAAAGGCAGAACAAGAAAAGAGTCATCTCAGTCATTGATACTGTGATCAATACCAGCTGCCACTGTGATCGTAATTACCTCTGCTCCCTCCGGTGTGACAGAGGGGACCACAAATATACAGCAGTAATTTTAACTAAAGAAAGCCTGAAGTACCAAAGCCTTAACAGAAAATAAATGAAATATTTCTCCTTTAAATAGCACACCTGTTTCAGTATCCCAAGCACGTTAGTCATGTAACTAAGGCGGATTTGAGAAAAGCAAAATCCCATCCAAAAGAAAGAGGGCTCACAAGTTAATATACAAAATACATATCTGAAGCTATCTGGGAGCAATACCTTTCATAGAACAAAACTCCTTACACAGCCTAATATGTAATACTTACAACTATTCCTAAAATGCACGGCCTAGTTTCCTGTGTAATCTTGAATATACTAATTACTTTCCAATTTTTCTCCTGTGACTGAATGTGTTTACAGTGTTTTTCTTGTTACGGAAGATAAGTCTGTACCCAGGAAATGCAGGCATGGAGAAGGAAAACTGGGAACAATAAATTAAACCACTGGAGATACTTCATAATAAAATGGCAATGCTGAGATTTACAAGTTACTAAATACCTGCTATTACTCTTATTTTAAAAGTATTACTTATCTCTTGCAGAGATAGATGGACACCTCCGATTTTCCAATTGCAGTTTCTGAAGACTGATTTTTACTAGTTAACTACTATCTGTGTTATACTTCAGGTTTTCCCTTCTTCTCTGCATTACACTGATTCAATAGTAATGAAAAATGAAGTCCTTATTCTCTGATCAAATCAAACCCTGTGGCATTAGTGGCAATATCAAGTTTGTGTGCTATATTGTCAACATACTTTTGTTCAGCCCAGCAAAATCTACATTATTAACAAATAAAACAATTACTGATCTGAATTGACCACCTACCTACATAACTACTCCCTGACTATTCCACTAGACTACCAACATGCCAACATATTTGTGGCCATGCTCATTTTGCAAACACAACATCTGCCTGCTAGCAAGTTCCCTGAGACTGTAGGTTGGTCACAGAGCAACCACCATCTGCTTCTTCTGTTCACAAAAAAGTTACTCTCTGCATTTGCAATCCTAATTTTCTTCCTTGAGTTGGTGTTTTGCCAATTGAGAGGGGCAAGAGAATGGACATAGACACCAATAGAAAGAATGATCTTAGTTTACCATTAATATTGAGGCAAAACAGAAGTAAAAGGATACATTTGATAAAACAATAAGCTCACTCAGCTTTAGCAACAAGCAAAAATAAGCAAGGTAATGTATCTAATCATTACCATACAAGAGAGAAAGAAAATAGTGATTGACAAGGTACATCACAAATTGCCTGTATACTTTACCGTCATCCAGAGTCTGCAATCACTGGGGAGTCCTGTTTCGCAGCAAGGACCTGGAGAACCCTTTCTGGCAATTGGAAAAATCCCACACAGTATGACCACTCATAAGTGAGGTCTCTGGTTCACCCAGAAAAGAGGTCCAGCTTTTATAGGCCCAAATCAACAAGTCCAAATGACTTGTTTATACCTTTTGTGCGGAAAACATCTGGCGCTGACGGTACACTTTCCAACCAGCCAGGGCCAGGGCTTGGCCAGAGCCCAGGCCACAACTGAGAGAATTTTTGCCTAAAATGTGCTACTAACAAGCCTCTAGGGATATCAGTTGGGAGGATTTCTCCTATTAACAAGCCTTTAGGGATATCATTTGGGAGAATCTCTTAATATATCTTAAACAAGGTTATACAAACATCTCTACAACAGCCAGTTTGGCATTAAGAACAACTAATATAAATGTTTTGATCATCTATTTTTAACTAAAGAACCTTGATGGTATTAATAGGATCATGCTCAAGATTCATCTTGTAAGTCAACTCAGGCTTAGGCCTGCTGTTCAGGCTGTAGCGTATTCAGTTGGAAATTCCAAATTCCTCAGACCTTTTACCTTACTTTGTTTTATTTCCTATCAATGCAACATAAGTGAAGATAGGACAAAATCATTCTATAATGCAGCTTAAATAGGGATTATGACAAAGACTGCCATGTATCTGTAAATAGCATAATATGATGTCAACATTAAAATTACTAATATATAATGCCTGAATGTGGTAATGGCAGTGAATGTGCAAATGGCAGCCTACTCAGTCCCCACCATCTGTTCCCTTGCAGCAGCTGCCACCAGGAGCACCTGCACTGGCAATTGCACAGGCAACAAGAGAGGACAGTCGGTGGCTTCTGTGAGTCCCTCCGATTCTCCAGGCAGCCATAACATGCAGGCAGCAAACAGGATGGAATCAGGTTCAGTTCCCTACATTATTCTGGCAGTACACTCTTGTTCCTCCCTTTTGCTGCTGTTAGAACTGGTGGTTTTCAGCCCAGTTCCTTGTGCCAGCTTCTAAAAATGCAAGATAAAACACAAGCCTTTGAAAGCAAACTTGAAGAGGCTGGTTCACAGAATCTCGTATCTTAGATCTCATTATAAAAATGAATAAGTAATAACGTGTTTCACTTGAGTTAGTTAAACCCTATCCCAGTTACCTTCTCCTGAGATTCTTTTGTTACTCAATGACAACAAAAGGATCTGAGACAAAAGAAGACAATTACTTTTCCTCCCTTTTCTGGTGCAGGATTAGCACATAGTAGCAACACATTTCCTTGTAACTAGATCTTCCTTTTCACTGGGTATTGAAAGGGAAAGATGAATAAATGACAGTGCTTAAAATAAACACATTAAATATTCATAGCAGAAAATCCATAAATCTAGGCATAATCCATGCAAAGGCCATTTCGATGTTTGTTTTAACATGGACCTAAAAAAGCATAAAGTATCCCCTTACTACCCGTATCCTTAATGCAGAAAACAGCTTCTAGAAACACGTCACCGGCTTTGCCATGGAATTAGATTTGCTATCTCACTGCACCAGCCTGCAAATCTATGCAAGCTTTAGACATAGGCCACTCTGAATAAATGAGATACAGATTTTTAAAATGCAAAGAAGGCTTGGAAAGCAATTTGTCATCTCTGACCCAAGATCTCTTTCCTTGGTTGAACTAACCCAAGAGCTGATGCTGCCCCAACATGCAGTAGTAGCTAAACTGCAGGGCTTGAACAGTTGTTATAGATTAATTTTTCATTGATATTTGCTAGTTTCTGTTCATATTGAACAAGGTCTTTGGACTGTGGCTTCAACTAACTTTTAAAACCTTTAGGTCTAGTAAATACGTTGCAGCATAGCAACCTAAAAAAGGTGATAATAGAAGCTTACGTGAATAAGTGAACTATTTGTCCTATCCCATTTTCCTTCAGTGGTTATCTAAAGACCATCAGCCCTGACTAAGAGTTATCCTCCCTCCAAACATTAAACTTCTTTTAGCATAAGACAAGGGACATTAGGAGCCCAAGCAAATATTATAAAAGCTACAAGGATGATTTCAAGTAAAACCAGGGCCTGACAAAAACCCCCAGTATTTCAGAAAGGCTCTAGACTTGATCACAGATTAAGTTGGGGGTTTTTTTTATTGTATTAACTAGCTTAAGTTCTCTGCAATACCAATTTGCAGTATAACTTTTCTTTGTCCAGACCCACCATAAATGCCTAACTTACTTGAAATAGGGCTCACCTAGTTTCTAAATAAAGATTGCAAAAGCAAACTAAGGGACAAAAACAAAATTATAAAATACACTAGAATGTGGAAAAAGAATATTAAATCTTATTAAAGTATAATTCCTGGGCATTAGTAACAGTTCTGTAATTAATAACAACACCGTTGACTGCACTAAGTCCTATAGCAGAAATTAAATTTCCATTTATGTGTAAGAATAAGTAGGTTTCATAAAAAACCTAAGTGGAAGTGGATTTTTTATATTTTTCTTTACCTGCTACTGAATATTATGCAGTTCCTGTAGATTCATATTCAGAAGTATCCATTCATTTGTGTAGACTAATTCACTGAGTAACATCACTTACCCAAGACTGCAAATGTAGTATAAAATGGATGCAGCTTGTGTTTTGCCATCATAGCAGTCAGGACACTTGAGCCATTTCACATTTAAGTGGGCACTGGGGCAAATAAAACATCAGTTTTCAAAAATAAAGTGTGGTATAAAATGACTAAGTAATTAAAGTTCACATTTCTGGTGTGCAGCGTTTTTTCTCCTAGCAATAAAACCTATTCTACCTGGAGTTTTCATGGCATTTGATGAGAGCAGAAGTGCTATCCTAAAAGGGCTACTCTGGAGCAAAAAGAGTTCTTACAAAAACCTCCTCCAATCTCTGAGCCACAGACTAACATTACATATTTTTTCTTTTAGGTTGTCAGAATAACACTTTTAAAAGCTGCAGATTTCTATAGCTCTCCAGGGCTACACAGAATCTTTACTTTCATTCCTTCATAACATACATAGGCTGATACATCAAACAGATCTTTCATGAGAAATAATAACACGTTTTACATGCTTTGCTATTTACAGATATATTCATGCCTCACACAGAAACCATTTCAGTAGTGCCTGATTAATAGATTAGCTACAAAAGGACACTGACAGATGCAACAAATCCACATTCTGAAGTCCAGTTCACAGGGCCCACAGCCAGTCAAGGGTGCAGCTGTAGCTGAGCTGAAAACAAACTCTGCTCACACATAGGCCAGAAGAGTGAAAATCCCAGGGCTCAGCTTAAATATCCATGGCTGTGGGTGGGGACTTCAGGTGAGGCTGCTCAGGGCCATTGAGGCTAATTAGTCCACTCTCAGATTCTGAAGAGGTTTTTTTCCCAAGACAGGTGTTATGTATCATCATTAGAAGTATCAAAAGATTTAGAGATCAGGGTTAACAACAAAAACCTGCCCATTTATTAGCTTACATCTCCCCATCCCTTTCAGCTGGATGCACACCTCTAAAGGAAGCAGGCGTCAATATCTATCTAATTTTTACCACCCATGAAAATCAGTGACAATTATCCATTGAAAAGGCCGTATGCTGAAGATTTTAAAATTTCTTTGCTTGCCCAGTTGCCTGCATGCATGACAGGCTGATTACACATTTCTCAAGAGAACACTTGGTGTAGTCTCTTGGTAGGAGAATCAGAATTTTTTCCTTGACTGAGAACATTAACATTTCCTTCAAGCAACAATGAAGTCCCTGTAATCCAAAAGCTCGGTCAAACTGCCTTTAACTCCTCAAGAGGAACATGTTCATCATGCTTCTCTATATAAATATTAACACAAGTATTTTCCATTTTATTTTTGAACTTCTTCCTCTCTCCCCTCTCTTTGTCTACATCCAAACTTGAGCTTGAGTCAGCTTCCACCTTTCCTTGCTCCCCCATAGCAACATGTTTTGTTGAGGACCCACTTCATCCATAGTATTAAGGTTGAATGCTTTACAATCATCATTTTTGCTTGGCAACAAGAATGGCAGTCTATCAAAAATAGCACCAATCTATCAAAAGACAATGCATTTTTTTTCGAATTCAGTTAGTATTAGGGTTCAATCTTACTCTTTTTTTAATAAATTTTGTGGGAAGAGATAGGATGGAGTTGAGTTACAGGCTGTGGAACAAAGGAGCACACGGCAGCACAGAGAGGCTTGTCTCTGCCGGACCCTGGGGGGAGGAGGTGTCACACGGCAGAGCCCTACGGAGAGGAGCTGCCAGAAGCTGACATAGCGCGTGATCATAGATGACCAGCGCGTGATCACCCCATAGAAGGACATTCAGAAAGCGTGTTGCTGATGTGGCAGCATGGGATGGGTCACGTAGTGAGTATTGCCATGTAAGGAAATGCTGTGCCTTGAAGAAGTGTATAAAACCAGCTCGTTTCTTTGAATAAACGATTCAGATTCCTTGCCGGTCTGGGTTCGTGTCGCAATCGCTACGAATGGTGCCCTGCATCAGGGACTAGAGCTGCAGGTGAGCCACAGAGGACGTGAGGGCTGGACAGTCCTCATCAGACCCGGCAAAGTCTGTGTCACAATCACCGACAAAATTTTTCTTTAAAGAAAATAAGTAAATTTACACTATTGGTGTTTGACCTGAACTTTTGTTCTTCCAGAAAGCAAGTAAAAGAAGTAAGTGTATTTGTTGGTGCCTCCTTAATTTTTAGGATTTGTATTTGCAGTGTCATTCAAAAAGATCAGGAAAAGCTAGTTATCACCTGTTATAAGGAAGGTATGGGGAAAATTATCCTTAATGGGAAAACTATACTTAATGAGAAGTCACCTGATATTTTAAAGAAACCCTGACCAACTATGAAAGTTTGAGGCCTTTAACACTTGAGGCTTTTACCTTTTATCTCTAATATCTCATTTCAGCTCTCCTGATGAGTATTTCGAATACTTCTTACATCACAAGACAAAACTTTCTCATATCTTTGTGACAGATTTTCCTTGGTCTAGAAGACGCTTTGTATAAAAATGTGAAGATGAGCTGTCAGTTACAAACTGTTATTATATTTGGAAAACATCGTTGCATTTTAAACATCATTATTCAGAAATTGGAATCTTCACTTTATTTTGGAAAAGAAGGCATATGGATAGGATGAGAGGCAGCAGAAGAGAAAGTAGTCATTTATAACCATTGCAGACCCGACTTACTTTCCATTGAGCCCAAATACGATAACATTCACTTTCCATTCGTTTTGTGGAAGGGTGTGTATGGAAGATACTTATATATTACTCATTCCTCCAGTATTTTATAACTTCTCAGCCATAACTGTAAGCCAGATTAAAAGTAACAATCTTCCAATTTGTTCTATCATGTAAATGCTTGTTAGTTTTATTGACTGTGTTATACAGAGTTTATGTTGCCTTGGCGAACAGTTTACAGGCACTATTAAATAAGCTCTAAAATAGGCCATGAAAATATTTTTGCAAGTCAAGCTTCATTGCCTACTAGGAAATGCACTTGTAATGTACATTACATATTATGCAGAAGATAAGAGCACAATTTCAATAAACTTTGACAGATTTCAACACAAAATTAAGAATTTTTTATCAAAAGCAAGACAATCACCAGTTTATATTCATTCCTTTATTCAATGTTAACTGTGGTCTTTAGATTCCATTATTCAAAAACTTTGTTTTATTTATTTCCTGCTGTTTGTTCTTCTTGATCATATTTAAACGTGCCACTTCTACTTTTGCTTTAAAAATAAGTAGAGGTAAGAGTCAGCCTTTCCAGATTCAGATGATTCTCTTCCCCATTCTTGGGGAAAAAACATGAAGCTACTTTTCTTTTCAGGACTGAGAGATATTTAAATTCTAGTTAAGAATCAAAAGACCATTTCTTTATTATCTTCTCCCAATACACATTTCTATTTACATAAAGATGAATAAGAAACATGATTAATTATTCATGTGTCTCCTCTAATCTGAGCTGAATAGTTTATGAATACAGTTTACACTCCTTAGTCTCCTGTAATTTGAGGTTTCAAACTACTACCTATTGACATTTGTCAAATGTAGTTTCCACTTAGATCAGCCTGATTTTTTTCAAGCTGTCATGGCCTAAATAAGAGCCACCAGTGCTAACTCTTTTGCGGTTGGCTGGCATCCCTCAGAATTGAGAGTTAGTATTTGGTGATTCAGACTCTCTTTGGGTTCCACAATGCAGATGCATGATATGAGTAACCTAAAGGGGAAGACATTTTTTTGGCTCTATGAAATGCTAGGTAGGATTAAAAAAATGGTAGAATAATAAAAAACAGCATGAAGATGAATAATCTCCATCTCATTATTGGTAATGTGTGTGGTTAACACAAGCATCTTACATTCCTGCTGTTGCCTCATTTTCTATGTAAGACAGGTGAAATCCATTTCTATTGACTCTTACAGGGATCAGCACATACCAAGAAGTCATTACTGTGGTAAAAGCATTCACGAGCTGGAATTTCAGCAGTATAATTTGAACATTTATTAGCAGAACAAATACAGTGCTGGGCACTTAGCAATATTGCCAGGGGTGCGATTCTATTCATTTTACTGTGAACCTAAGTACCTTCTCAAACTGTTACATATTCATTAAGCCCAGAAAATAATTTACACTTCACGCAACTCCCCCCCTCTCAGATCCCTGCCCCCTTCCACCAACATGACACCGTCTCGGGTCCTCTGGATCATTTCAGAATTGAAGGCAGACATCCCCCTCTGTGTCTCCTCAGGTCCAACCTAATTTGGAGTTGACAGTTTCTTTGGGAGGTGTGAGTTTTGATGAGATAACAGACTTCCTGGGATGCATGTGGTTTATCTTGTTTCTTTCAGATGTCCTATCTCTGGCTTTGTGGTTTATCAACTTAAAACATATTTATTACCATGTATTTTTTTACTACATTTCCCAACATATTACAACGATTTCGAAGTTACAATTCACCCTAATTTTATTTCTACTTAACTATATTTTACCTTAACACTATTTCTACATAGTACATTATCTCTTGAAAATGTTAAATTCATATATGCAAAAGCCAACTTTTATTATTCACTCATTTATCACAATTACTATCTAGGCTGGTGTTAAAAACATGAAATATATGCTCCTGTCTGAAAAGAACAGGCACTGATATTCAGGGTGTCTCAGTTTTGAGACAAATTTAAGAGAGGACACTCTGCAATGAGTAGTCTCCTCTAAAGGGTTTCAACAATCCCCTTCCAACAAGAGAAAATTAATACTAACGGGGGGGAGGGGGGGGAGCAACGGTTTATCAACAACAGAATGCCCACAAGGCAAGAAAGAACAGTAAATAGCTGCTAAAAACCAAACTATTAGAACTCACCCTCCTCCCCCCCACACACAGAGGAAGAAAGACCCAAAAATGCCAGGAGAGTGGGGCAAATGTTGGAGAAATACCCCTTCCCACGGTATGAGATGGCACCGGCTTTCACTCTGAGGGAAGTGGAGTTTCCATGAAAGAGTTCCAGCAGGAGGCGAAAAGCCGGTGGCCCTCTGGCATCGACCTCCTCTCCACAGAAGTCACAGCAGACGAAGCAGCTAGACTGGAGCCTCTTTGGTGTGCTTACTCTCCCCGGCTCAGCTCCCCGAGCCTTAGGGCTGAAACAGGGCGGCCCCGCTCCCACCGGTCCTGCTCCTCCGGCCTCAGACCAGCAGCTGTTCAGTGTTCACCTCGAGGCAGCTGAAGGATTGCTGCTGCAGCTTCTCCAAGGCCAGGGAAGAGAAAAGCTTTTTGCCTGGGCCGAAAAAAACCAAGCTAGCCAAGCAAAACCAAACCACACAGCACCACGGAACGTGTGGCCAGTGCGGCTTCGCAAATGTCCACTAAAAAGCGCAAAGCCCCCCCTCCCAGGCCCCACACACTCCCAGTCCCGGGCCTTAAAGATACAGCAACCCTTTTGGGGCATAAAGCAGAGGATCATGGAATAGACCATCATCACAAATCACTCCAAGACACAGGGCTAGCAGTAATGCAGTTAATGGAAGAGCTGCAAAGCAGGTGGCGAAGGAAAATGGCTTGAGGAGGGAAGCTGTTAAAACTGAATTCAATTTGAGTGCAATAATTGTGCAGTGCAGTGGTTGTACTCTCCCTTGTTGTCCAACAGCCTAAATCTTATTCTTTAGATGCTTTTGCCTCCTGTTCTTCTGTCTTTCAAGGGATGTTCTTTCCTGTCATTCATTCTGGACAATGGTAATCAGTTTTCTTGTTTCTATCTAAAATCAATTGCCCTAGCCATCACTGCACTGCTGTACTGCTAGAAATGCACCTTTCTTCATGCCATTTCACACCCTTGTTGTAAAGAGCAAAACACTTCAAACTGCACAGCAATGCTAACATTTTATATATTAGCCTGCACTTTTAAGACCTTTTGTTTATCTGTGCTGTTGACCAGATAATGTTCTATCAAAGTGCTGCAATAGTGAAATGTCAATGTACCTTTATGAACTGCATTCAGATTCCCTAAATAAATACAGGCAGTACAAAGTGATTTGTATGCAAATCATATGTGGCCTGATCATATTCATAAATTCAAAGCACATTTAATCAATTAGTTATTTTTGATTCACCAACAAAGTTTCCTTAACGATATCAAAAGCAGAAACAATGGATCACAAATTTCATTTTTTCTAAATTAAACTGATGCAAACATAGTACTTCATGTTATAAACGAGGCTAGGACTTTTAAAAAGGAAAAGGAAAAGTCAACTCGTTTATTTAAGAGCAACTGAGAACAGGAACCCAAGAGTAGCCCACGCTCCACTCCACAAGCCAGAGTAACAGTATAACCGAGTGACACTCTGGATGCTCCCTCGGATACAAAGCTCCTCAGGAGAACCCGGGGCGGAGCCCCAAGACAGTCTATATACCCTCCGCCAGTTCGTGATTGGTCCTGTTTAAATCCTCACTCCGATGGCTCGTTTCTAAGGGTTTTATTGGTCCTTAGTCCAGTCCTTCTCAGGGGCGTCAAATGATAGGTCCATCCTTTGGCCAGTAGCTTCTTTAAGGCGTTGACATCACTCCTATTACATCACTCCACAGAGCTTTCTAGAAGGCTCTTCATATTCCCCCATTCACCACCCCACCTAGTGATCACATCCAAACATTACAACCGTACAACTTCGCAACACCCAGCCCATTTAACTAACTTGTTAATCTATTAACTCCCATACCCGTTACAATTCCTTAAAAACATTAATTTCATTTATAACACTTCGTATGGGAAAAAATGAATGAAAAATTCATATCAAGGAAAGAGCATGTAAAACTATGTTCTGGTCCTTTCTTTCTGTAATTTATTCTCCAAAGCAGTTGTTACATAAGATAAACATTTTTCTTCTATACAGATAACATTTTAGTAAGAATTAGTATACTTCTTTCCAAATTAAATAGAGAACGCAACTCCTTATGCAAGTCTTTTCAATATTAACAAATCTACCCTGTAAATACATGTTAGCATTTGGTGAAAGTACACAACCATTTCCATTAAAAGAAAAATAATTAGATATCAGAATTGCTACAGATTGTTCCTATAAGCCTGAGTTTGGACTTTTTACCCTTCAGTTCTCAGAAGTATGCAACAAAGCTGTCTTAGTGGACTTCTTAAGATAAAAAGTCACCACTCAACCCTTTTGCATTCCTTATGCTGCCATTCAAGATGGGATGGTGGACCATGTGCAGCAGAAACTGTTGACTTAGACAAATTTAATTAAATAGCCAGAATTAGAAATCGAGCAGTCAACCACAGCTCTTATCTAGTTCATATCCCCAAAGAATGATCAAATTTATCTCAATAAAAGTTTTTTTCAAGCCAGGTGTTAATCACTACCAATCCTTAGCACAGACTAGCTGTTCTTCTCCAACTTTAGCACTTGAAAGATATTAATCTATCCTCAGTCATGCTGATTGCAGTTTAAACCCGTCATTATAGACATAAAGAGAATATTCTTTTTTGTTTGCATTGAACTTATATATTGGAAGTCTGCTTTAAAGATCTGTAAAAGAAACAGCCCTCACTTGTCTCTTCTGAAGAGCCTCAGTTTGTTCAAAGTTCTTAAACATTATGCTCAGGAGGCCTCTCTTCACTCCTGCTCTTCCATAGCCTGAACAGGCCCACATAATAGCTGGACCGAGTATTCCATCTGAGATTCAGGAAAGCAGAAGGATTACTTCTATAATTATTTATACTCTTTTTATCTATTCTTCAGATGTCTTCCCTTCTTAAGACAGCTTATGGAACTGATGACTAGCATCCCACTTATGGTTCTCTGTAACCCATAACTCTTGAACAAACAACTTTTCTATATAGTAACTCCTCAATCGTATGAGCTCAGTCTTTCCTAATAGGAACACTGTGCATTTGTTTGTTTGAAGAACATCTTATTTTTTCAGACATCCTTTTATAAAATGGATTTACATTCTCTCCTCTCATCAGCATATGTAATAAATGTCAACCTCATTTGTGAACAACAGTGAGTAGTAACTGACCCAGGACTCGTAAGTCAGTATTTCTCTCTCTTTCATGGTCAGCCATTGTTTCTTGCCTTTGGTATATGATTTTCCTGCTGCTTTTAATATAGTATTTTCAAAAATATTGGGCTTTCTTAAGTTGCTTTTAACCACATCAAAGCTCAAGTTGTGTCACCTCTGAACTTTTCCTTCACTCCCATGTAGTCATACAGAAGACACTGTTTTACAGGATTTGTTCTTGAAAGTTTGGGTTAAGTCTTATTTGCTTTCATCATTGCCTTAGTTACTTTCATACAGAAATACAGATTTTTCCTTTAGCTTTGTTAAGTCTAAGGGTTCCTAGTTCCTTTTATTTTTGTTTTTCAAAGATAAGCTATATATTTATCCTTTTCTGTGCTGTTTCTATTCCACCAGATCTACAAGAGTTTTGAAAGGTCACAAGTAATGACTCTGCAATTAAATCAAACAGGTCTTTCCATTTCATAGCATGTCGTTTATTTAATCCTGGGGATTTCAAAACATGCAGTGACAGGGTAAGAGGAATGGCATTAAAGTAAAATAAGGCAGGTTTAGATTAGATATGAGGAAGAAATTCTTCCCTGTGAGGGGAATCAGGCACTGGAACAGGTTGCCCAGAGAAGCTGTGGCTGCCCCAGCCCTGGAAGTGTTTAAGGCCGGGTTGGATGGGGCTCTGAGCAACCTGGTGTAGTGGGAGGTGTCCCTGTCCATGGCAGGGTATTGGAACAAGATGATCTTTAAGGTCCTTTCCAACCCAAGGCATTCTATGATTCTATAAGACTACAAACTTGACTGCAGCTTGTAATCTAACACAAAAGTCTAGATAGAAATTATTTTACAATTTTTTAAACACATTGCTGTATTTCCCATCGTAAAAAAAAAAAATTGCTATTTTTATGTCTAAAATGTAATGACCGAAGAAAACTCTTCATCTAAGTAATTATTTCTTGTTTAACCTATAGACACATGAACTGGAATGATATGAGTAATACATACTCAGAGGTGTTTCAGAAACATATCAACTCAAAGTAGAACACTTTAAATACTTAGAGGTTCATTAAGTGTTCTGACACCTCCACATTGTCTACAAGACAAATAATATTATTTGAGACACGGATTAGGAATTGTCTTGGTTTGAAAGACAGATGTGTCTGCTTAGGAAGGCAGGAGCCTCCCTTGAAATGGAAAATGTAACCCCCTTCCCTCCGAATTATTATCATTTTGAAAGTAAGGAGCTTTCAGGCAATTATATGAGAAATAGGAATAACAGTTCTTTACTAGTATATATAACAAGGAAATAATATAGAAATACTGCCTTAACCTGACAGAGTCAGGATATGACCGGACACCCTGTAAAAGGTATCAACACCTCTATAAAAATTCAAAAACTTATAAACATATAAGGCTTTGGCTAAATGATTCTGTGGAGTTTCCCCAAGCATTCCCCCTTTCTATTGCAGCAACAGGGTTTTCAAAGTAGCATGCATGCGCTCTACAAGGGCCTGACCAGTTGGCGAATGAGGAATGCCCATTACATATGAAATACCCCATTGTTGAAAGAAGGAGTGTAGCTTCTGAGAAATGTGAGCAGGGTCATTATCAGTTTTTACTTGTTGAGCCACCCCCAAAGCCGCAAATGCCTGTAAAAAGTGTCAACAAACGTCCCAGGAGGCCTTGCCTGCATGGCAGGAAGCATGAAATGCTCCAGAAAATGTGTCAACAGACACATGCACATACTTCATGCGAGCAAACTCGGGAAAGTGTGTACATCAGTTTGCCAAATATCCAGGCTTTGTGGACCTCTGGAGTTGACTCCTGTTGTCACAGAGGCAAAATAATGGCGCTAGCAATCTGGGCAAAAAGCGATAATATCTCGAGCTTGGTGCTGAGTTAAAGCAAAGGTCTTCTACAGCACTTTCGCATTTTGTTGAAAGAGAGCATGACTGTTCATATGTATTGGGGACTATCACAAGGGGAGGGGTGAGCAGGTCAGCTTGCCAACTGCCTTCCACCAGTTCTCCAGGAAGAGTGGTGTGTGACCAAATATGAGTAACAAAATATGGAGAGACCCATTGATCTAATAAGCGAATCAGCTTGCATAAATGTTCTGCCAACACAGGGTTGGTAGGGTTATGTAAAAGAGGCTTCTGCTCTTTCTACGAGACCTGCGATGTATGCAGAGTCTGTAACCAGATTAAAAGGTCCTGGCCATTTCCGGAAAGCTCTTACAGCTGCAGGGAGTTCAACAACTTGAGGGGACCCAGGGACAGTTGAGATATCTGAATCCCATTGGCCTGTAGTTGGGTTTCGCCAAACTAAAACAGACTTCTGTGTCTTTCCTGATCCATTGGAAAAAATGTTAGAGGTGAAAGTGGCACTTCAGAGCACTTGGGTTTGAGCACAGGAACAAATCCTGTGGCGAGTAATTTGTGTGCTGGTGAATGCACTAAAACCTGCCCAGGAAAAGCAGCCAGGGCAATTTGAAAAATCTCAGCAGTTTATTGAAGCCATAGTAGGTATGTAGAGGTACAAGGGACAAAAATTGCTGGGGGTTCCTGTCTTGCAAGGTCACAGGAGCGCCTCTGTGCTTTCATTATAAATTGTGCAAACATCTCATATTGCATTGTGACAGTCTTGGACATTGCATGAGGAAGAAACTACTCCAGAACTAGTAGGGGATCAGTCAGACGGTCATCCCATTGAAACAACAGACCATGTGGTTGTCGGCTGGGATTCAGGATAATAGTCAAAATAGGCAACTCTGGATCCCAGTGAGCTGCTTGGCGTGTAGCAATTGCTAATGCTGCACGTTGTAGGGTTACTTGTCCCTCCGGTGTAAGAGTCCGCGGTGATGCAAAATGGGTGTCACATTTCAGTAATTTGAACAATGGCTGTAGGTCTTGGTTAGTGATGCCAAGCAGAAGCCGTACCCAGTTGATGGTACCTAACAACTTCTGCAGATCATTCAGCATATTGACCTGTGTCTGCAAGCTGATAGCTTGAGGTCTCATGATGTGCTCTGTGATGCGCCATCCCAGGTACTGCCAGGGTGGAAAGTGTTGTACCTTTTCTGAAGCAATTCTTAGTCCAGCTTGTTGAACTGCATGTATAACTGCAGCTAAGGCAGCTTGTGTCTCTTCGGCAGTGGCTGCACCTATGAATATGTCATCCATGTAATGGTATGAAAGTAATGTGGGAAAGCACTGGTGCACTGGAGCGAGAACACGAGCGACAAACCACTGGCATGTAGTTGGACTGTTTTTCATTCCTTGTGGCAGCACCACCCAATGCTTCAGGGGTTCCTGCAAATTTACATTTGGAACTGAAAAAGCAAATTTTGGAGCATCATCAGGATGAAGAGGAATTGAAAAGAAGCAGTCTTTTAAATCAGTCACCACCAGGGACCATTTTCTAGGGATCATCGTGGGTGAAGGTAACCCTGGTTGTAGAGGGCCCAAATCTGCCATAAAAGCATTGACTTGTCTTAAATCATGTAACAAACGCCACTTGCCACTTTTCTTTTAGATGACAAACACAGGGGTGTTCCATGGGCTGGTAGATGGGACAATGTGTCCTTCTTGCAATTGTTCTTGCACTAACACGTTGAGCGCGATGAGCTTATCTTGGGTGAAGGGTCACTGATCTACCCAAACAGGTTTTGTAACAGTCCACGTTAAACGCAGGGTGTCACGCGCATCAGTAGCCCATATCAAAAACCCGTTTTTATGTAGACATCAAATTGACTGAGCACATCTCGACCCCACAAAGTTAAAGGCATGTTGAACACAAAAGGTCAGGCTATGGCTGTCTGACCTTCCAGTCCTTCAAATATGATTAAATTGGAACTCTGTTTGCTGGCACTAGCACCTCCAATTCCCGTCAAAGCATGACCTGCTGATGACAAAGGCCAGGCAGGGGGCCATCAAGCGCTTGAGAATACAGTGACGTCTGGTCCGGTGTCGATCATTCCTGTTAAGACAGTCTTGTGACCTCCCCACGTCAGAGTGCAGTGCAGTGTGGGTTGCTGATCAAAAATCTGCTGCACCCAAGAGACCAATGGACTACTGGTGGAACCAAAACCACGTGATCCTCTATAGACAATGTCTCTGTGGGGCTTACTGTTCATCTGAGAAGGAATGAGTTGGGCGAGAGTGCCTGACGGAGAACACAAGAGACTGTTGCTGAAGATAGTGGCAAGCATCAGCACTTTATTGCAAAAGCTCAGCCTTTTTAAGCACTTAGCCGGTTATCTGTTTACATAGTTTTAAAGCATAACAAGCATAATTCAACCAACCACCACACACCACGATGTGAACACATGATAGTCACGCAGCATGTTTTTTTATCCCTAATTCAGCTATGTATCTTTCCCACAGTCCTTCTCTACTTAGCCGAAGTAACAGGCCTGAGCCATGATTTCACAAAGGCAGCAAGGCCTTCATTTTATAAGGCTTTACCTATATGCAACAACTGCCCTTTTTTATGATGCAGGGAGGTGTAGGAGTCCACAGCATAATTTTAATTTCACCTGTATAATCAGCATCAATAATGCCAGGTAGCACAAAGAGTCCTTGAATAGTAGTAGAGGATCGTCCCAGAAGTAATGCAGCTTGGCTGTCTCCAAGAGGCCCCCAAATTCCCGTGGGGATCAGATGAACAGTAGTGTCAGCAAGAGTTACATCTGTGGCTGCTGCCACATCCAGTCCAGCACTGCCTACTGTTGCGGGTGCGAGACTGGCAGCACTCCGGTGTGTGGTGTTAGGGGTGGATTTTGTGTCTGCACGCACCGCCGCTTCAGGCTCCGCTTGTAGTTTCCCGACATGGGTGGCCCTTCTTTATCATACTTTGAGCAGAACTGATAGCAAAGTGCCTACCCTTTCCACAGCAAGGACACAGTCCTGGGGTCTTAGGATGTGCCCCTAGGATCTGGTGGCAATCCTTGCAGAAATGCTCTTCTTTGCCACACTTGAAACAGATCTGTGATTGCCCACCTGGGGAAACCTTCATTGCTGCAAATGCAGAAGCCATGGCTTCATACTTATGACTAACTGTGCCGACTTGATTACAAGTCTCAATCATGTCTATAATGGTGGGGTTCTTTAATGATCTGACAGTCCACATAAGCATTTTCAACTGCCAATTTTAACAGTAAGATGTCATGGGCCTCATCACTGCAAATCTGCTTATCAAGTGATTCTCACAGCCTATCAATAAATTGCATGTAGGGCTCTTTAGCTCCCTGTTTGATCTCCGTAAAGGATTTCTGTGGTCTTCCAGTGTCTGGGACTTTAAGAAACACTGCAAAGGCATCCGATCTAATGTCCTCAAGCACAGCCCGAGGTATTTCCCTAGCTTGCACTACTGCTCGAGCATACTGTCCTTGGCCCAAAAGGTAATCCATGGTCATTGGAGCTTTCTGCTGAAAGCCACTATTTAAGTATTCCAACTGTCTAAACTCACACAGTCTCTTCCATTCCGCATCCCAGAGTGTCCTTTGTGTGGGTGTTAGCAGCAAGTCCGCTAATGTCTTTAAATCATGAGGTGTCATAATATCGGATATAAGTACTGACCCCAGCATGTTGGTAAAGAAAGGTGATGATATGCCAAACTCCACAAGGGTGTGTTGGAGTTCTTCAATAACATTAAAAGATAGTCCTTGCCACTGGGCTAGCTGATGGGGGGTGTATGTGTGACCTCTATGTTGCCTGCTTCCAATGCTTGCAATATAACTTTAACCCATTTATCGTGCGAGTCCAGAGGGAATAAATCAGGTTCTTTTTCCAGGTTGACTTTTCCCGGGTCAAAAGAGTCATTAGGATAGTTAAAGTCTTTTCCGCTTATTAGCAGTAGACAGTTCTGTGGGGGCTCCTCTGACTGCGGGGGTTCCTGTGAGGCAGTCAGCTGTCCAGGCAGAGATTCCTGCAGAGCAGTCAGCTGTGCAGGATTGGTGAGCTTTTCTTCCTCTGTACCATCTTCCTCAGACCCTTTTCTAGCATCCTGTGCCTTAATAACCTCCAACATGGTCTGCCAGGCAGGCAGCAATTCTGCTGCTGCAAGATCAGCCTTCCTTGTCACCCTGTCCCACAGCTTAACTCCTGCTGCGTCCCAAACATCTCTTGTAAACATCGTTATTGCATCGACTCCATCAACATGCCCAGCCACCCACTTTAGGATATGTTTAAGTCCATGTGAGGGGACTTGTCTCCCACGGCTTTTTAACAGCAGCTCTGCAAGCCGCAGAACAGATTCATCCTCCCGTGATGGCTGTGCGCCCATCCTTCCCCACTGCTCACCTTCAATAACCAAAGAGATTGATGCCGGCTGTCGCTTCCTCTCAGCAAGACTTGTGTTCAGTGGGGTTCGCCGTCTGTTGCTCAGACAGGCACTCCTTGTCCCTCTCCTCACACCAGGCACCAATTGACAGCAACTGAAACACACGGACCAAGCATCCATGATGCAAGGCCATTTCTTGAAAAAAGGCACAGATATTTATACTGTTTTAGTTTCCATATAACCATTTCCAGCTGTTCTGTCTACGTGCTATTTAGTACATTACAAGCTGCAATGTTACTTCTTCTTTTACGCAGGATGTTCTACAATCTTCAGCAGTGTCTGTTCTTTGCAGAAGGATATGATTTCTGTAGTTCTTGCTTGTGTATCTTTCTCATAATTCTTGCTGGACCAACTTCAGCAAGTCAGCTGTGCTACTCATGTGTAACTCATTCTGCTCTGCAACACAGAACCACTTCAAAGAGGACTGCAGCCACCATTTAATCGGACAGCTACCTCTATACATCCCATGCCACCTATAGTAAAGCACATTACAGCTATGAAGAAATGCGTAGATACTGTAGAAAAAGCCCAGGTTCTTATCAAGGATCCGGAAAGTAACCAAATACGAGGTCCTTATGCCCTGATAGCCTGGGGAAGGGGTTGTGCTTGTGTTTCCACAGAGACAGGACCACACTGGATACCAGCCAGATTAGTGAAGCCGTTTAACCCTGGCACAGCCTCGGCATCATCAACACCCTGATCCAAGCCTTCCAGATCCTCGATTCCCTGTAGATCTTAGTAGTTATCGTGAGAGGAGTCGGTACATCAATTTGAGGCTAGCATGCCATCTCAAGAAGGAACAGGAAGACATTAGACGGGACCAAGAAGAACGCAAAGAGCAACATCTACAATTAGAAAATAACCGTATCGCGTGCTTAGAGTGTGCTGACCCTAGTCACTAGGCATTGGGTTTTTGTGAATATAGACTCTGCCATAAGAAGCGGTTTCGTGAGGCCCAGCGTCATCGGGCAGATTGTCCTAAGTGCAACCCCCTACGCCACTCCTCTCGGGCGTACACAGTACTTCGCTTAGTGTGCAGAGGGAAATGTGGCTTACCCCCAGCAGCTGTTGTGGGAAAGGGATTGGTGCCCCATTAGCACTAGTCCCTCTCCTTTTGATAATTTTATGCCTACAAGAGGGAAGTGGTCTGGGAGAGACCACCGTCCCCCCACTGCCACAAGGTAATGTTTGGCTCACCCTTGCCAAGGCTTTGAACCAGTCAGCACTATGCTTATCAATGGCCACACCGCAGGCACCTTTCCATGCATGTCTCGTGGGAATTCCCGTGGATGATCCACAGGTAATTGTGACAGAAGCCCAGGGTAGGGAGCCTTGCATATCCTGCAATACCTCCCTGGTAACATGCATGGAACATTTTGATATGTAGGATGATCGGTTACCTCTTGCTTCATCAGAACCACAGGAATTTGAAATTCTGGGATTGATTAAGGCAGATGTCTGCATATACTTCAACTATAGCAAATTAGGGAAGAGGTATAATAGTGACCCATACTGCAAGATGACTCAGGATGTTTCTCCAAGTCAATTGTTATTCTGCAATAGCTCTTCGTGGTGCAATCAAACCGTAATATCCAATGGCTCTGTGTACTGTGCACGTCAGATTCTCTCCCACGTAAATTGCCTTGAGGGATATTTTTGATTTGTGGTGATCGTACTTGGCCTGCTTTGCCTTTACGAGCAATTGGCAGACCTTGCACTATTGGCCGCCTTACAATGTTAACTCCTAATCTAACCATGATTATGAATCATACACAAAAGGCAGATCAGGACTGACACAGGCATGCTCTTCATGAATTCACCGAAGACTGTGACCCAAATGCACGATTTTGGAATCCCCCACTTGTTAGGGTTGCTTCAATTTTTGTTCCAGGTGCTGCAGCAGCCAAAGCCCTTACTACCTTACGAAAGCTTGGCAGTTGGCTGGCCCAACAAACTAATGCAATTTCCCTTGCTCTTTCTGGCGTTTTGGCAGATGTTGATTCTGTACTCCATGCTACTTTGCAAAATTGTGCTGCCATTGATTTTTTGTTGTTAGCCCGTGGTCATGAATGTCAGGATTTTGAGGGGATGTGTTGTATAAATTTATCTGATCATTCTCAATCCATACATGCTAGCATCCAAAAATTGGAAGAGAATGTTAAGAAACTACAATGGGATGATGGAGCGAATTGCCTAGAACAACTGTTCCAGTATTTGAATATCTCCGGATGGGCAGAGAGGCTATTGCAATTGGGAATTTATGCATTGGAAATATTTTTGTGCCTTTTTATGATTGTGCCTTGCGTATTGCAATGTATGCAATGAATGGTTAGTAATGCAGTTCAGCGCGTGCTGTATGTAGAACAGAAATGGGGAAGTGTTGCAGAGCAGAATGAGTTACACATGAGCAGCACAGCTGACTTGCTGAAGTTGGTCCAGCAAGAATTATGAGAAAGATACACAAGCAAGAACTAGAGAAATCATATCCTTCTGCAAAGAACAGAACATTCTGCTGAAGATTGTAGAACATCCTGCTGAGATAAGTAATTGAGTAAAAGAAGAAGTAACATTGCAGCTTGTTATGTACTAAATAGCACATAGACAGAACAATTAGAAATTGTTATACGGAAGCTAAAACAGTATAAATATCTGTGCATTTTTTCAAGAAATGGCCTTGCATCATGGATGCTTGGTCCGTGTGTTTCAATCGCTGTCAATGTTCTGTTGAAGCGGTGATCCTGTAGAAAGGTCTGGTCCTCCTCTGAAGGTCCAGTGGCAGTTCGGTAGCTCTTGTCCTCTGGGAATCCAGTAGGTAAGGGCTGCTTGTGGTGTTCCAAACCTCAGATTATATTCAGGTAGTAATGGTTGGTTTCTCCCCCTGGGCGGAGCATCTCATAATGGGATGATGTAATTTTATGAGTCATGCAGTGAGGTTAGATGGCCCATTAACAGACAATATCTCCCAGAGGGAGTTATCAGGGATGTGTCATGGAAGAGATAAAGAACCCTGCCCCACCTGGTTTCAACAGATGGTGAATGGTGATAGAATACATACTTTTGGTTACATCTTCCATTGTAACCTAAGATAGGAATGAAGTTGTGCAGTCAGGAGAATGAAAGACTCAAAAAGTTGACTACAAGACTAGACTTGGAACAAAAGGTACAAAACATAATGACTGCAAAAAAAATACCTTAAAATGGGGAACTAAAGAAGTCCTTCTGCCTCACTGAAAGAAGCTTCAGAGCCTGCCATCTCTACATACGTGAGGCGTCACTTCAAAACAAGCTCTGCACTTCCCTACAGACAGATGTGCTTAAGCAAATCCCAGTGACCATCTGTGAAGTAGCCATAAGGACACACCCTAACTGAGAGTCATGGGAGTGTCAACACTCCTTCAAATCAGTCTAATCCTAGTCAATACATTTCAGTCTCCCTTATCCTGAAGACGTAAGAGGTAAAATTCCTGCTGACAGCAGTAGAGATGAGATGTTATATATTAACAATGAAAAACAGCAGACACTCTGGGACTCTAAGCTATTGAACAATGTCATGCGTTCCAGCATCTTAAAAGTGCAGTTATCAAAATTCATTGTGGAATTATTCAATTTTTTATTATTGTTGATACAACTACTACCTACCTTGGAACATTGTGAACTATCTTTCACTCAAAATATTTTTTGTCTTTCAAGCAAGATAGGACATTTTAAATAGAGTGTATGTAAGATCAATGAGTAGAGGTACAGGTTAAGATTGAACTGAATAATTTTAGCATTACTTTCATTCCTTGCAGCCCAACAATTTATGCAGACTAGACCATATGTAAAATTCTAAATGTTTTAAGTTATTTTTATTGGAAGGCAGGATGTGAATTTGGAAACTGAGTTACCCTTTAACCTTTTCAAATGACATAGGGATGGTAGAAACTCTCTTTTCTTCATGGAGATCCCTGACTCCATCCACACTTCCAAGGCAGTCATTTGCTCAGCATACGTATGCAAATTCACTGAGGTCATAATTATCCCCAAAATTACAGCATACCAGTTTGGTAAGTGCTTTAGCACCTTTGTCTTCTGCTGTGCATCTAGTCTTTCCACTGTAGCCATACTGTGTAGTACAGATAAATGCAGATAATCCTCCTAACTGGTGCCAAAAATGTTTCAGAGAAAAAGCAGGTGCTTTGGCAATATCAGGTAAGTTTCTAACATTTCCTATAGTGTACTTCTACAGCATCACATTGTGTTTTGCTAACATTCAAGTTTGTACAAAGATAATTCAGGGGCTCTGATGTTGTGCTAAGTAGTGTCGCTTAAATATATGTTTCCCCAGTATCTAGTTACTACTGAATTTTTGCATTTCTACCTTATGAAGATAAATTCATGAGGTCCAAAGTTTTTTAATAAATGTCATACATTTAATAAAAAATTATATGTAATTTTTATTTGGTCACATTTCTTCATTTGACAAGCTAATGGTTTTGTAATTTTAGCCATGCTTTATTATTCTTCCCTATCATTCCTCTAGTTTTGGTTTTTTTCTTTCCAAAGACATCATATTTTATCACGTGTAATACTATCAAGAGTTTTCACAGTATGATTTACATTTGGATTTGGCACAAAATAGACAATTCCTAAGGCAACCTATAATTCCAATCCATTAGGCTAATGTATTGCAGCTGCTGTGAACAGTGGGCATGTCATCTTTAGTATAATGACGTCTGGTACAGCACGGAAGATCAAACAAAATAAACTGATAAATTACTCTGCATCTAAACATCACAGTTATTTTCATTCTGTTCCCTCACCGCCATTCTCAATTATTCTCAATAATCTGTTCTATGTGTGGATAACATCTTGGGGGGTTTTTAAATGTTTCTTTTTACAACTGGTAGAATCTTCCATTAAAGAGTTCTGGCCAGGTGCATAGAGCTCATCTGTATGTATATATAAGTCATCACTATTCAATAGTCAATTAGGGGGTTTTTGGAGAAAATACTAGAAATTGACATCATTTATTGAAACCACTTACTGAGATTGTTTAGCCTGGAAAAGAGAAGGCTCCAGGGTGACCTGTGACCTGAAGGGAGACAACAAGATGGAGAGAGACTATTTAACAAGGGCATGGAGTGACAGGACAAGGGGGAATGGCTTCAAACTGAAAAAGAGCAGGGTTAGATTAGGTATTAGAAAGAATTTCCTGTGAGGATGGTGAGGCCCTGGCACAGGTTGCCCAGTGAAGATGTGGCTGCCTCAGCCCTAGAAATGTTCAAGACCACATTGGACGGGACTCTGAGCAACCTGGTCTAGTGGAAGGTGTCCCTGCCCCTGGCAGGGGGGAGACCTGGATGACCTTTAAGGCACCTTCCAACCAAAACAGTTCTACGATTCTTAATTTCTACTTTAAAAAACTTTTATCACAAAATCAGCAACATTTCCTTTTGGAAGAAGATGGACCATTAGCAAATCATTCATGAATTCATTTGGATTAATTTTCGCTTCTTTCTGCTGAAAGAGTCAATATCAACATTTTCTACCTTGTTAAATAGTGCCTTTGCCAGACTATCAGGGTTTATATCTCCAAACTGTCTTGTTGATATTTATTTTAAATAGTGTATTATATATTCTGAGAGATAGATTGAAAAAAAAAAAGGTGCTTTTCTAATCTATTAGGTAAGGTACCTTTACATTACAGGGTCTAGTCCCTACACTATTGCAGCAAGGAAAGGCACTAAGTCACATACAGACACAATGAGCACTAGCATCAAGATCAGGAGAGTTCCTGATGAAGTAGGCAGTAAAAAATCCAAATTCTGAGTATCAACTGCTGTAACTCTGTGAACAAACATTCATTTCTGTCCCACTATGATAATTTATGCCAGCATCTGTGAATGCAATGTCAAATGTGAATGTATTCTGTAAAGCATTTCAAAGAGCCACTACAGAGCTCCCTAATGAAGCCCTTCTGCTTGGTTGTCTCATCTTGCTTCAAGATCTTGTACTCTGAAATGTGAACAATGATAATAGCCTGACAGCAGGGCATTCTTCTTCTTCTTCTTCAGTAAATCTTTCACTGAGAAATTATTTTCAAACCTATACATTGAGGGGAGACGGGACTGTGAGAGAAGACTCCCTTTAGCTTTACTAAAAAATATTTTAAAAGGAATCTGGCTATAAAATAGGAGAATGTTTATAAAATATTTAGAAAACAATGGCAACAATAAAAATACTCATTTGAACACACAAATTCAAGCCCTAGGGCTTTGGCGTTTACAACTTCAGCTGCAAGAGAGCTTCCCAGGGAAGCCAGAAGCACTGACAGCCTACAGTTTGTGATGGTTCATATAGGTTAGCTCTAATCCTTTTTCCTAATATTTTCAAAAAAACCTACAGATTTTCCACTGTAAAATTATTCTATTGAATTCTATTCTAATATCACCAGTTTTGACTTTAATGTAACTTCTTCTATCTTTCTCAAAAATTGGTGAAGGTGTTGCAAGACGAACATAACTTCTTCTGTATTTATTTTAAAGAAACTAATTCAGATTACCTCAGAATGAAACTATGGAAGAAGCAGTTAATTTCTGGGTGATTATATTACAAATCTTTAATAAATTAGCTTTTTAGAAAATAGTCTTCTGAGACGTATTTAATCAGATTGTAATACAACCCCATGTATTACATTCCTAATTACATTGTATCATTTAGTTAATTTGGTTTGCACTTCAATTATTAAAATTCATGATACATACTTATGAAATTAAAATGATCAAACACACTTGATAAAGCCAGTTTTAGAAATAGATTAAGTCATTTTCTACTACCGTGTAATTATGTTAACACTAGGGTTCATTTTAATTACAACAGCTACGGGAAAGTTGGAACACTTTGTATCTAACACAAGTGGAATGGTAAATTAGAAAAACAACACAGCAATTTGTTTATAAGTAAGGAACCAAAAATATCCATGATCTAGAAAATACTTTTCTATATACATTAGATTCCCTTCACATTTGTCCATTAAATAGATATCATCCTTTTTCACATGAACATTTGTGAACCAAGAGATAGATAGTCCAGTTTACTTCAATGTAGCAAAGCTTATGCAATAATACTAGCCTAGGCCTACAATGTTCTCTGTCCCCCATTGTTCCAGGTTAGCCAGACTATAGAGCCTGACCATTTCCGTCACATTTCTAGTTGTACCAGTATGACTTGAAAAGGGATAGAATAACAACCACTATTCAGTCAAAACAATCTTTTTGAAAACCTACACTGAACACACCTCAGCATTATCATAGAATCATATAATAGTTTGGGTTGTAAAGGACCTTGAAAATCATCTCATTCCAATACCCTGCCATGGACAGGGACACCTTCCATTAGACCAGGTTGCTCCAAACCCCATCCAACTTGGCCTTGAACACTTCCAGGGCTGGGGCAGCCACAGCTTCTCTGGGCAACCTGTGCCAGTGCCTCACCACCCTCACAGGGAAGAATTTGTTCCTAACATCTAACCTAAACCTACTCTCTGTCAGTTTGAAGCCATTCCCCCTTGTCCTGTCGCTCCAGGCCCTTGTGAGTAGTCTGTCTTCATCTTTTTTGTGGGCTCCCTTCAGGTACTGAAAGGCCACAATTAGGTCACCCCAAAGCCTTCTCTTTTCCAGGCTGAACAATCCCAGTTCTCTCAGTCTTTCCTCACAGGAGAGGAACTCTAATAATTTTTCAATAACATCCTCACAAAGGCACGATAATCTTGGTCTATAAGCCACATAAACTGCTAGCAAAGGTGCTAATGGGACAACTCAGCATGGACTCTGTGATTACTACCAGGAGGACACAGGATTCCCCAGACCAGAGAAACACGTACTAAGAGTTCCTTCTTCACTGCAGGCTAGAGAATTGTTCCGTGAAATTAGGGGGAATAGCATGTAGAATCATAGGAAAATTAGCTTGGAAGGGGCCTATAGGTGTCATCTAATAAAACCTCCTCATTAAAACGAAGTTAACTTCTGTTAGTTTAGGTTGCTAAGAGCTTTGTCCAAAGAGGCTGTTCTTAGGAACCTGTCTGTTGCATATGGGTAAAGCCTTATAAAATGAAGGCCTTGCTGCCTTTGTGAAATCATGGCTCAGGCCTGTTACTTCGGCTAAGTAGAAAAGGACTATGGGAAAGATACATAGCTGAATTAGGGGTAGAAAAACATGCTGCATGAATATCGCGTGTTCACATCATGGTGTGTGGTGGTTGGTTGAATTATGCTTGTTATGCTTTAAAACTATGTAAACAGATAACTGGCTAAGTGCTTAAAAAGGCTGAGTTTTTGCAATAAAGTGCTGATGCTTTGCCACCATCCTCAGCGTCAGTCTTTTATCATGTCCGTCTCAAGAGTGACAAACGGTGCCCCGTGTGAGGATGGTGACCCTGATGTGATTCAAGCACCCTACAGGAGGCTGCGAGGAGAGCAGCGGAGACGGAGCGCACCAGAGTGAGAGCAGCACAGAGAGCTGCCACGGTCCAGACCTGCAAGTACTGAGGTGAGCCACTGGGAATATAGATATGGGACCAGTCAAGCAATACAGGCAGAGAGAGCCTAAGAGACACCTGACCCAAGGTGAGCAGCTGGGAACATAAACATGGGGACTCTGTGGGCAGAGAGCAGAGCTCAGACCCTGCTATGACAACAGAGGACTTTTTTGCCAACCACAATCTGACGGAGAGCGAGATGACGGCACAGCCTGTGAGGTTGGGCCGGTGGTGTTCCCTGGACAAAGGACCACGGGCCTGTGAGTATCCTGTGACCAGGGGTGTCCTGGGAGCGTGGGTGCAGCTTACAGACATTGCTGCATATTCTCCACATTGGAGCAACTTTCATTATGGGTTAAAAAACCCTGTAACTGTTTTCTAAATGAGAATGGCTTTGATGTTAAAAACTCCTGCGCATATCTGCGGCAGGGACTGCTAGAGCGATGTTGCGGCCACTACCGATGCCCCTCCCCAGAACAGCTCGGCTGGCTTTAGAAGCCAACTCCCCTGGGCCATCAGCCCCTCTGATGCCGGCTCTCCCTGAAGCAGGTCTCTCCTGCCGCAGCAGCTGCTCTACAGGGTGC
>VZTE01004118.1:123623-139360 GCA_013397775.1 Eulacestoma nigropectus | reverse complement strand
ATAGGGACAGGGATAGGGATAGGCTGCCCAAAAGCCTCTCAATTCCTGTATCCCTTCAGGATTATCCTTTTCCTTATCCCTTCAGCCTGGAGAACAATGGGAACCCTCGGAGCCCCTTCCAGGGCCTAAAGGGGCTCCAGGAGAGCTGGAGAGGGACTGGGGACAAGGGATGGAGGGACAGGACACAGGGAATGGCTTCCCACTGGGAAAGGGCAGGGATGGATGGGATATTGGGAAGGAATTCCTGGCTGGGAGGGTGGGGAGAGGCTGGGATGGAATTCCCAGAGAAGCTGTGGCTGCCCTTGGATCCCTGGAAGTGTCCAAGGCCAGGCTGGAGCAGCCTGGGATAGTGGGAGGTGGGAATGGGATGGGATTTAAGCCCCTTCCACCCCAAACCATTCCAGGATTCTGGGATTCTGCCCCCGAGCGGAAGCTTTTCCCAATCCTCCATCCAAATCCAAGCTGATTTGTTTTCGTCCGAGTTTTTCCTCCGGGTTGCTCCGTTCCTTTCCCGTCATTCATTGTTAATCCATTATCAAACATGAATCCATTATTAATCCCCAGCTTCTCCGGGAATTCCATCCCAGTGTCTCCCCGCCCTCCCAGCCAGGAATTCCTTCCCAATATCCCATCTATCCCCGCTCTTCTTCAGCTTAAATCCAGTCCTTTCCAAGGAATCTGGAGCAGTGAAGGCCCTAACTCTGGAATTCTCCGGAATTTTGTTTCAATTCCCAGCCTGGCCGAATTTTTGGGAAGCCAAAACCTCCCAGACCACGGATCCCCTTTGTGTGGTTTAATACCCCGGAATATTTCAGGCGCAAAATTCCTCTTTTTTTTTTTTTTGGAATGTGTCCCAATCCCAAGGAGCAGAAGGACGTTCACGCTTCCCACTCTTCCCAGCCACGTGGAAAACTCTCCCTCGTTTCACCGGGATCAGTTGTTCCAAGTTTGGGATCAACCTCCCCTGGGGCTGGTGGCACCCACGGGACTCATTCCGTGATTCCTCTCCATCGTTTTTTAAAGGACAAGGAAAAATCCCGTCCTTCCCAAGCCCGTTATTCCACAGGCTCGACCTTTCCCTTCTTCTTCCTTCCCAAGAGTCTTTCCCAGCGAAAGGACTGGGAGGAAAACCGGGATTTGCAGCTTTTGACTGAGCAGGGATGCTCCGGGGTGGCTTTTCCTTCCCAAAACCCCGAAAGGAGAGTTGGGAAATACGGATTCCCACTTCCAGGAACACGGGATCCTTTAAATCTTGGGAAAAGCGGATTTTAGAGGGATAATTCCATGGATTCCCGTTAGAGGGCATCTCTGCCCTTCCTGTGGAGCATCCCGAGGCCGGAGCTCAGATTCCTTAAACCTTGAACCCCATCCTGCTCCTCCGCAAAACTTCTGGAAAAGATGGAATTTTTTTCCCTGCCTCGCTTCCCCTCGGAGCAGGGAATGTCCTGAGCAAGGGGGGTTTTTTGGGAAAACCGGGAATTCGTGGGGTTTTGTCGGATTTTTAACCCTTCCTGGGTTTTTTATGACCCGTTATCCAAACCCCAGCAGGGATCTGATTCAGCAGGAGCTCCTCAAAGCTCGGGAAGGTCATTCCAAGGAAAAGAGGGATCACATCCATCCTCATCCCAAAAAAAAAAAGCCTCAAGGGGAGCAGGGAAATCGTTGCTGTTGGTTTGGCTCCAGTTTGGGAATTTTTTTGGGAATTTTTTGTTGTTTCTCTTTTATTCCTCGGGTGTTTTGCCACCCGGCAATTCGGATGATTCCCAATGGAATTTTTTTCCTTTCCCAGCCTCCTCTGTCCCCTCCTATTTTTGGGAATTCTCACTCCCACTGGGTTTGGGCAGAGGTTGCAGCCCCCACTTGGGAAGGGAATTCCTTGGCCGAGAGACTGAGAATTCCCAATTAAACCAATTTTCTCCCAGGACTGATCCCATTCCCACCCTCACAGTCCCACAGTTGGATCAAACCGTTGTTTCCCTCAGAAATTCCCAATCCTGCTGACAGAAATTAAGGAAAACCGGAGCCGGGATTTTGCTGGTGGAGTCATTTAGTGGAAGAATTGGAAATGCTGGGAATATTGACAGGCTGGGAGAGCTGGGAATGTTCACCTGGAGAAGAGAAGGATCCAGGGAAAACTTAGAGCTGGAGAGGGACTTGGGATAAGGGATGGAGGGACAGGACACAGGGAATGGCTTCCCACTGGAAAAGGGGAGATTTGGGTGGGATATTGGGAAGGAATTCCTGGCTGGGAGGGTGGGGAGGGGCTGGGCTGGAATTCCCAGAGCAGCTGTGGCTGCCACTGGATCCCTGGAAGTGTCCAGGGGCTTGGAGAATCCTGGGATCATGGGAGGTGTCCCTGCTCATCCAAGGGGTGGGAATGGGATGATCCTTAAGATCCCTTCCGATCGAAATTCTGGAATTCCAGGATTGTGTGTTTCACACAGGTAGCGCAAAACGAATTCCAGCGGAGTCAAAGCCTGCTGGGACACGGAGTATTCCCAAGAAACTCTGAAGAAAACCACTTGGATTTTCCTCGAAACAAATCTCCAGCTCCTGCCGGATTCATCCCACTGTCAGACTTAGGGAAACGCTTCCCTTTCCCAGAGCCACGGACATGGAATATCCGGGCAAGGAAAAGCAGAGCGATTCCAAGGAAACAGCTCTGGCTGACGGCGAGGAAAGTGGGAGGAGTGAAAGGATCATCCCAGACGACAACGTTGAACTTCCCAACTTTCCGGGATGAGTCTGGAGCTGGGAAACGCGAGGAAAAGTTCGTTCTCCTGCCCCCTGGAGGCTTTAAAGCTCCCGGAGGATGTTGTGCTCTTCCCAATCCCACGGAAGCGGAATTGGGAATTCCTGGTGGCTGGGAAGCTGCAGGAACACCGGGAGGTTTCCCTTAAAATCCCCGCGTTCGCTCCAAGCTCCGTCAAATTGTTCGCAGGAATTCTTACTGTGGCTTTTCCTGCCTTTCGGCTCAGCTCTTGAATCACATCCCGAAATAAACATCGGGAAGGACCTCCACCAAATCCCGTCCCGCCAGGAGCGCAGGAGCTGGGAGATTGGATTTCCCTTGGAAAAGAGGGAAAGGGAAAGCAAAGCGCCACGAAACTTTTGCCAGGAATGATTCCCTGCAGGACAAAAGGATGTGGAGCTCGAGGCGCTGTGCCGGCTCCGCTTGGTGAGGAGAAAATGTGGGATCTGCTGGAGCTGAAGGCCCGGCGCGGCTCAGGTGTCCTGGAAATCCTGCGGGAAATCCCAAATCCAACATTTTGGCCCCGTCGCACTGACAGGAAATGATGATTTTTGGAATAACGGGGTCGCATCCAACCACGGCTCACCCTCTAGGATAATCTTGGAAGGATTTCCCTGCCTCCCTGGAATTCCAGCTGGCAGGAAGAGGCTCTGGAAGTTTGGGGGGGCTGTGTTCCTATAATCCACATACAAACGGAGAGGGAAAAACGGGAATAAAGGCAGGGAATGAAACCGGGCTTGGTGAGGGTGCACCAGGCGAGGCTCGGAAGCCCCGGGTCTCTCCGAGCATTCCTTTGACTTCCAGACCAGATCCCCACTGGATTTGTTTTATTCCGTCCTCGACAGCCAAGTTATCCGTCATAAAAAAACGAGGAAAACCCCTCAAAGATCACGGATCCAACCTTTGCGCTCTGGGATCATTCTCCTCCGGAATTCCTTCTTAAATCCAGCTCCAAGGGCCTGTAGGACCCTCTGGTGTTCCCACCCCAATCCAGGCTCCTCTCCATCCATTCTCCGCCTCAACAATATCCATAAAACAGTGTGGAAAGTGGGATGAGCTCCAGCCCATCCCCTTTTATCCATCTCCGACAGGAATTCCCCCAAATCCCTGTGTTTCAGGGAAAAGCTGGATCAGCAGCTCTGACTGGATCTAGGAGCTGTGCGGAGCCGCCTCACAATTATTCCTCACACCAATCCCAAAGCCCTTCCAGGTGGGAATGTTGTTCCACCCCGATAAATTCTATTTTTCCAACCTCTCCTAACGGGATTTATGCCAAGCTTGGACATCCTGGGAAAATCAGTGTTGGACATTCCAAAGAACCAGAATCCTCCACAGCATCCCCCCCAATTATTATTATTTTTTATTATTATTATTATTTATTTTATTATTATTATTATTATTATTATTATTATTATTATTATTATTATTATTGGAATGTTACAGGCTGAAAAATCCCATTTCCTTCCTTGTTTTCCAGGGAATTTTCTCTGCCCTCAGGACTGGCCGAGGCAGGACAAGCTGGACTTCCCAGGATGGGCTTGACCAAAGCTGGCCCAGACTCCTTGCCCTGTTTTAAGCCCAGCTCATCATTTTAATCAAGAACAACTCCAGGGTTTCTCTGTAATCCGTGGAGAGCTCCATCCCGGGAGAATTCCATGCAATCCTCGTGCCGGATCGTCCTCGGAGCCGGTCTCTTCCCTGGAAGGTGCCACATCTGCCCACAGCCGGTTCCTCGCTCTGCGCCGGTTATTTTGAGCCAGGCGAGAGTAAGCAGGAGCCCAGCCCATTCCAGCCGCGCAGGATCCACGGATTTATTGCCGCATCCCATAAAACCAGGCCGTGAAATCCCATCTGTCACCGAGGGAATGAGCAGTTCCTTGTTCGGCACCTCCTGGCCCCATTCCAGAGGCGGGACAAGGAGCCATTGTAACCGCTCCGAGGTTATCCAAGCTCCGATTCCCACCTTCCTTGTTCCCAGCTTCTCCTTTCATTCCGTTCCCGCTCCGTTGGGATGTCCTTGTTGCGGGAGAATCCAACAGAAAATGAGGTTCCGTCACGTCTTGTTTTTCCAGAGGGAATCTGCCCGTCTTTTGTGGATTTGTGCTGGAAAATCGGAGTAACTGGGATTGGGAAGCACCTCTGGATATCCTTGGATCCATCGTTGTCTCCCAGTTCTTTCCTTTCGGTGATCTCTCCATCGGAATTCGGGATCTGACTGAATTCCCGTCTCTTTTTGGGGTTAAAAAGGACAAACAGTGCCCAGTCTGACGGGTCATGGAGGGAAAACTCCATACCCACAAAAAGGACCTGGGATATATCCGGGATGAAAGGAATTCTGTCTTTACAGCAGCACCATGAAAGGAAAAGCAGGGAAATCGGGATCCCAAGTGGCTGGGTTTGATCCCTGTTTCCTCTCCTCTCCATCCTCCCAGGAAATCCAAGGAAGTTCACCTGGAATTTCTGGAGTGCGTGTTGCGCTCGGGGTTGTCCGGAATTAGGAAAATCGCTGCTTTATCCTGCTGCTGACCCGATTTTCCATGTGGGTTCCCCCGGGACAGGGCAGGGTGGGATCTGCTCCCGGGATCCTCCGGAGCAGCAGGATCCAGGTCTTGCTCCAAGTCACATCCCTGTGACAGAGCTGGCGTCACTCGGGCACTCACGGACACTGGGATGGGGGAAGGACCTGGAGCTGCTGGAGGACTCGGGGGGGGAAACTGCAGCTTCCAGCCTTGGTCTTGGAAAAAGGAAAATGTCTGGATATTCGGCATGAATCAGCCGCTCTAGGGGGTGTGATCCCAGACATTTCACCCTCTCACGGAATTCCGGGATGCTTTGGGTTGGAAAGGAACTTAAGGATCATCCCAGTCCATCCCATTCCATGGGCAGGGACAGCTCCCACTATCCCAGGTTGCTCCAGCCTGGCCTTGGGCACTTCCAGGGATCCGGGGGCAGCCACAGCTGCTCTGGGAATTCCAGCCCAGCCTCTCCCCACCCTCCCAGCCAGGAATTCCTTCCCAGTATCCCATCCATCCCGGCCCTCTGGCAGTGGGAAGCCATTCCCTGTGTCCTGTCCCTCCATCCCTTGTCCCCAGTCCCTCTCCAGCTCTCCTGGAGCCCCTTTAGGCCCTGGAAGGGGCTCTGAGCTCTCCCTGGAGCCTTCCCTTCTCCAGGTGAACATTCCCAGCTCTCCCAGCCTGGCTCCAGAGCAGATCCAGCCCTGGGAGCAGCTCCATGGATTCCTCTGGACTCTCTCCAGCAGCTCCACGTCCTGCGGATCTCAGGATCCAGGGCTGGGGCAGCTCTGCAGGTGGGGAATCACCGGAGTGGGGCAGAATCCCATCCCTCATCCTGTGTCCCACCCTTGGGATCAGCCTTGGGGGAGGGGTGGGTCTCTGGCCAGGGCACATCCAGCCTCTCATCCATGAACATCCCAAATCCTTCTCCTCATCCAGGGCTCTCCATCTGTTCTCCATCCAACCTGTGTTTGCGCTCGGGATTGCTCCAGCCTGGATCCAGGACCTTGCCCTTGCAGAAGCTCGTGAGATCCCTCACAACGAGATTCCCGAATTCCCGTTTTACCTACTGCGTTCTCGTCCGTGTATCCATGTATCATTCCCAAAATTCAGGAGTGATTCCTGTAAATCGGGAATAATTCCCCTGAAATCCCTGACGCTCTCAGACAAACCGGGATCAGGGCTCCTTGCCGGCATTTGTGCTGAGGGTTTTTCCCTCCGACCTCCTTCAACGCTCTCTTGTCCACTTCCCTTTTCAATTTAGCCCCCAAATCCTCATTTCCTTTCCCGGTTTTCCCTCCGGGCATTCCCAGGGGCAGGATCTGCAGCGGGAGCCGCAGGATTAACTCGCTCCGGGTTGGACTCCGGACAAAGAGGCTGCACAAGCTCCGGGAGAGCCTGGACAGAGATATTGGATTCAGAGCATTCCCTGGCTCCCTCGGACACCGGGAAGGTCTCCTCCGCCGGAGAGTTTTTCCCTGTGGCTTCCAGCGCACACATAATTTTTGGGAACGAGGCCCCAGGGCCCTGCTGGAGCAGGGAACTGTTTTGATTGCAACAGGCTTTGATTCAGAGCAGCCAGAAATTATTTATTTTCCTTCGGCTTCCCTCCCCACCGCCCCCGTGCATTCCCAGTCGGGATTGAGGAGCTCTGTCTGCCCGGGGGCTCCTCGGTACCTGGGATGAGCAGAGGGATCCTGCTGGAGCAGGACACCAAATCTTGGATTTCAGATGCTCCCAAGGTTTCCCCCTCTCCTCTTCCCTGCAATTTGTGCTGGCGGGAAGGAACGGGAAGCCCAGGGACGTTGGTCCCTTTGCGATGTCCCTGTCCGGAGTGATTCCCTCTGCGTTCCCTGCGGGAATGACGAGGAATTCCACCGGTCCTGACGTTCTTGCCACGAATCGGTGGAAGATGAGCAAAGCTCTTCCCTCTTCCTCGGTTTCCGGAGTGTTTTTGGCCGGAGGGAATGGGGGCAGCATCCCAGCTCTTGGATTGGGATCACCGAAATCCCACTGCCGTGACCTCTCCCTTCCTGCAGGGCCCCAGGCCTCGGCTGGGTGATGGGATTTCCACCCGTGGCAGAGGGGTCCATGATCCTTAAGGTCCCTTCCAACCCCAACCATTCCATGATTTTATGGTTCCGTGATCGTGTTTAATTAGGCCCAGCTTTAATTTGGTCTCTCGTGGGAACCGCCGACGGCTCCACACGGAGCTTGCGGGAATCTTCGGAGCTTTGCGAAGCGACCGCTCGTCCTTTAATGCTCCCAAAAGGTTGGAGGCGGATCCCGAAGTTACCAAAAGCGCTTCGGGATCCACGTTTGGGAACCACGACCACCAACTCCTTGGCTTGATGCTCCAGCTGAGGTGGAGCTCTGGAAAATTCCTGGACAGCAGATAAGACGTGTAGATAAGGAAGGAAGAAAGGGATGGAACACCAGAAGAGGTTTCCCAGAGAAGCTGCCCTTGGATCCCTGGAAGTGTCCGAGGCCGGGCTGGACGGGGCTTGGAGCACCCTGGGATAGTGGGAGGTGTCCCTGCCCATGGAATGGGATGACCCTTAAGGTCCCTTCCCGCCCAAACCATTCCATGATTCAGAGTTTTTCCTGCTCCCCACTGAATTTCCGGCTGATTTTTCCGTGACCGCAGGGCAGTGAAGTGACCGGGTGTGGCTTTGATTGTTGGCCCAGATTTTTTGGGAACATCAGGACCGAAGCTCTGGAGCTCTGCTTGGATTGACCTCCAGCAGGCAGTGACAGGCATCTCATCCCAACACTGCAACAAATGCCCGGGACTGGGACAACCCCGGGACTGCCTGGATATTTCCCATTTTACGCAAACACCGGGGATTTTCTGTCCAAACACAATTTTACAAAACACTGCATTCCCAAAATCCTTTCCCTTTCCAAATCCTTTCCAGGGTACATTTTTGGGGTCCGTTTCCATCGATCTCCTTCGGAGCTGTCACTTCCACGGCTCATCCAGTGTCCCCTTGGATGGGCCCTGACTCGACGATGTCATCGGAGATGGATGGTGGCCTCTTCCCTGGACGAGACGCCGGAATTCCCAACTGGAATGACAATGACAAAAAGCCGAACCAGCTCAACCTGATCGCTCTTGTCCTTGAGGGAAACAACAGCTCCCGGGATTTGGGAAGTGTGGGACCTCTCGTTCACACCAGGAGTTCAGGCTGATCCAGGTAATTCCGGTTTTCGCCTTAAAACCCCACGGCTCCGACGTCTCCGCAGAAATTTTGGAGTGGAAGAATCCAATATTTCGACTTCTCCTCCTGCCGAGACAGGAACAAACGCGGCAAGGAGTGAATGTGGCCATCGGGATTTCCGTGGCCATCACTCGCCAGCTCAGGGACACCAGTCTGGGAGGCACCGAACCCTCCCTCGGCCCAGTTTGCCAACTGGGAGAGGACTTGGAGGGGATCCTGAGACAACCGGAGACCTCTCACCCCATCCCCACATCACCTCCATCCTGGAACGACTGAGGAGCAGGAGATGATCCACAGCATTCCGACCTCCCATCAGCTCCGCGCTCCTAAGGGCAGCAAAATCCCACTCATGAATTCTTTCATTTCCGCTCTGCTCCGTGGGATTCCTTCCAGAACATTGGAAATGCCTCTGATTTTGGGATCCTTTCAAATCCGGGCAGGATTTGGGCTCTGCACATCGTTTCCCTGGCTGGCAGGGAATTTTCGGAGTGAATGAAGAAGGTTCTGAAGGCAAACAAGTCCTCGGCTGAGTTCTGGTGACCGGAAAAAGGAACAATTCATTTCCAGAGCTGTCAGGGCAGTGGCTTTTTTTGGCCACCCCTCCTCTCGCCAAATCGCAGAACTCACCCCCGAAAAAACACCGCGGGTCCATTTCTCTTCCCGTCGAGAGGGCGGCTGGCGTTCCCGGATGATTTATCCGCGCACTTTCATGGATCGCACATCGTCGGGAGTTAATCTGGGCTCGTGACAGCTGCTTAAAACTCATCCATTTGGAAAAGATTCCTGCTGTCAGATGAATGAAACCAAGCCCATCTCTGTTTCTCGTAACGCTCGGGATGACAGGGACTCTCAGGAGCTTCGAATGGTTTTCTTCTGATTCTGGTCCAAATTTTGGGTCGTTTTTCTCGGGTTTCGCTGGCGGACACTCAGCTGCAGGAAATCAGAGGTCTTGAGTGGGATGGGTGCATTCACAGAACCCTGGAATGGTTTGGATGGGAAGGGACCCTAAGGATGATCCCATTCCCACCCCTGCCGTGGGCAGGGACACCTCCCACTATCCCAGGGTGATCCAAGCCCCATCCAGCCTGGCCTTGGACACTTCCAGGGATCCAGGGGCAGCCACAGCTGCTCTGGGAATTCCAGCCCAGCCCCTCCCCACCCTCCCAGCCAGGAATTCCTTCCCAAGATCCCATCCATCCCTGCCCTCTGGCAGTGGGAAGCCATTCCCTGTGTCCTGTCCCTCCATGGCCTTGTAATCAGACTCGTCACATGACACCTCATCCCTTATTATCCTTTCGACCCTGCTTGGATAGCACGGACACTCCGGGAGAGCCCTTTGGCTGGAATGAATTCCCAGGATTTGCCATTGAAATATTTTCCTTCTTTATTTCCATGTCTCGGAGTTTTCTTTTCCCTCTGGGCTCTGCAAATCTTCGATGGTCGGTTTGGCTGTGCTTTAAAAACATCCACACGGGGACTGAAGAAATGCTTGTTATTATCATTATTGTTCTTTTTTATTGCTACCTCCTTTCCAACTTTTTTTTTTTCCTTCGGGATACTCTGAGGATGGGGATTCCCCGCGGATCAGAATCATCCCGGGATTCTTTTGCTTCTCTTGCTCAGCCTCGGCTCCTTTCAGCCGGTGGCTTTGGGTGCTGGGGAGGAGCAGTGGGAAGGTGACGAGCTCCGCGTCCCAGCTCCCTCATCCCCTTGGGAAAAGCCGGAAAGGCTGGAGAAGGTGGGGGGGTCACATCCCACGTTTGGGAAGGGAATCTCTGTGTGGTCCCCTCTGGCTTTGAGCAGGGATCGGCTTTGGAATGAGATGTTAAACGTTCCCACTTAGCCGATATCAGCATCCGGATGCGCTCCACGGCAGGAGGCCCCGATTGGGGTTCTCGGGATGCTGAGGGGCCACGCCCAAGATCCAGACTTGGATCTACTTCCCCCTCTTTTGGTTTGGAGCCCTTTGGGTCCTTGTTAGAACCACGGAATCACTAAGTTTGGGAAAGATCTCCAATATCGAGGCGATCGCCCCCAGCACTGCCGAGGCCACCGCTGACCGTGTCCCCACGAGCCACCTCCACACGGATTTAAATCCCTCCAGGAATGGGGACTCCACCGCTGCCCTGGGCTGGACAGCTCATTCCAGGGAGAAATATTCCCAAAATCCAGCCTAAACTCCTCCGGCCCAACTCGAGCGCAACAACTGCGCATTCTCAGCCTCCTGTTGCTGTGAGGACATTCCAGACGCACATTCCTGCTCTATCTCATCTCCAGCAGGACAGGAGATTCCCCAGACGATTCGGGAACAACCTCAGTGGGGCTCAGGCTCTGAGTGGTCCTGTCAGCATCTTCCCAGATCCTGCCGAATTCCCGCTCCCCGGGATTGTGAATCACTCTAAAAACCAGGAATGCGAGCCGAGGTGATGCGCGATTTATGAAATCCAGCACCGCGACACCACGGGAGCTGTAAAATCCAGGGAATTCTGGAGTTCGTATACACATCAACACCACGGAGCGAGGAGTCTCGGCAGGCGGATCCAGGGGAGGGAAAAAAAGGCGTCTGGATATCTCGATACCAACAAAGTGTCAGCAATTTGGAAGGAAAACATGGAAAAAGCACTGGAGGAACTGCCCAAAGGGCTCCCTCGGCCCTTAGGAAAATGAAAACAACAACTCAGCTTATTAAACAAACTACGGCGGTTTTCCCGGGATTTGTCAGAGTCATCTGGAACGTATTAAGGGCAAAAAGAGATGTCAGAAAGTTGGGAATGGGGATCAAGCAGCAGATGACATTTCAATTTTGGATCTCACTTCCGTGGGCATGGAACTCGTAAAAACAACCTGGATATCGGAGGCGGAACGCGCCGGCACACGCAATCGGTTCTTGAGGGATTTTGGGAATGAAATACATGGATCATTTGAATTGCTCCTAAGGGAGATCCGAGCAGGATCTGGATCTTGGGAGAAGCCTCCGGTTCAGCGTCGGAAGAACGGATTTTAAATGACCAGACCTCGCTCTGAACAGCACTTTAGATTCTGGAAATGGGAACGTTTTCCGCGGTGGGATAATCTCTGTCCCCGCCCCAGTGTGGGCTGGATCCTACAAGCAGAGTCACAAATGTTTGCTTGGAAATCTGTCTGGGAGAGCCCGAGAGATCCAGATTTTATCTCCCGATCCCGTTGCTGGGCAAGAGGGATCATGTCTGGGATCTGTGGTGAGATTCCAGGCTGGTGCTGGCTGGTGGGATCCAGTGAGGATCCCTCCATTCCTGGAGGGATTTAATATCCCTGTGGACGTGGCACTTGGGGATGTGGGTCAGTGGCGGGGAATGGTTGGACTCGATCTTGGGGGGCTCTTCCGACCTCAGCGATTCCGTCCTTCCGTTACCCCAAGTCTACCACAGAGAATTCCATCCTAAATGAGTTTTCCCTTCCTGAAAATAGGGAAGCGCTGGGATAATGGCTTGTTCTGGAAGAGGCGAAGAGCAGCCACTCCTTCCGCACCACCGAGATTCTTTGGGACATTTTTATGCCTCTCATAAATCCTCGTTTTCATGGAATGAGGAGGGACAATCCTTCCCCACCCGGGATCTGCTTTGCCCCACTCACCATCCTCATGGTCCTGCTCGGAACGTCAGGAAGAACCGAGTGCAGGGTGTTTCCAGGGATTCGGCAATCCGAGCTTCCTGGAATTTTTTCGGTGACGTCCCGTACGGACATCACGCCTTATCCCGATTAATGGGGATTTTCCTGGGGGTGGCAGGGGCTTTTGGAGGCGCAAAGGTTCTGTTCGTGGGAGGAGAACCTCTGGAGAAGGGAAGAAGGGAAAAAGTAAAGAATGGAAGAGGGGAAGAAGGAAAGAATGGAAGAAGTGAAGGAGGGGATAAGGGAAGGAGAAGGGAAGAAGGGAAGAAGGAAAAAAGGGGAAAAGGGAAGAAAGAGAAAAGGAGGGGAAAGGGAAGAAGGGGAAAAGGGAAGGAGAAAAAAAAAGGGAAGAACGAAACAATGGAAGAAGGGAAGAAGAAGAAAAAAGGGGAAAAAGTGAAGAAAGGAAGAAGGGAAGAAGGGAAAAATTGAAGAAAGGAAGAAGGGAAGAAGGGAAAAAGGGAAGAAAGGAAGAAGAGAAGATGGGAAGAAGGAAAAAGGGGAAAGGGAAGAAGGTAATAAGGGGAAAAGAGAAGAAGAAGGAAAGAAGAAGGGAAAAGGGAGGAAGGGAAGAAGGGACAAAGAGAAGAATGGAAGAACAGAAGAAGGGAAGAAGAAGAAAAAATGGAAAAAAGAAAGACTGGAAGAAGGGAAGAANGAAGAAGGGAAGAAGAAGAAAAAATGGAAAAAAGAAAGACTGGAAGAAGGGAAGAAGGAAAAAAGGGGGAAAGGGAAGAAGGGAAGAACGGAAGAAGGGAAGAAGAAGAAAAAAGGGATAAAGTGAAGAAGGGAAGAAGGAAAAAAGGGGAAAAGGAAAGAAGGGAATAAGGGGAAAAGAGAAGAAGAAGGGAAAAGGGAAGAAGGGAAAAGGGAGGAAGGGAAGAAGGGATGAAGGGAAGAATGGAAGAACAGAAGAAGGGAAGAAGAAAAAAGGGAAAAAGGAAAGAATGGAAGAAGGGAAGGAGGAAAAAAGGGGAAAAGGGAAGAAGGGAAGAAGGGCATAAGGGAAGGAGAAGGGAAAAAAGGAAGGAGAAGGGAAGAAAGGAAGAAGAAGGGAAAAAGGGAGGAAGGGAAGAATGGAATAAGGAAAGAAGAAGAAAAAAGGGAAAAACGGAAGAAAGGAAGAATGGAAGAAGGGAAGAAGCTAAGAAGGGAAAAAGGGAAGAAGGGAAAAAGGGAAGAAGGGAAGACTGCCTTCATGCATGCCGTGAAAAATGGCCTGCGCATCCCACTGACAGGAAATCACGGAATGAGAGAATCGTTAAGGTTGCAAAAGACCTCCAAAATCAAGCCCAACCATCAACCCAGCACCGCCACCACGTTCACCGCGACAACGTGTCCTCGAGTGCCACATCCACACTTTTTGGAACATTTCCAGGGGTTGTGACTCCACCACTGCCCTGGACAGTCTGTCCCAATGATTTACCCCCCCTTTCCATGAAAAAAATTTCCTAAAATTCAGGAATAGAAACCTCTTTTTGTGTCTGCAATGTGTTTCACATGGTTTTAATCTTGCGTGAGGGAAGGGAGGGATGAAGTGGTGATGAGGCAGGTCCGAAAACTGGGAGGGACGCTGGGAAGAGGACATCGGGAATTCCGGCTTGCTGTTTGCCTCAACTTATGGTTTTGCTGCCTCCTAAATTCCTGTAACCCCTGGACTGAATCCAGCACCATTCTCCAGGAGCTGAATTTGAACCTTTGCTCGTGGTGGAAACCAGTGGACACGGCAGCACCCGGACCATGAAGGGAATCCATGGAAAACATTTTGGAAACTGGGAGCAGCACCCAAAACTCTTGTGGGACGTGCTGCAGTCACGAGTTGATGTTCCCACTCCATCCCTTGGGGCACCGTTTCATTCCGCAGGGGTAAAATATTCCTGAATTTCTTCCCTCTGACCTCTTGCAAAGCGAACTGTGCTGAGCTTAAAATTTGGATTAGTCCAAGCTTAACCTTAGGCGGCTTTAGCCGAGGGCTGATGGATTTTGCCTCTAAAACCTTGGATGTGTTTCCCACCCCGCGTCTCCTGGGTGCCCTCGGTGCTGTCGTTGTAGCACTGATGACATCTCCACGTCTGAAATCGTAACGGAGACATTTCCGTGGAATACCTGCAGCATTCCTGCCCCGTGTCCCGGCCACGCTTCCAGCGATCCCAGCCCGAACAGAAGCCTCACTCTTGTGGCCATGGAGCGTTTTTCCTTCTCTACGTTCTTGGCCGTTAAAGTCTCCGCTCCCTTTCTAAATCCGGCGCCGGGACCGGGCTCTGCAGACTTTGGCAAAGGTGAATTCCACAGGATGTGGGGCCATTTCCTCTAATTTCTCTTAAATATGGCCACTAGTTAAGTTTTACGGACTGTTTTCCCGACTCTTTTCCTGTTCTCATTTCGGGGAGCGGGAACGGCGGCACTGCCGGTCGCTCCTGCAGCAGCTGGATTTTCCTCCCCTGGTTTTCCACGTCGTGGAGATTCCCAAACCAGAAACATCCTTCAACCAAACTGCTTTGCCGTTGTCGAGGGTCCGGCTCCTCCGAAAACGGTGATCCCCCTTTTCCAAAGGTTCCATTCACTCCCAGTGTCTCTGCGCGGAGCACCGGGATGTCCTGGATAAGGCTGAGATTTTGGTGTCCTCCACTCTCCTCCTCCCTCAAATCCAATCCCACTTCCCCCTGGAATTTCCAAGGCCAGGTTGGACAGGGATTGGAGCAATCTGGGAAGGTGGAAGGTGTCCCGGCCCACGGGATTATCTTTACAGTTCCCTCCCGCCCAAACCATTCCAGGATTCCATGATAACAGAAAAAGCCGGGAACAGCGTCCCATAAAACCATCGGAAGGACAACAACGCGATGCGCTCCGTAGCTGGAACTGTAAATGTTCATTTTTTACTCTGCCTTTTTTTTTTTTTTTCCCTTTCTTTCTTCTTCTGCTTCCAAGAAAGAATTCCCTGAATCCCAGCTCCCCACCGGTGGAAGGAGGGACGGACCTGCAGCAGGGGTTGTGCTAGGAGGGAACAGCCTTCCCGGAATTCCAAGGTTGGAACTGAAGGAAAAACACTCTGCACAGGTTCCCAGGCCAAAGCCCTGGGGCAACTGAAAGCTAAATTAAAAGGGGGAAAAAAAAATGAATATTCCCTATTAAACCCAAACCCCAAAGCCTAAGGAAAACACTAAAAGCAATGATTAATATGACAACTGGGCAGCTTTCCCTGAAGACCTGAATTCCCATCAGGATAATCAAATTTGTCTTGAAAATGATAAATAGAGCTACCACTGACCTAAAAACGTTCCTCGATCCCACCACGCTCCAGCTCTTCAAACAGTGGCTGCTTCATCGGGGGGAAAAAACCCCATTTAAATAAACAAATCATATAAAACAAAACCCACAGGCCCGGCGCGGATTTTTTTTTCAACGTTCCCTCAGTCTTTTTTGGCTGTTCCGTTCCCTCCCTGGTGTCCAGGTGTAAACAATTCCCAAAAAGAGACGTCTGTGTCCCTGAATTCCAGCAAAGGTAGCGCTTTGTCTTTCTTCCCCAAGAAGGCTCTCTTTGTGCGCAGTTTCTCCGCCAAACCCGGCGATGTTTGGGCCTTTTGATTATTTTTCCCCTCCGTG
>VZTE01004118.1:102143-118033 GCA_013397775.1 Eulacestoma nigropectus | reverse complement strand
GGGGGGGGGGGGGGGGGAAGAATTCCCAACAGAGGGAGAGGAGCCGATAATTCCGATTTTTTTATCCTGGGTTTATGATCCAGGCTGGGGGAATATCAATTCCAGGTTATCCAGAGAGTCCAACTGTAAAATCCTCACTTTTAAGAACCTCATTTCTCTCCCAGCAGCAGCGTTTTCAAAAGGACTGGGAGGAAATGAAAAACGACACCCGAAGGCCCCGTTTTTCGGGATAACCTGCCCTGTTTCCAGAGGATTATTTCCCACTGCCGTGAAAAAGGTGCGGGAAGAGCTGCTTGGAACGCGTCTCGAATTCCTCTTCCGCTTCCACACCCGCCGGAGCCGCCTCTGGATTTTTCATGGATTATTTTCCTGCCGCAGATTTGTGCAAACTCCGACTTCTCCCACGTCAGGAGAAGATGAGACCCCAGGGGCCTCTTTTATAATGCCCAGCCCCGTGTGTTCCCCTAAAACGTTTCGCATCGTCCGTCGTCTCCGCTTCCATCACTCCACGCGGGAATTCCGGCTTTCCGCCAGGCTTTGCTCCGTTATCGGGTGTCTCTGTTTGGGTTCAAATCCATGGAGTCGTCTGCTCAGTGGCCACGGAAAACCGAGTGGGAGCTGGCAGAGGGATTTTTTGGGATCAGGAACAGTTGTGCTTCCTTGGCTGGTGGCCAGGGCTCCGTAAATATGGAATGGGACAATGGAATCATCCCTTTTGTGTCCAGAGCAGCACAGGAATGGAAAAGGTCCAGACTTGGAGCTAAAAAGTGCTGCGGGAATGATCTCGATTGGTCTCCAGCAGCTGGGTTTGTTGGGTTTCCCCGGAATTTTGCGCAGCTGAGCCCTTGGCTGGTTGGTACCAAAGGGAGAAGGAAGTGGCTCCTATTCCTGGTGGGAGTGGGACATTCCCGGCTCTCCTGCTCCCGAACGCCAGAGGGGAGGAATGTCTACACCACAAAGCAGGGATGGTTTTCCCCAGTCCTCGAGGCTTCTCCCTGCACTGCCGGGCCTGTGGATCAGGGAAAACGGGAGGATCCATCCTTGTTAAAGCTGGATATGGACAAGCCGGATGTTCTGGATGTTTGCAGCCCCCCTGGAAAGCTTTTATTGAAACTTAATCAGCGATGATCTCATCCAACGTTGACAAATCCCTGATTCCGTGGTTTCCTGCTTGTTTCTGTGGGAATTTTGCAATCGCCATCTGACCCGGAGACATTCGGAGCTGGATCCGTCCTGGGACGATCCTGATGTGGACCAGGATGCGTTCACCTCCCACTATCCCAGGGTGCTCCAAGTCCCGTCCAACCTGGCCTTGGACACTTCCAGGGATCCAGGGGCAGCCACAGCTTCTCTGGGAAATCCATTCCGGTCACCGCCCCACCCTCCCAGCCTGGAATTCCTTCCCAAAATCCCATCAAAACCTGACCTCTTTCAGTTGAAACGACCTTGGCTGATTTGATAGCGAAGGAAGCAAAAAATTCACACCCCAGCTGTCGCATCTTCCAAAAAAATGTGGTGTTATCCGAGAAGGAAGATGCTGGGAATACCGGAACATCATCCCTGGACAAATTATTCCCTAGGACAGCTCCAGTGAGGCAACGAGACCTCACCTGTTCCCCCACTCCGGATCTCCACAAATTCCGAGGAGCTCTCCCAACCCCTCAGGGAAAGGCCGCGTGGGACATCAGAGCTTCTCCTCCCCGTGCTGTGCCTCCGCCACCGGCTCTGCTTCCCAGCTGGCACCACTCGGAGCCAGGAAAAAGCAGGATTGGTTTCCGGAAAGATGAGTCTGAACAGCTCCTTGATGCAGCTGGGAGCAGATGTTGGGAGCCGAGGAGCTCTGGCACGGCTCTAATTCCGTAGGGAACACATGGACGAGGGAGGAGCAGAGCTGATCGGAGCTCTTCCAGACTGGGATGAAACGTTCCTCTTCGGAAAGATGCTGGAATATTGCAGCTTGTCACTTCGACCCTCTCTTTTTTCCTCTGCTTTTTCCCGATTTTTTTCTGGTTTCCAGACGAGATTTCACTTGTGACGTTTTTGGGTGGAAGCAACAGCCAGTTTTGACTGAAAAAGATAAAGTTCCGTGGGGATTTTTTTATTCCACGGATTTTTTTATTCTGTGGATCTGCATGGAGGTGGAGGGCAACACTGCCGTTCAGGAAAGTTTTCCTGATTTTTGTCTAATCAAAGGAATTATCGTCCTGATTAAATCTTGCCCTGGGCTGTGTTTCTGGATCATGGGATGAATTTCTGGATCATGAAATGTATTTCCGGATCATCATGGAATGACACAACCAATAAAAAAAAAAAAATCAACAGAAATTCGTGCCTGCTTCGAGTTAAAAATGTTTTTTTTTCCTAGGAATGGTGGAATCCTTGGACAAAGTCAACCATTCCCTGGAAGACAAAGGAATGACAATTCCCAGGCTGCGTGGGCTTTTCCCACTCCGTGCCTCAGCTGAGGGGTCTCTCCCATGCTCCGCATCTTCCTTTGGGCTGCTCCGTGGATCCAGCAAAGCTTGGAATTCCTGGCTGTGCTGGAGCCGCTCTCCCTAAAATAAATTCCTAATTCCGTCATATTTTTCCTCAACACTCTCCTGAGTCTTCCGGGCTCAGGGTGTCGCTTCCATTTGTCCCCGGCTTTGTCTTGGCCACAAACTGGGTTTGCAAATAAAGGATCATCCAGAAGGAATTTCGGGGGATGTGACGTCGTTCCTCTGCTTTCCTGCGGGGGCTGGAGCATCTTGTGAGTTGGAATAACACAAATGCTTCTCCTTCTTCATCTGGATCCTCCTGGTGCTGCTTCCGAGTTCCTTATCAGGGGCTGGAGCAAGTCCAGGGAAGGGAACGGAGCTGGGAAGGAGCTGGAGAATTCCCCAGGGAGCTGGGAATGCTCAGCCTGGAGAAAAGGAGGCTCCGGGGGGACCTTGTGGCTCCGCACAACTCCCTGACAGGAGGGGGCAGCCGGGGGGGATTTGGGGTTTTATCCCAGGGAACAGGGACGGGAGGAGAGGGAACGACCAGGAGAGGCTCGGGTTGGACATCAGCAGGAATTTCTCCATGGAAAGGGTGGAACTGCCCAGGGAGGTTTGGAGTCCCCATCCCTGGAGGTGTCCGAGGAATTCCTGGCTGTGGCACTCGGCGCTCTGGGCTGGGGACAGGGTGGGCATCGGGCACAGGATGGATTCGGTGGCCTTGGAGAGCTTTTCCAGCCTCAGTGGTTCTGGAATTCTGTGGGAAGAGGTGAAGGTTCTGGAGGAGCCTGGCCCGGCAGTGAAGGAGCCCAGAGGGGTTTGGGTGATTGTCCCGGGGCTTTCCCGAGTAGGACCAGGGGAAAATGGGGGATTTTCTGGGATTACGGGAGGATCCTAACGGCACCTCTTGGAGAGCCACAAGGAAAGGGAGAGGGACTGGGGACAAGGGATGGAGGGACAGGACACAGGGAATGGCTTCCCACTGCCAGAGGGCAGGGATGGATGGGATATTGGGAAGGAATTCCTGGCTGGGAGGGTGGGGAGAGGCTGGGCTGGAATTCCCGGAGAAGCTGTGGCTGCCTCTGGATCCCTGGAAGTGCCCAAGGCCAGGTTGGACAGGGCTTGGAGCAGCCTGGGATAGGGGGAGGTGTCCCTGCCCATGGCAGGGGTGGCACTGGAAGATCCTGAAGGTCCCTTCTAATCCAAACCATTCCATGATAGCATTCCTGGAAGGAGGATGTCGAGGCATTGCTTGGATCCAGAAGAAGTTATTCCCCCAGGACCGAATATCCAGGGAGCTTCATTCCACGGAGCGAAGGGTGTCTGGTTCCAATCCAAGCTAAAACTGGGGACAGTAAAATGAAATCCCCACGGATACGTGTGGGATGTTACCTTCAGTCGGAGCCGAAGGTCCGCGTTCCACAAAAAGTGTTTTCCACGAAATATTTCCCTCCTTTCCCTGAACAGGATTCCCAGGGCGGTGGTGGAGCCCCGTTCCCGGAGGGATTTAAATCCGCGTGGATGTGGGGACATGGTTTAGCTGGGGAACGGTTGGAGCCCACGATCCTGGAGGGCTTTCCCGACCCCGACGACTCCGCGATTCCCTGGTTTGGCACATCCGGAGCAGCCGGTTGCCCTCGGAACGTTCTCCTGACCGCCGTGCGAACCCTCCGCTCTCCTGAGGGCTCCCTGGCCTCGCTCCGGTGGGTGTGGAATGGTTGGGATGAACCCAGAGCCAGGAGGGGTGAGGATGTCACGGACACCCAGCACCCTTTGTGTCTCCCTATCGGGAACGAGCGGAATTCCCCGCAAACACCGAGGGAAAGGGAGAGCAGCCAACCATTCCCAGCCTTTATTCCTTGCCTCGGCTCCACTCCTCTCCCTCATCCCGCACCTCCAGGGACGGGACCTTCATCCCACCCTCTGGCAAAGAGGCATCCCAGACTAAGGAGCCTGACACGGATTTTCTCACGAGCTCACCTTTCCTCACGCGCTGGATCCAGGGAGGCTCCAGGCGCCGGAATCCCAGCCGTGGGAAGGAGGGAGGCAGCTCCTGGAATCTGCTTCATCCCGCATCATTCCTGCTGGAATGATGCGGGGACATCCAGGGTCTCCCTGGTGAGGGGACGCTGGACGTGGCAGCAGCTGGGCGTGCCCGAGGTGGCCTTCGGGGCTCTGAGGTGATTCCTTCCCCGCTGAGGGGCTGGAAAATGGGAGCAGGGATGGAGGGATTTCACTGCCTCCGGAAGCGTGGGGAATGTGGGAGGTGAGCAGGGCTGGCAAGCACAGCATTCCTATCCCCACCCTTCCCGGGAAAACACGAAGGCAAGGATTAATAGCAACCAGACAATCCAGCTGTCCGCGGCTCTCCGGCTACGAGGTGGCTCCTGCTCCAGATGGTCCGGACAATCCCCAGGAATTGTTGTTATTAAACCAATTAAAAATGAGGGAATCGCTGCAAGGATGAAACGCCACCGTTTTGCTGGAGTTTGGGTTTGATTTCCAAGACTCCCGGGGAAGGGAGAAGTCTCGTGCAGCAGGGGGGGAACCCAGAATTCCCAACGGGAGAGGTGGGAGAGCCAAGAATTCCTGGGCCAAGGGCTGGATGCCGGTTGGTGCTGGAGCATCCCGTTCAGGTGGGCGCGTTCCAAGGTGCTCTCACCAGAAAAAACAGGGAAAACCCGAAGACTCTCCAAAAATTAATGCCGTGAACCCACGGAGACTGGGAAAAATCCGGTTCCTGTGAACCAATGGGTCGATTTCACACGGAGCCGTCGCTTCCACGGGACAGGGAGCATCCCGTTTTGGAAAGGCTCCTTCCCACCCTGGGATGTCTCGGTGTGCTCTGCCCTGACTCTTCCATGGTTTTTTGGGGCCCGTTTTTCCAGGCTCAGCTCTCCCATCCCTTCCTTTGACCTTTTGTTCCCTAAAAATGTCGATTATCCACTCGTCTGGGTCTGCTCAGGAGATCCCGTGGGCTCTTCCTGTCGGAGTCGCTCAACGCTTGGAGCTGTAAAAATATTCATGGCTCCTGCATTCCATGCCTGGAAGGAATTCCCGCTGCCAAGAGGCCGGATTGCTTCCAGGTGGTGATCCAAGCGTTCTGGTGGCCTCCATCAAGTTCTAGAGCAGGGAAAATTCCTCCCTGAGGGCCACCAGGTCCAAGAAAGGGTGGAATTGCCTCGATATTCCTATGTTGGCCGATGGAGAAATGGTGCTGGGAAATCCATGGGAGCAAAGAGCTGATCCTAAGGGCAAGGCCGTGATCCAAAGGGAGGCAGAAGTGGAATTTGGAGGCAGAACCCCTCGGGAGAACATTTTGGCTGGAAATGAGCCAACTCCACGGAGAGGGGACAGAAAAAATCCACGACTTTTAGGGAATGTTTCTCGTGGAAGAGAACACGGACTCTGACCAAAAACATCTTCCCAGGAAGGACCTGGACACGAAATACCGGAATCTGACATTTTATCTCCTCCCTCTCCAGCAAATGGGGATGAGGATGGGGAGGCCCTGGAGAAGTTTTCCCAGAGAATCGGTGGCTGCTCCGTCCCCGGAAGTGTCCAAGGCCAGGTTGGACGGGGCTTGGAGCAACCTGGAAGGTGTGGAAGGCTTGAAGGGGGTGGAATGGGATGATCCTGAAGATCCCTTCCCACCCAAACCGTTCCAGGATTCCGGGATTAGAAGGTCACGGCGTGGCAGAAAACCCTCAAATCGCAGCAAGCTGAACCCGGGGCAACAAAAAAGTTCAAATCCAACTATTTTTCCTGCAATATTTTCCCGATCCTGGCAGGACGGAGCCTTAATCGGCTGCTAGGATTCCACGGACAATCCCTGGAATCTCATCAGAGTCTCAGAATCCCAGATCCCTCGGGGCAGGGCTGATGAGAGGGGTCAATAATTCCCAACGAAACGGGATAAACGCTGGATAATTCCCTGAAGCTGCCATAAAAAAATCCCTCTGTGGCCGGGAGTCCCGTTCTCCTCGTTATCTCCTGGATAACAGATGGACCGGGAGACGTTTGGATGCTCTGCCTGGCAGGTTGTCCACGAGGAAAGAGATCAAATCTTCCAAATTAATCGTCCAGCTTTCCTCGGCTGCGGTATCCATCTTTTCCGGCTAAAGGGTTATCAGGAATGGGGGATGTTTGTCGCTGAGCTTTATTTCCAGCTCTGCTGGGAGATGACGGGAGTGCTGACAGAATCCACCGAGTATTCCAAGGATCCTTCAGGCTGGAACGAAAGCAGGGATTATTGTCCCAAACTGGCCACCTTGGACTGTCCAAAGTGACCGCAGGGACCGGAAAGGGGGAGCGGTCATTCCGTGGGGGAAGCAGGAAACGGGGAGATGGACCCGGGCAGGCTCGGGGGAGATCCAGGGATGGGATATCCCGACGTCATCCCGGTGTCCGTGGGCTCGGAGAGGGATGAGGAAAAGGAGCTGCTGAGCAGCCCGAGGCTTTCCCTGCATTGCGCGGCGGCATTAGCACAGGCTGGTGATTAGCGGGACATGCTAATGAGCTTCTGAACATGCAAATTAACATCGGGATATGCAAATTAACTCTGGATACGCTAATTAGCCCCTGAGGTTGTGGCCGTCCCTGCTCTGAAAAGGACTTGGAGCCTCCTCCAGGCAAAATTTCCCACCTCTCTCTGCTTTCCCCGCCTTCCAATCCCATCTCACCCCCTCATCCCGAGGCTTCCCCGTTCCCGCACGTCGGGATGCCGCCCGGAATCCCAGAACAAAGCTCTCCAGAGCCAGCCCCTTCCCAGACCACCGTCCTGTCGGGTGGCAGCCTCCCAGTCCCTGCTCCCGAGGCCGGGATGCAATCCGAGCCTGGAGGGGGCTGCCTGTTTTCCAGAGAATCCCTGGGAGACTCCGTAGTTCTCCCTCCAGTCTTTCGTCCCTTTTTTTCCCCCCAGCCCCGCTTTCAATTATTCCGTAGGATCAACATTCCTACGGAGCGGGGGTCTGAGAGGGGACGGAGCAGAGCCTGAAAATCCGCATGGGTGGCTCCCAGGCGGAGCGAAATGAGGGAAGAGGGAATTTTGGGATGTCCCCTCTCCCTCCACGGCGTTCCCGGCTGTCCCAGGACGTGACACCGAAGGCAAACCCCTAAACCGAATGTCCGGGCTGCCAAGGCAAGGCCGGGCTCCCCGCTCTTCCCGGCTGGATTGGGAAGCAGGGATGGCTCGTGGCGGGACACGGAGAGCAGGGGAAGGACGAGCAAATAAATCCAGGGAGTAACGGGATAAACAAGGAACGGCGCAGGATGGATGGAGCCGGAGGGGTTGGAAGAGGTTTTCCTGGATGCTGATGTTCCTCTTGGAGGAACAGGAGCTGGGCCACGGGATCAGCTGGAATTTGGGCACGTCAGGAGCCAGGTCCAGCTTGGGAAGGCGTGAACAGGTAAGAAACACGCCAGGATCTGACGTTCCAAGTGCGGAGAGTTCCCAGTGTCACCCGACTGCAGAAATCCTGGAAAACCCTAAATTTCATGCCAAATTCATCGCTATTTCCCACAAGGAACGCCTGCGCAGAACAGGGAGCAGGGAACAGCACGGGAAAGAGGGAATTCCAGCCCCCTGGCTCTGCAGGAGCCGTAATTTTCCATCCCTGCTCATCCCTACGGAGGGAGAGTTCGTCGCTCGGATAGGATGGGATGGAGCTGCCCGTGGAAACCCCACCTCATTCCAGGCCTTGGAGAGTCGTGGAATCATGGAATCTCCGGAGCTGACCCACAGGGATCATCCCGTGCAGCTCCCGCCCCCACAGGCGTCCCACCAACCCCAGCCCGCGCCCGAGGAGCTCCTGGAGCTCCGGGATTCGGGATATTGCTGAGGCTTGGAGCGCCAGGGACGGATGCGAGGGAGAGGCTGCAGGGCCGCGATCCAAGGGGAGCTTCAGCTTCCCGATCCCACAGCCTGGGAGAAAGGAGCCGGTTTTCCCTGGAATTCTGCGTGGGGTGCGCTGGTGCTTCCGTCCTCCTTGAAGAAGTCACGTGAGCTGCACCAGTGCCTTTTCCTGATCCTGCTCATTCCCACGGCTGGAACAAATCCCATCCGGGCGGAGCACAAATCCGGCTGCCACGTGTGTGCTCACCACAGAGGCTCCAGCAGCTTCCTGCAGGCTCCGCTTTCCCAAAGCTTGGCAGCTTTTCCGCCCGTCGGATCCCGCATCCTACGGGAGGGACCACCCAGCAGCTCCCCTCCCATTGTTCCGCTCGGATCCGGAGGGGCAACGTGGAAGAGGCTGGAGCTGCAGGTGGATCCCACCCAAGCTGATTCCAGCCTGGAGGAGAGAGACCTCGGAGCCCCTTCCAGGGCCTGAAGGGGATCCAGGAGAGCTGGAGAGGGACTGGGGACAAGGGATGGAGGGACAGGACACAGGGAATGGCTTTCAGCCGAAGGAGGTTAGACTTAGACGGGATATCGGGAAGGAATTCCTGGCTGGGAGGGTGGGGAGGGGCTGGGCTGGAATTCCCAGAGAAGCTGTGGCTGCCCCTGGATCCCTGGCAGTGTCCAAGGCCGGGCTGGATGGACAAAGAGGACGTGGAAAGGAGAGGGGGTGAGGGGTTAAATTAAAGAGGGTGGATTGGACTGGAGATAAGGAAGGAGGGTTTCCAGTGAGGGAGGTGAAACACTGGGACAGATTTCCCAGAGAAATTGGGGTTGACCCTGGGTCCCTGGAAGTGTCCAAGGCCAGGTTGGACGGAGCTGGGATAGTGGGAGGTGTCCCTGCCCATGGCGCTGGATGAGCTTTGAGGTCTTTTCCAACCCAAACCATTCCAGGATTCTTTTTTGCAGCCTTCCAGGACCTGAAGGGAGCTACAAGGAAGATGGAGAAGGACTTTTTCCAAGAGCCTGGAGGGACAGGACACAGGGAATGGCTTCCCACTGCCAGAGGGCAGGGATGGATGGGATATTGGGANGGGAGGGGGTATGGGGAAGGAAGTCCGGGCGGGGAGGGTGGGGAGGGGCGGGGCTGGAATTCCCAGAGAAGCTGTGGCTGCCGCTGGATCCCTGGAAATGTCCAAGGCCGGGCTGGATGGAATTCTGAGCACCCTGGGACAGTGGGAGGTGTCCCTGCCCATGGATTTTCCCTCACTCCCAAAACCTGGCCACGCCAACCCAACGCAGCTTCTTAGGATGGAAACTGTGGGAATTGTGAATTAAACTCCAATCCCACCGGGGCTCACCACGGAAGTTCTGCCCTGTCCCAGCTCGGGGCTGCCCTGGGCTGGATCCCCGCCTCCAAGATTCCAGAAAAAGTCCAGGAAGGGTACAGTGAGGCACCTTGCTGTCCCAGCCGTGTCTGTGCCCACACCTCCATCCCAGGCTCTTCCCACGGATGGAGAAGAAATCCGGGAGCGACGACATCCGGCTTGGAGGCCCTCTGGAATGGGTGGGACCTGCTCCAGAGGCTTCGTGCAGCTCGGGAAGCAGAGCCCTGGGAATTTCCAAGGCAGGGACGAAGCAATGGGACTTGAAAGGGATCATAGGAGCTCCAGGGAGCGTCCTCATGCCGCAGCTCCTAAATCTCGTTAATTGTGGCACTAATTAAGGGCAAGGTTATTAAATTATCTCTGCACTCTGGGAAGAAAACAAACAAAGGACTCCTGTGAAGCCTTGAAATCTGGATTCCCGAAATGTGTGTCCCATCTGGCCGGGAAACTGGGAGCCCCTGGCTGGGAACAGCCCTCCAGCTGTGTTCCATGTGGGGAATTCCCAAAGGAATCCCACAAAAACCGGCCCCTTTCGGAGGCACTTTTAGGGCGTTGCCATCACGAACTGGAGATCCGAGAGGCGGCTGGATCTGGATCCATGGATGGATATTCCTGGGAAGGCTGAAGTGCCCCTTTCGTGCAGCGTATCCCGAAAATATCGGCCGGGACCAGGGACCCTTAAAACCAGGGATAAAGGGGGGAAATCCCGGTCTGGAACAGGGAATGAGGCGGTTTCAATGCTCCAAGGCCTGAGAGGATTTCCAACCGGCTGCCCTGGCTCCATCCTTAAATATTTTGGGAGCCAGGCAGTGGAACCGCAGGATTTGCGAGGGCTGTTGCGCATGGGAGACGGATGAGGGACTCGGGAAGAGGGAAAAGTGCAAGGCTGGGCTTTGGAAAGGGAGAGGAAGACAAAGGAAGGAATTACTGAGGAGTCGGTTACGGAAAACTGCCGAGGGAAAAGTTGGAAGGAGCAATTCCGTTACTTGGGATCCCCAGCCCCACAGATTCGCTGCCAGGTGGGCTGGAAAAGGGAATTCTGGAAAAGAACGAGGGGTCCCGGTGAGAAAGGAGGGGATTATGGATCCTCGCTTCCCAGTTTGGGGCTTCCCAATCCAGGAAAACCATGGAAATACTGGAGGGAGCCCAGTGAAGAGGTACCAGGGTGGCTGAGGCTGGAGCAGCGGATATTGGCGGGGTCTGGAATTTTTCTGCCTGGAGAAGACACAGGATAGAAGTGTTGGTTCCTAACATTGACCTGACGGTCCAGAGGCAGATCCAGACTCTTCTGGGAAGGACATGGACAGGGATCCGTGGATTCGAGTTGCAGGAAGGAAGACTCGGATCGGACGTCGGGAAAATATTTTACACCAATGGCGGTCAAATACTGGGAAAAAAAAAAAAAACCTGGAGAGTTTTCCCGGATCTCCTTTCCCGGGGATATCCAACCCTCAGCTCCCAAGTTCTGCTCTAATTTGGGCCGAGCTTGGACCAGAGGCATCCACAGATCCCTCCCAGCCTTTCTTACTCCCCAAATCCAAGGAGTTCAGCTCCACAGAGCCCTGGAAAAGGAGGATTTGTTGGGCTCAGCCTTTAACTCGTTGCATGTGGAGCAGCTGAGCTGTGGAATTCCCACAGCGAATCCCAAAACAAAGCCCAGCTGGAGAATAAGGCACAGGAGATTTTCCAGCTGGCCTGGGTCAAGCTTCCCACAGGAACTGCAGGACTCTGGATACTCCAAGAGGCTCAGGAACGTCCCAATCCTGGGGTTTTTCCCAGTGGAAATCACGGCTTGAGGATAGGGATGTGGAGGAAACCAGGATTAGCCAAAAAATCCCAAATCTGTCAAGAGGCATTTGACCAAAAGGCTGGAAAAGCTTCGATTCCTGGTGTTTTAGGTCCATTAAAATTCCTCCATTTTGCTACTGAGCTGGTCCAGCTGGGCTCCAGCTTCCCTCATTCCTCACTGGAACGTCTTTTCCAAGCTCTGCTCTTCATCCTTGGGATAAAAGAATTGTGGATTATGGGGAAGAGGCTCAGTTCCTTGGAGATCCATTGTTTATAACTCAATTAATCAACTTAATAAAGCCAATTATAAGGAAAAGGAACCACAACAGGACAACAAAACGAATCTGGGCTTTCTCCGAGCTTTCAGGAGTAGCGCTGTGAATTCTTTGGAATTTTTTTTCCAAGGAAACCTCTCTACCATGGAATGGTTTTAGCCTTAAAAATTCCATTTCAGCTGCTGTTCAAAGGGGATTTTCACCGGAACTGCACCAGCCCGGAGCAAATTCCAGGAACTGTGGGATTTATGGACACTGAGCTGATGAATCCGGGGGACAGGGACAGGCTGCTGAGGAGAGAAATCCGGGGAAAATTATGGGAATGTGGTTCAGGCTGGAGAAATCAACTCCAGTCCAGGCTTCTGGTGTGATTAAATTTGTGGGGGAAATTGTGTTTGTGCTGGGAATTCAGATGATTTCCGAGGTTTGTAGCTCAGCGAAACCGAGATCCGAACACCTCAAGCCTTGAGGAGAAGGACTTGGAGCTGCTGGAGGATGAAAAACGGGATTTGGTGTGCCCTGGGCTGATCCCGAGGGTGGGACACGGGGTTGGGGATGGGAATCTCCCCTTCTGCCCCACTCCGGTGATTCCCCACCTGCAGAGCTGCCCCAGCCCTGGATCCCGACATCCGCAGGACCTGGAGCTGCTGGAGAGAGTCCAGAGGAATCCATGGAGCTGCTCCCAGGGCTGGAGCTGCTCTGGAGCCAGGCTGGGAGAGCTGGGAATGTTCCCCTGGAGAAGGGAAGGCTCCAGGGAGAGCTCAGAGCCCCTTCCAGGGCCTAAAGGGGCTCCAGGAGAGCTGCAGAGGGACTGGGGACAAGGGATGGAGGTGTTCCCAAGCTCCAGGAGGGTTTGGACAACGCTCCCAGGCACAGGTGGGATTGTTGGGGCCAAGGGTGGGATGATCCTTGTGGGTCCTTCCAACTCAGGATATTCCCTGATTTTTCTGGTCAGGGTTCCGACCCTCCCTTCCCAAATCCCGGGTGGAATTCCTCCAGCTCTCCCTTGTCCATCTCCCCCCGCCAGCGCTCCCTAAAAGCTGAGCTGCTCCTTTCCCAGCCTGGATGTTCTGTTCTCCTCAAAAATCCCACAGACCCAAACCGGGAGCGGGGCTGTGACCTCGTTCCCTTCATTTCGGAGCCGTTTGCTCCCAAGAAACAGCCCCCGTTTGTTTGCCTGTTTGTTTGTTGGAACATTTGGAGGGAATTTTCAGTCTGTTTTCTTTTCCGGAGGGGGGGGGCGGGAATTCCAAAAGCCTCCACAGAGCCTCCTTTAAAACCTGCCCAGGAATTCCCTCCCGCCCCCGACGGGACAGAAACAGGGAAATAAATAAATCCATGGATTTATTTTATTTTAATCCCTTCGGAGCCTGTTCAGCGCCTCTGGGGGCAGAACCTTTTCCTGATATCCACCCCAAAAATTCCGAAGCTCCCTGACCTCTGTGGGCTTGGCCAAGGACTCTCCTTGATGCTCCAGAGCTGCTCCCGCATCCCACAGCTCCGACTCGGATCAATCCGGACCCTCGGCTGCTGCTGGGAGCGCTGGGAGGTCCCATCCCACCCCGGGAGTTGCGTTGCGGACAAAGAGAGGCCATGGAATCGCGGAGGCTGGGAAAGATCTCGGAGATCGTGGAGTCCAACCATTCCCGGCACTGCCAAGGCCACTCCGGATCGGCGTCCCCAGGTGCCACATCCAGGGATTTGAGTCCCCCCCAGGGTCTGGGAGGGCCCAGCTGGGCCAGGCCGGACACGGAGCTCCTTGGCCGGGACTGGGAAGCGGGAAAGGGGCCCAAGGCAGGTTTGGGAGCGTCCCCGCAGGGTCAGGGCTGGGAATGCTCCCAGGAATCCCAAGCCAGGAATGAAATGTCCTGAACTCTGGGAGCAGAGCACGTGCTGGGCTCAGCGTGTGCCGAGCGGAGCTGGGGCCGCTGCCCGAAACCACAGGAACTCTGTGGGAAAGCCGAGCGGCTTTTCCTGCCTCTAACTCCTCGCAGCCGATCCCGGCTCGTGCTGCAGCTCCGCAGCCGTTCCCGGCGGATTCAAGGACAACGCCGCTCGGAAGGAGCAGGAGGGGGAATTCCGGGATCAGCGGTGACCTCCTCTCCCGTGTTTTCTGTGCTCTTGCGCCTCCAGGGACGGGGTTTGGACTTTTTGTCCTGTTTGGAAGAACGCGTTGGCCTGAGGGTTTATTTTGTGTTTGTTTTCATGGAATGGTGTCCGTTCGGCCAGGGAAAAGCCGGAGCGGAGCCACTGGAGCTGTAAACAAGGGAGGAGCTGATGTTCCGTCCTTTCCGCGGAGAACACCGGGAAAAGGAAGCGGAGAGAGCAAGGAGAGAGCCAGAGCTGCCCGGGAGGGAGGACTGGAGTGTGCTGGGATCCGGGCTGGAAAGGGCTTGGAAAGATCTTCCCTGATTAAATTAGAGCTGAGCCTTAGTGGGCCTGGCTTTAGTGAAGAGCCCTGGAAAGGGATCTGGCAAATCCAGTCAGGGACAAAAGGGGAAAAAAAGGCAGGGAAGATCCACTTTTCCCACTTTCCCAGGAATGAAGGCTCCTGGGCGCTGGCTGACCTGACCTTCCCACCACGAGCAGTGGATCCAGAGGCAATGATCCATGGCTGCCGTGGGTATGGGATGAAATTCCATGGACGCAAGGGCTGAGGGAGCAGCCGAGGCCCTCCTGGGAGGCTCCGTTTGGATCATGGGATCATCCCAGCATGGTCCGAGCCTCTGGATTCCCAGAGAAGCTGTGGCTGCCCCTGGATCCCTGGAAGTGTCCAAGGCCGGGTTGGACGGGGCTTGGAGCAGCCTGGGACAGTGGGATGTGTCCATGCCCATGGAATGGGATGAGCTTTGGGGTCCTTCCCAATGCAAGAATTCCAGGATTCTCTGATTCCCGCCCTGAATTACCCTCTGGGGAGGTTTCACGGCCACATCACAAGATCTTTTCACCTTAACACGTTATTTTAGCATTCCATGGGGAATGGCAATGCCCATGGATTGTTAATCCCGAGGGGGTTTAGAGGAGAGGAATTATTCTCCCTGGATTAGCAGCACTCCGCTTCCCAAATGGGAACCACCAATCCAGGGGGATGCTTAGGGCACCATCCAAGGAGAGGAAATCCACCCACGAGGGTGACATTTGGAAGGGAAAACGGAAAACTGAGGGAGGCGAAATTCCAGAGGGGCCCTCACGATTCCCTCCATTTTCGTGCCCTTTTTCCCTGTCCTGGGTGGACTTTGAGCTGGAGCTTGGAATTTTTGGGATCTGCACGGAGAAGCGGGATAGATTTTCCTGGCTGTGGTTTCTTTTTCACGCGGGGATTTCTGGGCAGGCCCCAAAGCCCGCATGGAAAGGGAGCGGTGAAGATCCGCGAAAAGGCACAAACTCCGCTCTCCTCGTTATTCCTTGGAAGAGAATTCCCAGCCTGGGGCACGGTTTTGTCACTGTAATTACTCGGTGAGTGCATTAGAGCCCTGCTCTTCCCCGGGAGTCATTCCCTTTTGTCTGGATGCTCTGTTTTCATGGATCCAGAGCTGGCTGCTGGTCTTACATCCCGAGATTCCCGCTGGGCTCTCCGTGCCGGGGGTGGAACAAATGTTTTTTGGGAAGCGCTGCTGCTTTTCCAGCCTGTGGCAGCGTCTCCGGAAGGAATTGGCAGGAAAGCAGAGCACCGAGAGCTGAGGGGGTTTAAACTTGATCTCAGGCCAAGGTCTGAGTCTAGTTAATCTCCCGATTAAACCAGGGAACGTGCCGGGGGGGCTCCATGGAATTTGTCGCCATGGAAGGGGCCCGGGGAAGCCAGATTTAGGAGGAGAGGAAATTCACGGATTTGCAGAGCCAGGAGTCCTTGGAGCGAGGGTTTATCAGCGGCAAAACTGGTGGTTGTAAGGATCGTGTTCCTAATTAAAATCCTTGGATTGTCACCAGTGCTGGAGGAGCTCAGCATTCCCGGGAAAAGGGGTTTTTCCCTGGTTTCCCCTTTTTTCCCTGGTTTCGCGGCTCGTGGGGAGAACAGGAAGGATCCTGGCTCTGCCCGGAGCCTCAGGACAGGGAAAAAAGGACAATTATTCCACCGAAAAATAAATAATAAATTCTTCCTGCTGGGAAGAACAAACTGGGGGGGGGG
>VZTE01004118.1:76946-93347 GCA_013397775.1 Eulacestoma nigropectus | reverse complement strand
AGAAGGAGAAGGAGAAGGAGAAGGAGAAGGAGAAGGAGGAAGGGAACAGATAAATGGGGCTGTTTTATGTGGGTGTCCCGTGATTTAATCCCAACACCAAGCCTGGTCTGTAACTCCCAGGAAACCATTTCGGGAGCTGGATTTGGAAGCTGGTTTAGAAAGCCGGATTTGAAATCCATTCTGCAGATTGGGCACGACTCCTGAGCTGTGCTTTAGCTGCGGAGCTGTTTCGCCTTTTCACTGCTCAGAGCTACCCCAGTTCCCTTCAGCCGAGCAGCTCCTGCCTCGTGCCAAGGAATATCGAACCCACGTCGGAGCTGCTTCCGGCTGTCCTACCCTGGAGCCCAGCTCGGAACATCTCTGCCCACTCCTTGGAGAGGTTTTATCCAGCACACAGAACTGGGAGAAGCCAGAATTCCAGACACTGCCCAGAGCCCAGCAGAGCACAGAAAATAAACAAAAATAGCTTGAGATTCCTGTCTCATTGTTTGAAATCCCTCTGGAGCGGGGCACAAACACGGCAAGAGTTTTCCCTGCTCTCCGTGCCCTTTTCCCATAAATCCACCAAGATTCAGGACTATTTAGGAGTCGCCTCCTACCTCTGGGTACCTGAACTCTGCCCCGGGTGTGATGGGTACAACGGGACCCAGGCGATCCAAGGAAATCACGTTCCCATCCCAAAGCCCTGGACTGGTTTGGGAACTGCCAGCTGAGATTGGCTTCTATCCATAAACCCTCCCCGCCAGCCGAATTTACACCCAGATAAAACGGGAAATTAAATGCTGAATTAAGGTATTTGAATAAGTCTTGGGGGTCGTTTTGGAGGGACAGTTTGGAAAAAAGAATTGAAGCGTGGGGAAAGACTCCCAGGAGAAATTCCCTGCTCCAAACCCTCCCAAACCTCCTACGGAGCAAAGAGCAGCCAGCGGCGATGTCTATCGGCACCGAGGGAAAAAAAACCAGGATTAGGAGATTTATCCAGGTCCGTTAGGAGCCTTGACGGCAAATTAATTGGGGGTTAATCACCAACCGAAGCACATCCACAGGATTTCTGTCTCAGCAAAGGTTGTTTGATGTCTCTGAGCTTTGAAAGGCCAAGGAGGACCTGGAAGCGTCACGGAGGGCCTGGGAACACCAAGGAAGACATGGAAACAGCAAGGAGGACTTGGGAACTGCATGGAGGACCTGGAAACACCAGGATGGACCTGAGAACACCAGGATGGACCTGAGAACACCAAGAAGGACCTGGGAACACCAAGGAAGACATGGAAACACCAAGGAAGACTTGGAAACAGTAAGGAGGCCTTGGGAACACCAAGGAGGACTTGGAAACACCAGGATGGACCTGAGAACACCAAGGAGGACCTGGGAACACCAAGGAGGACCTGGGAACACCAAGAACTACCTGGGAACACCAAGAAGGGCCTGGGAACACCAAGGAGGACCTGGAAACATCAAGGAGGACCTGGGAACACCAAGAAGGGCCTGGGAACGCCAAGGAGGGCCTGTGAAAAAAAGAACGCCACCTATAAATGAGGTTTCTTAACTTTTTGAAACATCAAAACCTGAAATTAAAAACCCTCTCAGCCACTGAGTTTGTCAAGACAACAAACAGGAACAAAAACTTTGGAGATCTTCCCTCTCTGTGGATTTTCACGGTTTAAAAAGTGGAAAGTTCTTCCCAGCGCTGTGGACGTTCCGTGACCTCCAGCTGATCGCCCATAAACATAAACAAAGCCAGTCCCTGGCTGAAAAATTGGATTTTGGGAGATCTTTGGCTCCAAAACACGACAAGAAGGAGCGGAGTTGAGGAATGATGAGGGGTAGGACAAGACATGATCTCATCTGAACCAGGACCAAGGAGAGTGGAGGAGGCAGAAAAACTTTGTCTGCACTTCTCCAGGAGAAGCAGGAACGGCAAAACTGCTGCCAAAAGTCATCCCAAAGAAATAAAAAGGGGATTAAACAACTGTTGAATCCCAGAAAAGAGCGGGATCACGGAGCAAGGAATCCCAAGGAGAACTCTGATGCTGTGGATGGGAACAGAAGAGGAACGACAGAGGAACCCGCCAGGGGTGAGATTCCCTGGCCAAGCCCAACATCTCCACGGCTCTGGGGAAGAGGGCACCGATCCAAAAGATTCCAGGGAGATTCCATGTGAGCCAGTCAGCCGGGACACTGCAGAGCGCAGCTTGGCTTGGAGAAGTGAGAGCATCCATAGGACTCCGGAGTATTGCCAGATGTGTTCTAGGATGAGAGGAAAACGGGCACAAATCTGACACAAAGGAGGAGGGAAAACCAGGAAAAAACAGGGAACGGCTTTGGATCTTTGCCTCCTCCTTGAAGTGAACTCGGGAAAGTTCCCTCCCCTGTTCTCCAAGGTGGGCAGGGCTTGGAGCACCCTGGGATCATGGAAGGTGCCCCAGCCCATGGAATGAGATGGGCTTTAAGGTCCTTTCCAACCCAACCCATCCCGGGCTGATTCCATGATAATGATTCCATGATAACAATTCCATGATAACGATTCCATGATAACGATTCCACGATAACGATTCCACGATAACGATTCCGCGCTGTGTTTGCTGCACCCCAGCTCCAATCCGCTCTCTCCGCTCCACGGTCCCCTGTTGGATCTGAGCCAGGACGGGCACAAGCCCTCTCATTCCTGCAGGATTTGCAGAGGGCGGTGGATGAATCCCGGACAAATGAATCCTCCCCTCCCAGGTTTCTGTTTCCTGTGGCCTTCGGGGCTGTGTTTCCACAGGAAAATCCCACAGGAGAGGGTCTGTCGTCCCAGGTGGACTCGGACCTTTGGATGGGGACAACTGCTCTTGGGGAATGTCCTCAGCTCCTGGTGATGGAGGAAGGGAAGAGGAGCCTGCTCTGAATCCAGAGGCTCTGGCTAAGCTCCAACAGGACCATTCCGTTTGTCCTTCCAGGGCAAATCCCAACCAGAATTTGGGGCTTTTTCTCTCTTTCCGGACATCCCAGCTCCAATTCTTCCTCACTGAAATCCAGGAGGGATGACCCTGGATCTCCAGGTAGCAGATCCTGATCCGCAGACTCGATCAAGAGCTTGGGATCAGCCCAGGAATGACGGGAACAGGCTGTCACAAATGTCCTGCCGTGCCTAAGGGGCGATTTTCCCTCACTTTTGGTGCCAGCGTTATCCCAGTGTTTGCATGGATGTTGCTCATGCGCAGAAACACCCAGGCAAGACAAATCCATTTATGATTTGTAGTTCAAAGCATTTTAAAAAACATTTCTTCCCCCTGCACAGCCCTCGTGCCTGTAATTTTTTATCTACATTTAACAACAACCTCGATTTGTTTTAATCCTAAAGAATCCAGTGCTGAGATCATTTCAGTGAGAGCTGCGTTTCGTGAGGGGGGTTGTGCTTGTTTATAAATAAATTTATGGCTTTTGCCGATTCCTTGAATTTCTGAGGGATTGTCAAATGTTCTCAATCTTGAGTTGAGTAACAAACACAAGCAAACGATGAGTCACCGGCTGGGGTTTTTCGGTATTTTTGCTTTGTTCCAGCGGTGGAACGATAACTCAGAAACGTCTTTGAGCCAGAAAATTGGGAGGGGCAGAAGAAGAGAGCAGGAAAACAGATTAATTTTTTGAAAAGTTGATATTTTGATAACTCTCATTTGGTGGGAAATGGTTTTGATGAGATTTGACTTCTTTCGATGATGTGAAACGAGAACAAATAAATACAGACTTAACGAAGAGTTCTTCTACAGGACAAGAGGGAACGGCCTCAATCTGCACCAGGGGAGGCTCAGGTTGGACACCAGGAGGAATTTCTCCATGGAAAAGGTGGTCAGGCCTTGGAAGGGGCTGCCCAGGGAGGTTTGGAGTCCCCATCCCTGGAGGTGCCCAAGGAATTCCTGGACGTGGCACCCGGTGCTCTGGTGGGGATCAGGCACAGCTTGGGCTTGATGACCTCAGAGGGCTTTTCCAACCTCAGGGATTCTGGGATTCTGTGACCTGCGGTAGTTGGAGAGGAGCTCCAGCTCCTGGCAGAACCTCGCAGCCACCACACCCCCCACCAGATCTGAATCCAGACCTCAGAGATGTCCAAGGGAGGAGATTTTTTTCCCTGCATTCCACTGAGCTTTGGTCAGGCCCTGACCTGTTTGGTTAAAGATGTGGGATCCAGAGTCAGGATCCCACCTGCTCTTCCTGACTTCCTTCAGAGTTTGGGGACATCAATCCTTAACCAGCCCTCAGAAGAGCAGCTGGTGGCTGCTGCTGGAGTCTTTCTCCTCATCAGGCTTTGGACGCTGTCCAGAGAAACTGTGGATACCCAGTCCCTGGAAGCGTCCAAGGCCAGGTTGGACATTGGGGCTTGGAGCAACCTGGGATAGCGGGAGGTGTCCCTGCCCGTGTCAGGGGGTGGAACGAGGTGACCTTTAGGGTCCCTTCCCACCCAAACCATTCCAGGATTCCATGACCCTGTGGAACAGGACGTTCAGAGGGCAGAGGGGGGAACAATTCCCGGTTTTAAGACAGGACTGAAGCCGCTTTGAAGGAGCACCCACGGAAAGGGAGGGCTGGGTTATCCACCCTGGGAACTGATTTTAGCCACACCTGACCCTGGGATCTACAAATTCCATGCCCTTGGTGGTTCCCTCTCCATCACCCCCTCTGGAGGAACGGGAATGTCGCCCATTCCGATAACCGCGTTTCCCACCCTAAAATTGCACCGGTTCCTGCCTTGCTCCCGGGACTCAGGGAAAGGAGAGGAGAATCCCTGCCTGCATCCATGAGCTGTTAACCCTCCCCGCCCCAGAGCGGCATTTTGCCAAGGAGTGAGAACTCCCAAGGGAAGAAGGACACGGGAGCTGGTCCTACCCAACGAGACCTTTGGCCAACGGATCGCGGGGCCTTTCCCAACCCTGTGTGTGTCACCAGGCAGATCCACAGGCGGAGAACAAACCAAACCCAAGCCACTGACCCCCAGGGTGGCTTGTCCCCTCCCAGGACGATGGCACCGCACCCTCCCTGCACGGCTCTTGCTTTCCTGGGGGACACTCCCGTCCTCCTCGGCCGCCCACGCTCTCCGAGGGATCCAAGGACCGCGTGGGGCTCCGCGGCCCTCCCCCGGCGAGCTCCCAGGATCTCTGGTGTCCAGCAGGTCTGGAGAGCTCTGGCTCTGTTATCACCGGGAAAACGTGGATCACGGAATTCAGGGATGGGATCACCCGCTGGCCACGTTGGTGGCTCACTTTTTTTTTTTTTTTTTTTTTTTTTTCCTTCCCCCCCAAATAACTTAATCTCTCATTCCACAGAACAGAGAAACTGCATGGAAACCCTCGGAATCCGCCGCGTGGCCTGATGGTCTTTTCCCACTAAATGCTCTCCAGGAACCCTTTTCATCCTTTGGCCGAATTTTTTTTATCTCCTCCTGTCTTTACATCACTGTCTCCCTCTCCTCTTCCACAAGGACCGTGGGTCTGTCTCCATCGTAAAGCCCGGAGCCGTTCAGGTATTCCTCGTCCTTGTTGTACTGCTCCGGGCCGGAGGAAGGCATGGAATTCTCCGAAATGGAGCCGTTTTTCACGTAGCCTGGCAAATTCCGGTGGCCGTTGAGGGTCCCTGGAATCAGTCTCGTGTTGAGGTGGAGGGCGAGCGCCCCTCTCGTGGCTACGTTTGTGATGCTGGTGTGGGACACCATTGGTCCATAACTGTAGGTTGTGCTCCCACTCCGGGCTTTCCTTTTAAAGTCAAGTGCTAAAGTCCACCTGCTCCACGACTTCTTTATTTCTGCTTGGACCTGAGGGGGGAAGGAAAAAAAAAAAAAAAAAAGGAGGGGAAAAAAACCCCCATGAGTGGGAGAAGAAAAACGCCGGAAAAACGTGGTACCCGTAGACAGAATGGGCGGGAAACTCTGTGGGGACCTGGAGTTTCAGGGCCTTTGGGGGCCCTGTCCAATTTGGGAGATTCTGTGATTGCACGAAATTGGAAAGGACAACAAATTCACATTAAATCCGCCCTTTCCAGATGAAATACTGGACACTGGGAAGATCGAAAGGCTGGAAACATCTGGCTGGAAAGGTGGGATAGCTCTGCCCAAGGGTTGAGGGATGGAGAGCAGCACATCCAGGAGGGAATCGTCTCAATGCCCCGTGAAAATCAAGTGTGAGTGGGAAAACCACCTTGAGAGGCATCCGAATCCTGAGAAATTTCCCTAGAACGGGAATTTTAGACTGGGTCTAAAGCAGGTTGCTAAAGTTAGGATGAGATCGATTCCTCTTAGATTTTATCCTGGTTTTATCTGCAGAACAGGAACGGTGATTTTGTAGTTTTATTTCCTCTTAAAATCCATAAATTTAGGTCACAAATTCCCCTCAAAATTCACACGTTTAGGTCATAAATTCCCCTTAAAATCCTTGAATTTAGGTCACAAATTCCCCTCAAAATTCACACATTTAGGTCATAAATTCCCCTTAAAATCCACAAATTTAGGTCATAAATTCTCCTCAAAATCCACAAATTCCCCTTAAAATCCATACATTTACATCATAAATTCCCCTTGAAATCCATAAATTTCGCTTTATGCCTGTCCATGGAAGTTCTTCCCTGGGGTGCAGCCACTTTCTTAATCAGCAGCAATAGGGGGAATTAACGGAATCAAAGAAATTAAAGTACATTATTCTGGAAGTAGGAATGAAGGTCAAAAGATCCTGGAAAACCCAGAGTTTTTTGGTTAATCAGCGACTCTATCAATCCATTTTTCTCCTTAATTTGGAGTGAAGCAGCACTGAGCAGCACTTGTGCTGGGAAATTAAAAATTCCACGTTTTTTCCCCCATTGGCTGCTTCCAGTAGCTCATTTATCGGTGCCACCAGGAAAAAAAATGAGGATTTGTATTTTTTTATGTGGGCTGGGAGACCTCGAACTGCAAAATAAGGTTGTTCGTTGGGGGAAAATGAGGATGTGCTGATGCTCATCCACCTGCGTGTGGAATTAACCCAAGAAAGGAGGGAATTAAGCAGCTGTTCATGACTCACCTCTCCATTGCAAAAACAGTATATGATGGCAACAAAAAATCCCTGGGAGGAGGAAGAAACAACAAATTAATGGGAATTCGGGGAAATTTGGGTCTCTTTTCTGCCCAGCACCCCCAGGCTTCTCTGAGATCGGGGACATTCGAAATCCGCTGCGGAAAACGTGCATGAGAAATCTGGGATTGTTCAGTGGGGCGGGAGAGGGAAACGGAGAAAATTCCCAGGGGATGGGACTCCTGGTGGACAAGGAGCTGTCCCGGAGCCAGCAGAGTGTCCTGGGGGACAAGAGGCCGATGGGATCCTGGGGAAGAACGCTTTCTGTCGGACACGCTGGCCCTTTTCGTGTTGCGTTTTGCAAACGGGAAACGGATTCGAAGCCGAAACATTTCCGAATCCCCTTGCAAACCCAGCCCTGCTTCCAAAGGCCTTGCGCCCACGTTCCCTTCCTCTGCCCACTGGAATTCCCGCGGTTTCCCCGAGTCCCAGTACCTGGAAAGAGTTGAACAGCATTTCATAGTGCATTTGAACTTGCCAAAGAATCCCTGACACGTCTGTGTATGGCATGGCCATGAAAACAATATAGTGAACGCCGAACAGAGGCATAAGGACGAGGGTAGATTTCAGCAGCTTCCTGCGGGGAAAACAAAGGGATACAGCAGGAATTAGGGCATGGGTGAACCTCCCCGGCCTCACCGAACCCAGCCAGGTTTGTCACCGGGCACGAAGCCGCTCGTGGTTTTCTCCCCGTCCCCTCGGATATCGGATGTTTCCGCGGGCGCCGAGGAATTCCACCTGGAATTCCGAGCTGTTGCTCCTCCTGCGGGATGCGGCACCCGCCGGGCCACGCTCCAGTGTGTGCCAGTCCAGCCCTCAACACGTCCCCGGAGGCGACAACACCGAGATGCCTTTTCCAGCCTCAGACCAGCTCCAGGTTTGGGTCAGGATCAGGGGTGGAAGGCGGAGGGGAATGAAAGGAACGTGTGCTGCAATTCCAGCCCTCGGGTTCCGACGGCCGCCGAATCCCCTTATCCCTAAAGGATGGCTCTCCATCCTCACGTGGTCCTACAGAACGCACAGTGGCTGACGCTGCCTGAGCAGGAGGTTGGAGAATTCACTTCCAGAGGTCTCTTCCAACCTCAGCCGCTCCGTTGAGGCAAGAGAGGAAAACCCACCCTGGATCAGTGGCTCCTGTGCAATGAGCAGGGCTGGAGGAGAGGGAAGTGAGTTAGGAGCGGAATTACTCCCGATGCCCGGGGGAAGAGGACAGGGCGGAGGTGACCGCTCTTAGGAGGTGCTTCGGGCTGCAGCATCACTTGGAAAAGCTCCTTTTTTCAGGAAGCAGCTCCACCTCAGCACAGGGGCTGTGTTGGGAACTCCGAGGAGGCGCCACAGCCTGGAGTACTCGGCTGGGCTGGCTCCCGAGGGAATCGGCTTTGCCTGGAAGTGACATTAATTGAGGGATTAAACCTCGTGCCAGGAGTTCCAGCAAAGTCCCCCGAGCGCAGCGGGGATTGGGAAGGGCAGGAATCGCTGCCGGCACCGCCTCTGTCCAGCGACTGCGAACCACCAAGGGAATTTAACGCTTTAAAAGGAGCGGGCCCCATCCAAACCATAATTAACGGCAAAGCTTCGGCCAGGGAGAAGTAAATAAATGGATAAATCAGAGCCCTGACAGGGCAGCGAGGAGAACCGGGAGGTGTTTTCCTGCCAAGCCCCCCTCCTGCCTCAGACGTGTGTTTGGAGAGGGAGGTGGGAGCAATGAGCTCATGGTTTACATCCCAAATCATTCCGCTCTCCCCCCTTCCCAGGTGTCCTGTTGGGCAGTCCAGGAGATCCCAAGGAACCTTGGTGTGGTGTCCCAGCAATCCGATTTTTCCATCCAGTTTCTGGCCATGCTGCGAATGACCTGAATTATCGAGGGAGGCGAGCTGGCAGAACAAAGGAAAACCAAAGGAAAAACCAAACGAAATTGGAATTTTTTTTTTCCGTCCAGCCGAGGCACTGGAACACCCGCTCAAGGGCAGGTTTAACAGATAGGCCAAGCTTTACAGAGCACAGGAGGGAAATTAGAAGAAGCAAATAAACTGATACAGGTTTTACGGCCTTCCACAGCACAAGCAACGTTTTGTTCGTGCACTTTCGGTTTAAAAACTGGCTGAAGAGCTGGAATTCCTCCCTAACCCCCGGCAGGTTGGGTTTGAAAGGCTTAGGAGAGGTTCAGATTGCTCCGATTCATTCTGCATCACCACACTTGGACGACGACCACCTTCTCGCCTTATTTTAGGTGGCTCCAGTGTCACCCCTGGGTTTTCTCCATAGCCAAGGGGGTGAAGCAAGGACTTGGTCCCTTCCCAAAAAGGGGACGGGGCGGGTGACACTCACCTGTACTGTTGTCTCGAGTCGCACCTCCCTGCATTCGTCTCTCGGAGCTTGGTTGCGAGGACTCTGATAATATTGATAAAGAGAATAAAATTTACCTGCAAGGGGAAGAAAACAAACAGCAAAGAAAGGAGGGGTGTTAAAAAAACGGTGAAAACGCTGGAGTCGTTCAGCTGATGTTTCCCCCCAGGCGAAGCAGGGGCTGGGACTGGGGAAGGGTCCTATCCCGCGCTCCTGTGGGAGGGAGGAGCGTCCCAGGAATGATCCCAGGGTTTTTAACCTTCAGGGAGAACATGGAATGGCTCGAAGGTGTGGACATCTGGCATGGAAACACCCGAGCCAGCCAGCCCAGCAGGCAGCTGGAGAAGGCCAAAATGAGGTTTTATTTGTCTTCCACAGCCCAGCTGGGATTAAGATCCCCTCGGGACACCAGGAGCACTCATAGGATGTCTTCCCACATTTCCATGCGCAGAAGGAAAGAGGAAAAAGCCAAATGCACCAGGGTGGACCTAACTGGAGATGACAGCTCAAGAATGCAGAAGGACAACAAAACTGTTGGATTTCTCCGGATTTCTCCCATATTTCCACCGCCGAGCTTCCTCTGGGAAGTGTTTAGGACGGAGCAGATAAGGACAACCAGGGAATATTATCAACTTCCTTTCAGGGAGACACATCCGTGAACTCAGCTCGTGGCCAACTGCTCAAGATGATTCCAGTGGTGTGGTGCCTGAGCTCCTTGGAACAGGCTGTCCCGGGAAGAGGTGGAATCCCCATGTGGAATCCGGTGTGGATGTGGCGCTTGGGGGCAAGGGTTAGTGGTGACCATGGGGGTGCTGGGGGAATGGTTGGGCTGCGTCTGGGAGAGCTTTTCCAACCTTCGCGACTCCGCGATTCCAATCTTGTCCTGCAGGAACACGCTCACACGGGAAAATTTAACGGCAACCCCTCACGGAGGGGAATTCCCACTGGAACCCCCGTTGGAGGTTTCCCATCTTTTTAGAGCTCTTCAGAGCTTGGTTTCCCGGGATTCCACCCACGGCTGGCCCAGCCGAACCCATCCATGGGATTATGGAGAGGGCACAGGCAGAACCGTCCTGTAACTGCACTGAGCAGCTCCATGGTCCTGGAAAATGCTGTTTCCTATGGATTCCTCTGGAGATTCCAGCATTTTAAGACATCAAATTACCACACCGTGCCCAGGCTTGGAATTTTAGTGGGGCACCACTGTGAACCTCAAGCTGGACAGTCCAGGAGACCTCCTTGGATTCGTTTTGGTTGGAGCCAGAGCAAATCCAGGTTCCAATATTTCCATGACGGAGATCCCACCACAACCACTGGAGAGTTGTTCCAGTGGTTGATTATCCTCCGTGGTAAAACCAGGAATTCCCTGAGCTGCTGAACCAGCAGCGCCTGGTTTGCCACGGCTTTGTCTCCTGTGGTTGGATTCCCTCTCCTTTAACGAGGTGCGGGTTCATTTGGAACTGTTCTCCACAAAAAAAAAAAAAAAAAAGCAGGGAAGTTCGTGCCACACCCTTTCCCTCACTGGGATGGGAGTGAAATTTCCCTCCCGTATCCATTTCCCTGTTTTCATGAGGTCTGTGGGAATCTTACATCCCTGCAACCCCATTCCCTGAGTTCCATTTGGTTGAAATTTCCTGACTGGCACAGGAATTCTAGGGGAGGAATGGGTAGACCGACAGGCAGCGAAGCACAGAGCCTGGGGGCATTTAATTCTTTGGAAACCAATCTGGAAGGGAAAAACCAAGCAGGATTTATGTCTCCAAAGTAGTTTTTCCAGCTTCAAAGGCTCCAAAGCGGGATCTTGTTCTGCCTTTGTCGGCAAAATTAAAAATTCCCAACCTTATCACACCCAGGAGGGAATCGCCCCTGACTTCCCCAAATCTGCTCAATTTTAAAAGAAATCCAGACAAAAGAATCACACCCGAATTAGCAGAAAGTGCAGGGCTTTTAAACCCCCCTCGGCCTCCAAAATCTCATCCAGAAAACGCAGGACTTGGTCCAGCGACGTGGGAATGGCAGAAGGAGCCAAGTGAACAATATGAACCCACAGAAATTAAACAGACACAACCCACAGAATATTTTTGCATGCTAAACAGCTGCATTTGCCAGTCGCCAGGGCACGGGCGCGGCCTCCCGGAGAAACCTTATTTTTCCAAGGATGAGCCTCAATCGGGCTCTTTCTCCTCTGCTAATTGGCCTTTAAATGAAATGCGATGGGGTTGCTGGAATTCGTTTAATTGAACCATCCGAGCTTTCTTCTCCGGCCTCCGCTGTTCCATTCCCAAAGGTATGGGCTCCCTGATGCGTTTCTTCCAAGGAATTGCTGGAGCCAGGTGGAGAATTTCCAGCAAAAGTGTGAAATCCAGCCCCACCCCTCCCAAACCCCAAAAACCTCACCTAGCGGCACAGGCGAGCACATCCACCTCGGAAAACTTGCTGCTCTTTGTGCGTGTGGTGCTCTTCTCACCCCCACTGAGCATCTTCCAAGGCCTCCTGATTCGTGAGGCGGGAGGAAGAGCCTGATCCCAAACCCTCCGGACTGCGGAGAGATTCCTACCGAGTCCACTCATGGATGAGTGGCAAGGGGAATGGGATTCAATAGAAATGGACAAGCTCTTTCACATGGATTCCATCAGGAGCTGGAGAGCCCCAAATAAATAGAGGAAGGGAAAGAGGGTAATTAATGGATTCATTGAAAGCAGGTTTAGCTAATTAGGACACGATTGAATTCACCTGGTGCAGATGATTAAATCTCCTAACGACCTCTCCAGCTTTGGAGAGCTCCTCCTGTGTTGGGATAACGTCACTTGGATCCTTCCTTTCCTCCCTGGCTCGGGGTTGGAATAATTCACGCTCAATGATCAAAGATCCAATCAAAGCTGGGACGATTTAATTTTCCTTCCCACCTCAGGCTTCCCAAGCTTTCATCAGTTCAGAAGGAATGGGATGACCCTGATGCCTGGGAAAAGCTTTGGTCCACCTACAGAACCCAAACTCCATCTCTTCCCCCTGGAGATGCCTGGGGAGGACGTGCTAGGAACTCCGGGAGCTTCCAGGATCATCTGGGTTGGAAACACTGCCTTGAATGACGGTTTCGTTAATGATTTTAGGGTCTTACCCCTAAAAACGTGGGATTTTTCTCTCCTTGGAGTCACTCCCAAACCCTTCTGCCGTATGCAGCTGCCAAAATTCCAGGCGGGACAAACATAAACCCCTCGAAGTGGACACGTAGGGATTATCATAAGGCGGGATTTGTGTTAACGGGGAGATTAGAGCAGGAAATCCTGGATCAGCTCTTCCCGAGGGCTTCCCACCCCCTCACTCACCCCATACTCACCACGATAGCTGCCAGGATGGGCACCTGAATAATCCACTTTAAATTGCCAGCACTCAAGTCCCAACACCTGAGGAGAGAGCGGCATCCAGTCAGGAAAGCATGGGAAGAGCAACGCTCAAGGGTTTCATTGGAAAAATCCCCCTGGAAGGAGGAATTCCTCCAAAGCCTGGTGGAAGGACTTGGTCTAACCCTGCCTGCCCTCGGTGAGGCTTTGGAATATCCCTTTCCCTGCTGTCATTCTACTGAAAAATGGGAATATTCCTGTGCTTGGGATGGTTCTGCTCTCCGGAGGGTGAAGCTCTTCCCAGCTCTTTCCACACTCATCCAGACTCGTCCCTTCCAGGCAGGAACGGATCCTTTTCCACTTCTTCACTTCCTTACCAAAAAAAAATCCCTACACTTAAAGTAATCCCGGTTTCACGGCCACAGGAGAGGCTGAACTGACGTAGGATCACAGAATCCTGGAATGGATTGGGTTGGAAGGGACCTCGAAGACGATTTGATTCCAAATCCCTGCCACGGGAGAGAGGTTGCTCCAAGTCCAACTGGATTTGGGATGGGGTAGCCACAGTTTCTCTGGGTGACCTGTGCCAGGGAAGAATTCCCTCACAGGGAAGAATTTTTCCCAATATCCCATCTATCCCTGCCCTCAGGCAGTGGGAAGCCATTCCCTGTGTCCTGTCCCTCCAATTCCTGACAAATAATCCCTCTCCAGCTTCCCTGCAGGCCTCTCCAATCCTGGATATGTCCCTGCTCATGGAAGGGGGTGGGATTAGATGACCTTTAAAGGATCCATTCCGTGATTCCCCCTTGGAATAAACCCAGACAACTTCCCATGGGGACAGGCGGTGTCCGGCACGCGGTGATGGGGACGGTGCTGGGGTTCCACACTCGCTTCCCGCCTTTCCTTCAATCCAGCCAAATCCCACAAAATCCTTATCTCCATCCACCTTCAGTCCTTATCCCAGTGAGGGCTGGAAGGGCCAATTGGTGATGGGGATGTGGGGATGTTGGGATGTTGGGATGTTGGGATCCAATCCTCCGTCTCCCAAGAAGGGACGGGCGCTATTTGCTCCCGGCACTTTCCAGCAGCCGCGGGAAAGGGCGACTCAGCGTTAACTCTTCTGTTGGAATTCTCTCCAGCCATGGAGACGGGAATGCCACAGGCTTTTCCTTATCCGATCCAGGTAACCCCACACGGCAGCCGCAGTTTTCCCAGGCCGGCTCCTCAGGGAAAGGGAGGCCGGAAAACCGTCGGTGCTCCCTGGGAGCCTCTGCGAGGATGAGCCGGTGTCACGGATGTGTCACCCTTCAGTGGCTCTGCTGACCCACCCATCCCACCCCGGAGCTGAAATCCCGCGTGGAAAGCAGCGTCTTCCCAGGCAAATCCATTTGGGAATGCCTGGGAACCCTCTGCTGGAGGATCCTGGGCACGTGGAAGTTGTTGTGGGGTCAAGCCCGTGAATTTTGGGGGAAAGGCCAGGTTGGATGGGGCTTGGAGCAACCTGGGGTGGTGGGAGGTGTCCCTGCCCAGGGCAGGGGGTGGGAATGGGATGAGCTTTATGGTCTCTTCCAACCCAAACCTTCCTGGGATTGTAAAATCCATGGAGAAGTGACAGCTTCACCACCCCCCCCCCATACTCCAAGCTTCTCCGACTGTGCTGAAGCTGCTGTGTGCCAGATTCGTTCCCGCTCATTCCGGATTTTAAGGATCCCTGTCTTGTCCCTGTCCAGCTGTGACACTGTCCCTTTATCCCCAACCACTGCAGCTATTCCCATTCATTGAATCCTGCAGAACAAACGGGAAATTTATCCTTCCCTTCCAGCCACCGCCCTCCTCCAAAAGTTAGTGACGTCAGAGGAGAATTCCAGCTTTGCCTGGTTCTTTTTCCCTTCGAGTTCGCCCACGAATCCCACGAAAAACTCTGCAGGTAAAAGGGAGAGAAGCAAACCCCGCAGGACTTACTCTGTGTCGGCCAGAGTGGCTCTGACGCTGGCCCACACTGTGACAAACACAGCAGGGAGTCCTGCAAGAGAACACAGGTGACACGGGGTCAGCGGGGATCCGAGGGCTCCGGCACCAGAATTCCGGGCGGAGCGGGTTCCGGGAAGGTGGAAGGAGCAGTTTTTAATTATTCCGGTAGAACTGAGACTTGGAAAGGCTGAGCTGTCACACCTAAGAGCTGAATGATCCAGTTTGGGGGGTTCATGAGAGGGGCTGGAGCGTGTCCAGGGAAGGGAACGGAGCTGGGAAGGGGCTGGAAAACTCCTGAGGGAACTGGGAAAGGGGCTGAGCCTGGAGAAAAGGAGGCTCAGGGGGGACCTTGTGGCTCTGCACAACTCCCTGACAGGAGGGGGCAGCCGGGGGGGGTCGGGCTCTGCTCCCAGGGAACAGGGACAGGAGGAGAGGGAACGGCCTCAGGCTGGGCCAGGGGAGGCTCAGGTTGGATATTGGGAATACCCCTCATGGAAAGGGCTCTCCAGGCCTGTCCCAGCTGCCCAGGGCAGGGGTGGAGTCCCCATTGCTGGAGGGATTTAGAAGCCCTGTGGATGTGGCACTTGGGGACACGGTCGGGGGTGGCCTCGGCAGTGCTGGGGGATGGTTGGACTCCATGGTCTCCGAGGCCTGAGAGTGCCAGAACCTGAGAGACTGAAACCGGCTTCGGCCAACTCATCCCATGGGAAGCAGAGAACTCTGCTCTGGAGCCGGGCTGGGACAGCTGGGAATGTTCACCTGGAGAAGGGAAGGCTCCAGGGAGAGCTCAGAGCCCCTTGCAGGGCCTGAAGGGGCTCCAGGAGAGCTGGAGAGGGACTGGGGACAAGGCATGGAGGGACAGGACACAGGGAATGGCTTCCCACTGCCAGAGGGCCGGGATGGATGGGATACTGGGAAGGAATTCCTGGCTGGGAGGGTGGGGAGGGACTGGGCTGGAATTCCCAGAGCAGCTGTGGCTGCCCCTGGATCCCTGGAGTGTCCAAGGCCAGGCTGGACAGGGCTTGGAGCAGCCTGGGACAGTGGGAGGTGCCCCTGCCCATGGCATGGGGTGGGAATGGGATGGTCCTTAAGACCCCTTCCAACCCAAACCATTCCAGGATTCCACAATTCCAATGGTTTTACGCAGTACACCTTCCCCAAGATATTCCCTCCCTTCCTTCACAACAAGGAAAAGTGGATCAGGAGTCGGGCTCAGGCCGTTTCTCCCAGAAAATCCCTGGATGGATTGGAAGCTCTGTTAAAAGCAAGAGAGCTGCTGCACGAAGCAGAGAAATGCTAAAATTCAGGATTATGCTTCCAAAATGTCCAGCCAAAGGTTCATTCCCAAACGAACCATCCTGATTTCAGCACAGCTACCCCGGGCCATCATCTTTTCCCTGTGAAACGGGGGAAAAAAATTCCCCAATATCCAAATGCAACCTGGTATTTATTTTTTTAGCGTCCCGTTATTTGTACAACCGAGTCCCCCACCGGCTTCCCTTAAAAAGCAGGATCCAATCCACAGTAGCTTCCACAAACTCGGGAAAGAATGACCCCTTTCAGGTGGGGAAAAAAAAAAATTATTAAAAAATAAATAAAGGCGACATTTATCAGCGGGGACTGTGAAGAGGCTGTTCCCAGTCTAAGCTCGCTGGGGCTTGGGGATAAGC
>VZTE01004118.1:59446-74446 GCA_013397775.1 Eulacestoma nigropectus | reverse complement strand
ATGCCATTATTTATTTATTTGGGGTGGGTGCTGGCGTGGAACGAGTCCCTTTCCGTCAGCAGGGTCTCCCTCGGAAGGAGGAGATTGGGGACTTTGATGGAGCTTGTGCCAGTGAGGATGTGGGATTGAAAACCCCAGACAGAAATCCGTGGAGCTGACATCAAAGAATAGCCCTTTGTCCTGCTTTTCCCAGAAATAAGACGTCGTAGGGCGATTTTCGCTCCCAGTTCCCACCTTGGAGGTTTCCAGGCGGGACAAGTCCAACGCTGATTATTGCCAGAATATCCCGGTTTTGGGGGCAAACTTGCCTTTTCTGTGGAATAATTATTCATCCCTGATTCCCTGCCGCTCATCGCTGCGGCGTGGGCAGGGTCCAGTGCCCGCTGCAGGGAACTGGAACTTTTCCACCGTCTCCAGCGGCTCCTGGATGGGTTTGCCCTTTCCAGTGCCCAAAAATTATCCAAACAATCCGCCTGTGCGGGTGCCTGTGTGGACATTATCATCCCAATCCAAACAAAGCCATCCCAACTGCCACCGGCGGGATCCTGTGTTCTCATTCCAGAGGAATTTCCACGGAGCAGCCCCAGGCTCCTGGAAGCCCAGGGATGCTGGCTGTTGTGACAGGTGTGACTCCAGCCCTGTGGTCGCTCCGATAAAACGATCATTCCCCGGCAGCGCTCGGGAGAATTAACGCGAGCAACCCCTGCCTGTCCCGCTGTTTTCCTTGGGTTTTGCCCGTTAAACACACGGCATTATTTTCCAGCTGCTTCCCTCTCTTCCCGAATTCCCTCTGGGCAATTGCTTCTTTAAGTCTGCTCTGGGCCGTTTAATGTCGGTTTTTTGTTTTTTTTTTTTTTGAGGGGCAATTTTTGCAGAGCTTGAAGGTTTGGAAGAAGAAGAGTTTGCTTCTCTTTTCTGATTTAATTTATTTGGGGTTTTGTTCACTCGCTTTAGCAAAGAGGTGCCAGCCAAAGCCCTCCCTGTCCCTCAGCAGCTGAGATAAGAAAGGCCAAATCCCCAAAATAGAATCCCAGAATTATCTGGGCTAGGGGGGGACCTTAAATCCCATCTCATTCCACCCCCCCACCAAGGGCAGGGACAACTTCCACTATCCCACTTTGCTCCAAGCCCCATCAAATATCTCTCAATTTATTGGTTTTTCCAAAATTTTTCCAGCTGTCCTGGACTAGGCTTTTCCCGGGAGATGGATTCCCGCTTTGGAATATTTCTATATTTACATCTCCCGTTTTTATCATCCGTCAGCACCAGCAGTTTCTGACCTGTGGAGCAGCTGAACAGGAGGTTTGGAAGGAGCTTCTTCCCCATATCCCATTTGGGAAGGAGAAAGGCTGGAGAGAGCCCTGCCCTGGAATATTGAATCCCAAAAATCTGCAGCCCTTCCTAAGCTCAGTTCTGTGTTCCCTGCCTTGCTCCGAGCTCCACTGTCAGAGAGAGCCACCAGCTTTTTTCCATAAAAACCACGGTCTGGAACAGGGAACAGGGTGGTGCCCACCTGAACCTCATCCTAAAATGCAGTCAGGATGTGGCCAGGTGGATTTGGGATCTGGAATCTGGGAAGTGGTGCTGAGCCAGGTAACCACAGCCCCCCTGGACAGGTTTTCCTGCCATAATTCCTGTTTAAACCCACACCCCATTATCCTTCCTTCCATCCTCAAGGATCATCGGAAACATTCCCTGTTCTCCTCCCAAGCCCCAGACTCCGAGACAACCGTGGGCAGTTGTTTTATTGTCCCAGCACCTCGTAACTCCTGGGAAGCCAAAATTAAAGCCAGGAGTGAACAGAAATCCCATTCTCCTCCGAAATGTGCGTGCCCGCAACGTCTTCTCCTAACGAGCCCCTTCCCTGCACCCACATCCCGCCCCTTTCTCATTACTCAGGGAAAAGATGCCCAAGTTGAAAGAGAAGGAAAATAAAAAAGCCTTCCCCACAAATTGCAGGTTTCCAGTGGTGTTCCGAGGCTCAGGAGACCTCAAGGATTTTAAGCAGCTGAGGTTTGAGGGAGGAAATCAGAGCCCGGGGCTCTCATTGGGAGCAGATGCTCAAAACCTCCCACAGATTTCTGCCCCTCCAGCTCAGCACTGGTTTCTCAGCAGGAGGTCCTGGGAAGGGATGGGGATAACTCCCAAAAACCAGCTGTCCCATCCCAAATTTAGCCCTCGCTTTTCCTGCCCTGGGAGGGTGGCAAGATGTGGGGGTGGCGAGGCACCGCCAGAGATTTGGGGCTGCCCCTGGATCCCTGGAAGTGTCCAAGGCCAGGCTGGACAGGGCTTGGAGCACCCTGGGACAGTGGAAGGTGTCCCTGCCCGTGGCAGGGGGTGGGGACCGGATGGGCTTTAAGGTCCCTTCCAACCCATCCCATCCTGGGATTCCCTGGATCCTTGTGCTCCCTCTCCAAACCTGGGCTGATCCTCCTGGAGACCCTGGAAGAGCCACAGTGTAACCACCACGACTCGGGAACGATAAAGGCTTCCCAGGACGGAAAACCTGTCCCTTGCAAGAGCCCCCTGATGCTCATCCTGCCTCCCTCCCCTCTCCCGTACTTCCGTTCATCCACGTTTTCCTTCAAGAACCACCTCCAAGAGGCTTTTCCAGGTGAGCCCTGAGGAGCAGCCACGACTTACCCCAGCCAAACAACGTGAATCCCCAAAGATATTTCTTCTCTGAGAAAAATGCCATGAAGATGAGGCTGTGGAGATAGAGCCCTTCCACCAGGATCCAGTAGTAATTGGTCGCCAGGAAGTAGAGGAAGAAGGTGACGGCCACTTTGCAGCCCACCTGCAGCGACCACAGAAGGACAGGGAAGGAAGGCGGGGTGAAATTCTCGTGCCGCACAAACACGGCGAGGCGGGGTGGGAAACAAGGCGGAGGAAGGAAAAACAAACCGGGAAACTCTCTTGCAGGGTTTTTATAAGGAGGGGAAATCCGTGGGAGAACAGGAAAGATGGACAGTTGGGAAAAAAGCTCCTGAGCTGAAGGCGGTTTTTCCAACAGCAGGTGAGTCGGGAGGAGGAGGAGAAGAGGTGATGGCCTGATCCTTCTCTCTCCCAACCCAGTGATGAGGGGCTCACACACTTCCTAGGGCAGTTGGGTTTCATCTTTTCCCTGTATTCCATCTTCTCCCTGTGTTTCTTGTCCGTGTTGGAGGCCAAAGGGGCTCGGCCAAGTTGTCCTGGTCTGGGTGTCCCGCTGAAGTCGCGGCACTTGGAATTACGACTCCTTCCTCAGCTCGTGGAGAGACCAAGGTGGGATGAAGTCACCCCGTCCTGTCATGGGTGTCCAAGCCAGGATCCTCCAGGTCAGTCCTCAACAAAGACATCCCAGATGGCTCCTGCTGCCTTTGGAGCCAGGTGTTCCAAGAGCAAGCAGGACCTGGAGGTTCCCCCCCTGGAAATGTCAAGGCGTTTCCGGAGCAGACCTGAGCTGCAAGGTGGGAGATCTGGGAGAGGATTCCAGGACATCCTGGCGTTAAATGGGCTCCTAAGCTGAGCTCTCGCTCCACACTCAGCTGAAATCCTTTGGTTTTTTGGGAGCAAAACCCTGGCTGTGACCCAACGCTCCCTTGGGACAGGGTGGGACAAAGCCACCCTTCTTCCCAGTTTCTCAGCTCCAGTAGAGAAAGGCTGCAAAATATCGGGATTAATCAGCACAAAGACACCTCTTGTCAATGCGGATATCCCTGGAGTCTGGGAAGCTGGATTTCCCGGGAATCCTGGGACTGCCTTGGCAGTGCTACGTCTCTGTGCTGCCCTTCCCTTTGATTAATACGAAGGACCGACAGAAAATTCCAATAATACGTTGGAAATAAAAGGAGAGGGTTTTTCTTATCCTAGCACAGCTCTCATGCTGATTTTTTGTCAATCAATATCTACACCTCTATTTGCATATTGATAAGATACGCACACATGGCGCTCATTGTCTTTCCTAGACAAAGGGAGTTAAAATAAATTAGATTAATTAAATTAACTACATTTCATTAATTTAAATTAATCAATTAAAAGAGATTAATTTAAAATCCCCATAAATCCAACAATATTTTTTATATTTATGAAAAAAAAAAAAACCCATCTAGGTTTGACAGTGTTTTCTATACTAATTTTCTGTATTTGTTGCCTCGTGCGGGGAACATGAGGCAATAATTGCGAAGTTCCCACTTCGTTCGGAAACAAAAGAAATCCATTAATTGTCGCCTCCGTCACTTGTTTGCCTTGCAATTCCGAAGAGTGGGAAATGCCATTAAATGCTAATATCCAAAGAATGCCATAGATTATCCTAATTATTCCTCATAATGAGCCCGGCATGAGGAGAAACTCTGAACAATGCAGTGAAACGTTCTGTGCTCTTTCCGAAAAAACGAGCGTTTGGAGTGTGCTGAGTGAGACTACGCAAATTAATGACTCGGATCTCCGGGATGGGAAGGGAACACCGTGACAAAGCTCCGGTTGGGACACTCGGATGCACAGTGGGATATTCCCAAATCCTCTGATTTTTCGCAGGGTGCTGCTGGTCCCTGGCTGCAGCACAAGCTGGGAAAGGCTTGAGACAAACAAACCCACGGGCAGGAAGTTTATCCCAGAATCCCTGAGGCTGGAAAAGACCTCCAAGACCATCAAGATCAACCCGTGCCTGAGGCTCACCTCGTCACCCGCCCAGAGCACCGGGTGCCACATCCAGGAATTCCTTGGACACCTCCAGGGATGGCGACTCCAAACCCACCTGGGCAGTTCCAAGGCCTGGCCACCCTTTCCATGGAGAAATTCCTCCTGGCGTCCAACCTGAGCCTCCCCTGGCCCAGCCTGAGGCCGTTCCCTCTCCTCCTGTCCCTGTTCCCTGGGAGCAGAGCCCGCCCCCCCACCCCGGCTGCCCCCTCCTGTCAGGGAGTTGCGGGGAGTGAGAAGGTGCCGTATCCAGGATTCCGTGGGAAATCCACGATGGGACCAATGACAAGGAGAGCCGAGAGCTTCAGGATGTGGGAAACGTGAGGATGGGCTTCATCCCCCCGCCCCCGAGCACACGGGCAATGCAGATGCCGCCACCAGAGATTTCTGTACAGTGAAAACCCCATGGAATTTTGGAAAAGACTCCAACTGACCTCTCTTCCATTTTTATTTTGGGATGTTGACTCGTCTGCCTGGGTTGGCTGGGCTGACTCAGCCAACCATAAATGGAACCTGAGGTTCAGGTTGGACACAGGAGGAATTTCCCCATGGAAAGGGTGGTCAGGCATTGGAAGGGGGTGCCCAGAGAGGTTTGGAGTCCCCAACCCTGGAGGTGTCCAAGGAATTCCTGGATGCGGCACTCAGTGCTCTGGGCTGAGGACAAGGTGGGGATCGGGCACCCACCAACCATTCCAAGGTTGGATGACTTTGGAATTCTTTTCCAACCTCAATGATTCTGCCCAAGGTCCCTCTCATAGACACCTCTTTGCAGATGAGCCCCGTCCTTTCCCATGACACCTCATCATCCCCCCGTTTTCCCTGCCAAAATGTCCTTTTTTCCATATGGGAGCGAGAAAAGTCGTGCATTCCCCATCCCTGGAAGTGTTGTGAGCCAAGCTGGATGTGCCTTGTGCTGGGATGGTCAGAAATGTTTCCACGGCCGCAAATTCCAGGGGTTATCAGGGAAATGTAGATGGGAATCAAGCCATCAACCTTGACTGCCACGGGAACAGCTTTTCCTTAGCTCAGGAACTGGGCAATCCCTCTGAAACAGTGGATTGGGAGAGGGAAAGGATGGGAAGAGGCTGTGAAAGGTGAGTAGGGCAGAAAACTCCCCGAAAGAGGGGAAGTGTCGAACAGAGAGGACAAAGACACAAATCCTGGAAAAACACTGCTCCGGGAATACTCACAAACTGCGACTTATCCGCTGGAGGTGCTTCCGTGATGGATTTCAAGTCTTCCTCGGAGATCCGCTCCATCTCCTCCAGGGCTGACCCGGAGTACAGGACCGCGTCCTTCACGAAGATGCTGACGGCTCTCAGCATGAAGGACACAAACAGGTGCATGTGGATGTAGTTCCTAGTGCAGTGCAAACGTCTGGAAGAGGAGACGAAGGATTGGGAAGTTTAGTCCAGCTGTTGGATGGAGTCGTGGCCACCTCTGGCTCCGGAGAGCCCCAGCTGGTCCCACCGGCACCGTGTCCCCATGGGGAGCAGAGCGAGGGTCACTGCTCCCTGTGCTCCCATGGGGTTGGGAAATGGGTTAATACCAGCTCCAGGGGCTTCAGGGAATCGTGGAATCATGGAATGGTCTGGGTTGGATGGGACTCAAAGCCCATCCAGCGCCGCCCCCTGCCATGGGCAGGGACACCTCCCACTGTCCCAGGCTGCTCCAAGCCCCGTCCAGCCTGGCCTTGGACACTGCCAGGGATCCAGGGGCAGCCACAGCTGCTCTGGGCACCCTGTGCCGGGGCCTCCCCACCCTCACAGCCAGGAATTCCTTCCGAAAATCTGCTCTATCTCTGCCCTCTGGCAGTGGGAAGCCATTCCCACTCTCCTATCCACACTCGCCCTTGGATTCCAGAGGCTCCAGAACTTTTGGCCAGTGGAAACCTCACAGAGCTTCCAGCAAACCGTTGATTTTTGTGCCCAGCCCAATTTAGGAGCAACTCCAGCAGTAACTCCGGTGTGCTGGGCTGTTCTCCCTGTTTCCCGCTGGAAACATCATCCTTCGGAGCAGTTTGTGGGCTCCACCCCAGCAATGACAGCAGTGACCCCACAAATCCTGGTTGTAAAGCGCTTGAAGGTCCTTTTTGGGGGAAAAGCTTTTTTGGGGATGGCGAGAGGTGAATGGAGCAGAGCCAGGAATGAGAGGCGCATTTTAGAATCGGGAATCAGGATTTTGGGAAGCGGGAACTGACCTCTTGGGGTCCTCTCTGTCCTCTGGAGCTCTGTTGCCATGCCCGGATTTACGAATGGATTTACATCCTCTTAAATCCCAATAATCTGCACTAATTAAGAGCCGTGGGTTCACCCCTTTTGGAGGATGTTACGATAACAGCACCATTTGTTCTCCGGGCTTTTATAACCCAAATTACACCGAGTGGAACTGGTGAGGTTTAAATGAAGATTGGCTCTGTTCCTCGCATTTGAAAGGGCGTCAGCAAATCTCTGGATTATCGAGGATAAAATCTGGCTTGATCCCTGCTGCTGCTCTGATCCTCGGGATAAAGATGCTCCAGCACAGTGGCCCGGGTGCTCCGGGCTGGAAATGAAGTGCTCTTGAGCACATGGATAAAGAAAAACCAGGAATTCTCTTGCAGAAGTGGACATGGAATATTTTAACGACCTTGCCAGTGTCCAGCAGGAAATGAAACGGAGGGAAAAGGTTGGGAGAACAGGAATGTGGTGGAGGGATGGGATCTGCAGTCCCCTTTGGATTGGGTGCGCCATGGATTTGGGATTTGCTGTCCAAGCAAACTCCCGACACCTTTCGCTGTCTGCAGAGAGCTCTGAGCACTTTCAGAGCCCAAAGCCACACATTTTATTCCCGGTGTTCCATGCCCGGGGCTTGGCTCGAGCTTCCCAAATCCCTCTGCAAACACCACAGGGCTGTTTCGGCCCCCTCAGCTCTTGTCTGGGTCCTGCTGGCTTTTTAGGAGAAGACAGGAGCAGGCATCGAAGGAAAGCAAATCTGGGGCTCAGGATTTGAGGTCACCCCGCTCTATCTGCTCACCAGACATAACATTCCCGAAGGACAGATTCCTGGATGTGGGTGGCACCTTTCATCCCTCCTATCCCATGCTCTCTGTGCCAGCAAGAATGCCGGAATCCCAGAACAGTTTGAGTTGGAAGGGACCTTAAGGATCATCCCATTCCGACCCCAACACCTCCCACTATCCCAGGTTGCTCCAAGCCCCGTCCAGCCTGGCCTTGGACACTTCCAGGGATGGAAGATGCAACACTGGATCTAAAGAATGGATAATGAGGGGTCAAAGTGGTGTTTAGAGGTCTAAATCCCTTGACAGGGATGGTGGGAGGGGAGGGGACACCATCAGAGTCAGGAGGGTCATTCTGGGATCCCCGGGAAGAGCAGCAGCGTGGGGAGATGGGAGGGATCAGCCCGGGAGTTTTCCATCCCTTTCAACTGGTTTATCCTTCACGAACATTCGGGTTCAGAGTGGAATTTCCCTCAGGAAACCTTACTTATCGGCAAATCAGCCACCTAAAGCTAAGCCGGTCACCTGCAGGGACGACAGGGACAGAAAATCCTGGACAGTCTTCCAAGGGATTCCTGGAGAGGCCCCTCTTCCCGACTGCTGCAAAGAGGGCCTGGAAAACTCCGCTTGAGGGAAGTGGACGGAATTCCAGCATCCCACCCACCATCCCCCAGGAATTTTGCCCTAAGTGACCCTAAACGCCGCCCAAAATCACAGATGCCACCACCACTGGTGGCTTCCTGAACTGTGCCACCCCAATTTTATCCTTCCGGAAAAACCCGAGGCTTTTCGGGCGTCGCTTAGGTAAAAACAGAGCCGCCTACCTGAAGTATCCCAGGATAAGGACAGCAACTGTGAGGGATCCCAGGGAGATGGAGTATCCAACAGTATAAATCAAATAGAGGCGATCAAAGACCTCCTGCAGCAGAAATGATGGAAAAAACAGCGTCACATCGGGAACGCGGCCCTGCCGCACCACCACACAACCCTGGCAGCGCACAGAGCCCAGATCCTTTGGGAATCCCATCCCTTTTGGCAGCTTGGGAGGCGGGGTTTGTGCTCCCTGAGGTGGGGAGATGGGATTTTCCCAAGAGATTCATGATGGAGTGGGGTTAATCCCATGCCTGGGAATTTCGTGGCGTTTTCATCCCAAAGGAACCCAAAGCACTCTACGAACTCTCAGCCCAATCCAGGGATCACTTGGGAATTTTCGCCTGGACAAAACGCCTGCTGAGCTGGGAATTTTACAAGGGATCCATGATGGAGTTGGGTTTATCCCGTGCCTGGGAATTTCGTGGCGTTTTCATCCCAAAGGAACCCAAAGTGCTCTATGAACTCTTAGCCCAATCCAGGGATCACTTGGGAATTTTTGCCTGGACAAAATGCCCTCTGAGCTGGGAATTTTACAAGGGATCAATGATGGAGCGGGGTTAATCCCATGCCTGGGAATTTCGTGGCATTTTCATCCCAAAGGAACCCAAAGCGCTTTACAAACTCTTGGCCCAATCCAGTGATCACTTGGGAATTCTTGCCCGGACAATCCGCCCGCTGAGCTGGGAATTTTACAAGGGATCAGTGATGGAGCGGGGTTAATCCCATGCCTGGGAATTTCATGGCATTTTCATCCCAAAGGAACCCAAAGCGCTTTACGGACTCTTGGCACAACCCAGGGATCACTTGGGAATTTTCACCTGGACAAAACGCCTGCTGAGCTGGGAATTTTACAAGGGATCAATGATGGAGCGGGGTTAATCCCATGCCTGGGAATTTCGCGGCATTTTCATCCCGGAGGAACCCAAAGCGCTCTACAAACTCTCGGCCCAATCCAGGGATCACTTGGGAAATTTTGCCTGGACAAAATGCCCTCTGAGCTGGGAATTTTACAAGGGATCAGTGATGGAGCGGGGTTAATCCCATGCCTGGGAATTTCATGGCATTTTCATCCCAAAGGAACCCAAAGCGCTTTACAAACTCTCGGCCCAATCCAGTGATCACTTGGGAATTCTTGCCCGGACAAAATGCCCGCTGAGCTGGGAATTTTGCTGGAATTGCACAATTTAGCCGTTGCTGGATGACTGATGTCCAGCCTGGGGGAGTGTAACCCATCCCAGAAAACACAGGAAGGAAATATTTTGGCTATGGGATATGAGGAAAAAAATCACCTGCATTTATTTTTCCCTTTTTTTAATCCAAAGCAGCCTCTACCTGTGGTCATCCAACCCAGACACAACACGAGCTTGCCAAAATCCCATTGGAAAAGCTCTTGTCACAGGAGAGTTCCTAATAATTAATCCTTTGGGAGGTTTTAGGTTGCTATTTTCTAAAGTTGGCCTTCAAACCCTGAGGTTTCCATTAAATATCGGGATATTTCTCTTGATCCTGCTGGGACACGCAGCTGAACTCAGGGATTCCTGGAAAGGGTTAAAACGCCTGCCCCCATCCCAGCCTGTCCTGCCTTTCCCAGCCTGAAATGAGAAACAAATCCCAAAAAACCCCAACCAATCCAGCATCTTTCTCCTCATTCCCTCCTTTCCCTCGCCCCGCCCACGGGGCTGCAATAACATCGGGAATGCTGCGCTCTGAATGACAGCTCTGATTGGGATTTGAGGCTTGGAACGCTGGCCTGGAATGCCAAACCTCAGCCCTATTACATCAGAATCCGCAGATTTGGGAATGTTTCTCTGCGGTTTGCGCTGGAGGAGCGGAGCCCTTGCCAATATTAATTTACAGAGTGTGTCTGTGCGTATTTATGTGATATTTTTATAGATTTTTATAGATCTGTCTGTGGAGGCAGCGGGCCCCGAAAAGCCAAGAAGAGGAGGTTTCAAAGCTTTCAGGGAAAAACAGCCTGGCGTGATTTTCCTGCTGCCAAGCTGGAATCCTCTTGGAGCTGGAAAGCGTTTGCTTCCACCGTAAAAAAAACAAATAGTAATAATAAAAATAATAGTAATAATAAAAAATATCTCACTCCAAGGTTGGAATTCTCAGTAATCCCGAAGTCTGAGGCCTTAACAAAACATCCCTGAGCCTCATTCAGAAATTTCACCGGGAAGATCCGCATTCCCGTGGGACAACACCACTGTTGTGGCGGGAACGGCCTTGGGAAGAGCCTCTGGATTGGCTGGCAGGAGGTTTTGGGAGGTTGATTGCTCTGACTGACCACAGGGCCTCTCTTTGAAAGGAGGTTGAGTCCCAAGTGCCAAGACACAGGAAGCCTCTCCTGGTGTCCTCCTTGAAGAAGGAGGTGTCCCAAATCCTACCCGGAGTCTCTCTGGGAAGCCGTTGGGAAAGGTGATTTCTTGGATGGGGTGCTCGGATCCTTGGGGAAAAACCTTTGGAGCAAAAAATTGAGGTTCTCCACTTCCACTTCCCCCCTCACTTGGAGCTCAGGACTGGTAATTCCCAGGAGGTTTTTCTCCCTGGATTTACCCAGGAGGGAAAAATAAAATCTCCAAGGGAATTCCAAGTCTCCCAAGGAAGATCTCAGCTCCATGAAAACCACAATGAAGAACCAGGAAAGATCCTCCAGGCAGGAGAATATTGAGTCATTTGCCAGCTGCAATGACCATCTCCATGGTCTGAGGAGCATCCTCAGGGAGCTGAGATGGATGGGAAGTTAAATAATTCCCAGAAAACCACCAAGGCCGTGATGGCCAACCACGGGCATGACCTGGAGCTCCATCACTCCAGGAAGCTCCCACCTAAAGTCCTCTGGAAGTCCACCCTGAGGATGGACTGACCATCCCTGGTCATCCATTGCTGGAAGAGGCCAAACCTGACCTTGCCATGAGATCCTGGTTTATACGGTGTGATAATTAAAACCATGTAATTTAATTTAATTATCATTTAATCCAAGGGTTCAAGGCTTTGAGAAGCCTGGGCCGGCGGGAGGTGTCCCTGCCCATGGCACAGAGTTGGAACGGGATGGACTTTAAGGTCTCTTCCAACCCCAACCAATTCAGGATTCCAGGATTCCATAAATTTGCTTCCTGCAGGAACCCTCCGCTCTTTCAACGGTTGCCAGGTGCGCAGAAGGAAAAGGAAAACCAGACGGAGCAGGAATTTTCTGGTGGCAAATCCTATCCTGAGTTTCATGGAGCTGTGCCCTGTATCCAACGTTTTCCTTTCCTCCTTTTTATTCCCCTTTAGCGAGACACCAGCAACACTCGGCTTGTGAAGCTGAGAGGGATCCAGTGGTTTTTTGAGGAATGGGAAAGCTGGGATCAGCAGCACGGGAGGCTGGAAGCGTAAATAAGGATTTTCCAGGTGGAATTTCTGCCAAGTTTCTCCAAGCTGCTGACTCAGATGTCGTTAAGGACACGTTTGGAATCAGGGGTTTGCTGCTTTGAGTGATAAACAAAGACGGATTTATCTCCGTCCTTGCTTTCCTTGTCTTTTTTTCCTTTACAGGAAAATGGGGCTAAATAAAAAGTTTAATGGGATGAAATGAAAAGACAAACAAAGCCGGTGGATCTCCGTCCTTGCTTTCCTTGTCTTTTTTTCCTTTACAGGAAAATGGGGCTAAATAAAAAGTTTAATGGGGTAAAATGAAAAGCTAAACGGGATATTCCCAAAATGGGATATTCACAAAAGGCACAGAACAGGCACTGATTTCCAAAGCCTCAGGGAAAACTTGGTGTTGATGAAGGTTCCCCTCATCCATAGAAAGTCCAGGCTCTTAGATCCTCACAATCTGGAGAGTGACTGGGATCAGCTCTCACAAAAGACCCCCCAGTTTAACCTCAGACACCCCAATTTACTCTCAGACACCCCAATTTAGACATGCATGTCCAAAAAAATCAGCTTTAAGTTCCCTTCCAACCCAAACCATTCCAGGATTCTCGGATTCTATTTCCAGGAACGCACCAGACCAAATCCGTAGGCATGGAATGAGGATGGCACCTCGGGGTTAATTGTAATTATGGATAAAACATCTCTCTGATCGCTTTTTTACCCCTCCACAGGCTTTAAAACCTCTGCCCGTGTCCTGCTGCAAATGCCTGACACTTTGCTGGCGTTCCTTTGTGGAATTCGGGATAAAACAATCCAAAGCCGTTCCTGTGCCGTCACTTTGAGGCTCCACGAAGTTGTTTGCTTTTCCCAGGACCCCAGAGAGCTCCGGGATTGCTGCTTGGAACAATGGAGTTCAGATAAAGCAGCCCTGCAACACGCTGGGCCCTTCCCATTGTGTTCGGAAGGGGATGGACTCTCCAGGCCTCTCCGAATTCCCGGGAAGCCGTAAAATCCCCACGCCACAAACAAGCAGGGGCAGTTGAAGACAGGATTGAGGTTGGATCTTAGGATGGCCCGTCCTGCTGGGGGTTCCCAAGCTGAGCCAACCTCCCAAGTTGCTGGCTCCGACTCCCCCTCCCCGGGATTTCGGGAGATGGAGATCCCGTTCACCCTTCAGCTCATCCTTGGAAATGGGATGGGTTTGACCTGCTTTAAAAACAGCCATGTTTGGCATCCCCGTTGTTCTAGGGGAGATGGGAATGAGGGAAATTCCTGATTTTTGATCCAACCATGCCATTGCTGCTGCCAGGGTGGAAAAAGGTGGCCGGAAAAAGGATCCTGCTGCTATTGGCCGGATGTGTGGAAGGGAAGGGATCCACTGCCAGTTGTTCTATGGGATTTGGGGAGAAACAGCCTAAAAAAGCCGCCAGAGGTTCGTCACTTGTCATCTGTGCCTCTTTCTATCCAAAGATGGAAGAGCTCCAGGAATACAGGTCACCCTCGCTCCTGATTTTAAGGGAATTTAAGGAACAAAGGAGAACAGCCAGGCCTAAGGTCCTTTCAGCTCTGCTCCCTGTCTCCTCCATGGGCAGGAAGGGATGCTTGGGGAAGAGGGTGGGAACAGAACAAATCCACGGTAAATATGATGTGGAGCTGCTGGAGAGATCCAGAGGAGGCCCCGGAGCTGCTCCAGGGCTGGAGCCCCTCTGCTCTGGAGCCAGGCTGGGACAGCTGGGGGTGCTCACCTGGAGAAGGGAAGGATCCAGGGAGAGCTCAGAGCCCCTGCCAGGGCCTAAAGGGGCTCCAGGAGAGCTGGAGAGGGACTGGGGACAAGGGCTGGAGGGACAGGACACAGGGAATGGCTTTGAGCTGAAAGAAGTAGATTTAGATGGGATATCGGGAAGGAATTCCTGGCTGGGAAGGTGGAGAGGGACTGGAGTGGATTTCCCAGAGAAGCTGTGGCTGCCCCTGGATCCCTGGAAGTGTTCCTGCCATGAAGCCAGGCTGCTCCAAGCCCCGTCCCGCCTGGCCTTGGACACTTCCAGGGATTTACAGAAGGAAGTTTTTGTTCTTTGTGCTGCAGGAATTACATTGGGATTCTGGGAAAGNAGGGACAAGACCACCCAGTGCCACCCCTGCCATGGGCAGGGACACCTCCCACTGTCCCAGGCTGCTCCAAGCCCCGTCCAGCCTGGCCTTGGACACTGCCAGCCGATTCTTCACTCCTGTTCGATGTTATCTGGAAGGAATTCGAGGGAGCACTTCCCTGGATCACCTCATCCTACCTAGCTAAAGGAGGAATCAATCTCCAGGGCTGTCAGTTCCCGTCCTCCAGTGGCGATTTTCCCCGAGGAAGCAGCCCAGGAGCCGTTCCTCTCCGGGCAGTTACGAGCTGTTAATTCTCCGGGCTCTGATGCCTTTAACACACTTTGCTCTTCGCAGAGAGCGGTTTCCGAGCCGCTCTGTGCGAAACAATCCCCATTTATTCGGGGCAGGACACCAGCTTGCTCTGGGGCCCTCTGTTTGCTGCTTGGGCCAAGCTCAAAATTATCCCAGCGTGGCTAAAACGGGAGAAGTCCCCACCTAAACAAACATCCCTGGCTGGAGATGTGTGCAGCACGTGGTGTTTATTTAGGTGTGGATATCTCCAGCTATCTATAGGTACAGGCCTATTTCCAGAGATAGCCAGCAAATCCATATATTTATAGCCACAGACAGTTGGGGTTGGGTGGCTTTTTTTTGGTTTTTTTTTGTTTCTAAAAGCCCAGTTTCTTAAAATTCCCTCTGGTTGCATCTGCTCGGAGTCAGCCACGAGCTCCTGGCAAAGCGTTGGGTAAATGCAGCTGTTGGTGGTGACGCAAAGATGCTGCTCCCCAGGGAGNCACTGAGGTGAGGGCGGGCCTGGGCTGAGGAAGAAACCTCATAAATACAAGGCTAATAATAATCATAATCATAAAAGGNGGGAAATAATAATAGAAAACAATCCCTCGCTCAAGACAACAGCTCCATGTGGCCAAATTCCCCCATTCTGACATCTCTGGACGTGTTTACTCCGTGAAAAAAAAGAAATCAAAGGAAGGTTTATTCATCCC
>VZTE01004118.1:47780-58495 GCA_013397775.1 Eulacestoma nigropectus | reverse complement strand
GTGAGTAAAGCCATCACCACACTGAGGGAAAAAGGGCTTTTTTTCTTTCCTCTTTTATTTCCAGAGTGGTTTTCAGACCCCAAGGGTCAAGAAATCTGCACTGGATGCACAGACAGTGCTTCATTTTCCACAAAAATTCAGCCACCTCTGTGATAAAATGAGGGAACTCCCTGACAAGGCACAGAATCACTGAGGTGAGGGCAGGGCTAAGGAACAGACCTCATAAATATAAGGATAATAATAATAATAATAATAATAATAATAATAATAATAATAATAATAATTATACGATTATTAAATAGATGTTGTTGAAATTTTACTTCATGAAAAAAAAGAAATCAAAGGAAGGTTTATTCATCCCAGGGCTGCAGAGCCACATTCAAGTGTGACAAGAGGCCTTCCCTGCTCTCCGTGAGTAAAGCCATCACCACACTGAGGGAAAAAGGGCTTTTTTTCTTTCCTCTTTTATTTCCAGAGTGGTTTTCAGACCCCAAGGTTCAAGGAATCTGCACTGGATTCACTTTATTTGTCACCAAAATTCAGCCACCTCTGTGATAAAATGAGGGAACCCCCTGACAAGGCACAGAATCACTGAGGTGAGGGCAGGGCTGAGGAAGAGACCTCTTGCAAATATAAAGTTAATAATTATAATAATAATAGAAAACGAATAAATATGTGTCATTAAAAAGCATTTGTTGATCAAGGTACGGTTTCAAAGGGGGCAGAAACATCCATTTCTTCTGTGTTTTTTGCACTGGGTAAGCACCACTCAAGCAAGACCAGCCTGATAATTGTACCTGAACCATGGTGATGATTTGATTTGTCTTGATAATAAATATTATTCCCTTCACCTTTGTGGTTACGACAGAAAATTCCCTCTGGAAAAGAGGCAAAAGATGCCTCAGCCTTGGGTACAGGACAATGAGGATGAGGATTTTGGGGTGGGTTATTAAAATAGCTCATTAAGGGAGAGCTCGTGGGGAGCAGTAATTTTCCAAGAGGCTGACAATAAAAACGAGGTGACAGCTCCTGTAAATCTCTGCTGGGAGGCACAGCCCAAGTCCCCTGTGCTGTGACCCCCTTGTGACCACTCAGGGGACACAGACAAAGTCCGGCACATCAAACCCACCCCAGGAAATTCTGCTTTCAGCCTCTTTTTCTCACCCTGGCGGTGGAAATTCTCAATTTCTTCCTCGTGGCGGAAAAAAATGGGCAACTCTGTTCTTTTTCTGCACCCTTCCTCTACCAGTTCACCCTGGAAAATCGTAACTGTGGGAGGCGAAAAAGAAAGGATGTCCTTTCCCTAGGGGAAATCTTGGATCAGGGGCAATCAGCTGGACAATTCCCACACCAGGACACGGCTGAGGGTGGTGGGACAGAGGGGACAATTTCAGAGAGGTCACAAGTTTGTGCGCTGATCAAGATGCTCGAGGACTCCAACGCGCGCTCCAGGACCTTCCCGGAAAACTCTGGGGCTGAAAGAGTTCTTCCCACTACGAACTGGGCAAAGCTCCACCAAACCGGTTCTGGAAGGGAACGTCACCCAGCCCTTTGCTGGAGTGGCTGGAGCAGCACTCGGTGCACACAACCTTCCGTTCCTTGTCCACGTGAGAGAAAACACTCAGCTCCTCAAAGAACTCATTCCCTCCTTTTCCTCATTTCCTTATTTTCCTGAACCGCTTCGTTCATGAGTTGCTTCACTCCAGAGGAGAAAAAAGCAACGAAAAAAACTTCCCCCCCCAAAAAAAAAAACACCCAAAAAAAGCCCTACTCTGCGGTTAGATTTAAAATTAAGAACATTGTCCCGAAGGGCCTCTGGATCATCCTCACGGAAGCCGTGGTTAGATCCGTATCTCCAGCTGTCTGGGATAATCCTCCCTGCAGCTGATCAGTGCCTAACGCCATGCCCCGTATCCGAGGGGACTCATCCAAGAACCACTGAAAAAACCAGAGGGTTTGGATGAATTCTTCGGGAGTTACAGGCGCGTGTGGGTGGGAACGTCCTTCTCTGCGGGACGAGGAGGTGACACCAGGGACAGCTTTGCTGCCACCTTGGCACGGAATTCCTTCCAGGAGACCCCCAGCGTTACAGAGCCCCAGGCTGGCTCACAGGGAAGTAGGGAATTTCCACCAGCTGCTGTTTCGCCGCTTCCCTGAATTTTTGTAAAAATATGGCTCATGGATATTTTTTTTTTCCCCCGAGAGCACACCAGACACTCTCCATGTGCTTTGGATCCCTTTTCCAACTTTGGACTGGTGTCACTGTTTCCAAAGTGCGGCTACACCAGAATTAATTCAAGATCATGGAATCCTGGAATGGTTTGGGTGGAAAGGGACCTTAAGGATCATCCCATTCCCACCCCTGCCATGGGCAGGGACACTTCCCACTGTCCCAGGCTGTTCCAAGCCCCATCCAGCCTGGCCTTGGACACTTCCAGGGATCCAGGGGCAGCCACAGCTGCTCTGGGAATTCCAGCCCAATCCCTCTCCACCTTCCCAGCCAGGAATTCTGTCCCAATATCCCATCTAAATCTACTTCTTTCAGCTCAAAGCCATTCCCTGTGTCCTGTCCCTCCATCCCTTGTCCCCAGTCCTTCTCCAGCTCTCCTGGAGCCCCTTTAGGCCCTGGAAGGGGCTCTGAGCTCTCCCTGGATCCTTCTCCTCTCCAGGCTGGACACTTCCCAGCTCTCCCAGCCGGTTGCTCCTGGTTTGATTCCACAAGTGTTTGGACATCCCCTCTCACAGACAACCACATAAATGCTGGAATTTTTGATAACAGCCTGGCAGCGAAAGGATTTCCTGCTGTGGCAGAGGGACCCTCAATGCCATGGAACAACCTCCAACCACTTCTGAGCGTCCCCGAGACCGCTCCCATTTTCCCCAAGATCTCTTCGGGCACGGGATCGTGGCAGCTGCAGGAAACTTTTTTGCCTTTGAGGACAATTTTCCAATCAACTCATTGCCCATCAAAGCACAGTGTGGCTTTGGCAGGCTTGGGAAGAGTTTGCAAGAGGAGGAGGATGAGCTGGAGCTCATCCAGGGGTTTCAAATGAGACAGAGGTCTGGGTTAGCCCGGGGTGAGGCCAGAAATTCCTGCTCCATGTGGGAATGGGAATGCCTACCCTTTCCCTCGTCTCGTTGGTGAGGAACTTGGCGCACTCGCTGTAGTTGGCCCAGGTGCGGTTGTTGCCCGGGACCAGCTCCCAGCTCCCGTTCAGGTCACACCGGCGATAAGCGTGGCCTGCAGAGAGAAAGGAGGGAAAATGGGAATCGGTGAGAAAATGGGAGAAAACTCATCCCAGAGCGGATCCCTGGGGCCTCCTGCCTGCTTGGAAGCTCAGCTGCGAAAACCAGCTTCCATCTCCACATCAATTTATCAATTTAATCTCATTTTTTAGCTGAGAAACACCACGGAGCCTTTAATGAGTTGATCTTAGGGTTTCAGGTTTTCTTAGGGTTTAAGTTCAGGTGTTGGGTCTGCAAATCAAGGAGAGAAGCCTTGGTTTTCAGACTTATCAGAATTATCAGAATTATGCAGAATTATTTTCAGAATTTTCCTCAGAACTCCTTGCATCTCTCCTTACAGGGATAAAAAAGAAAAAAAAGGGTGATTTGTACTATTTTGCTCTTCGTTTGCAGGTTCAGGTGATGTCACGGGGTATTTTTTTACCCCTGCCCTCCTCACGGGGATGGAGAAGGAAGGGAGAGCAAGGTTTCATCCTTGGATTCGGCTGGCAGAGGAGAATGTCCCTGTGCAGATGTCCGTGCGGGAATTGCGGCATCAGGTGTGTGTTAAAAGCCCCTCACAGGAAACGGGGATTAATCCCACAGATCCTGGGACTACAGAGGGAGAGCTGATTAGGGAGCCTAAGGAAAGACGGAGAGAGACTTGGGACAAGGGATGGAGGGACAGGACACATGGAATGGCTTCCCACTGCCGGAGGGCAGGGTTGGGTGGGATATTGGGAAGGAATTCCTGGCTGGGAGGGTGGGGAGGGGCTGAGATGGAATTCCCAGAGCAGCTGTGGCTGCCCCTGGATCCCTGGCAGTGTCCAAGGCCAGGCTGGACGGGGCTTGCAGCACCCTGGGATAGTGGAAGGTGTCCCTGTCCATGGCAGAGGTGGGACTGGATGATCCTCAAAGTCCTTTCCATCCCGAACCATTCCAGGGTTCTCTGATTCCATCATTCTAAGGGCCTCCATCGGGCTCCCACACTCCCTGAGTTATCCAGTGAACATCAGTGAAGTGAGGAATCCAGGCCATGTTGGAATATTGAAAAAAAAGGGATGGATTGCACTAAGGGAGGTTCAGGTTGGATACTGGGAAAATTCCTTAATGGAAACAGTTGTCCAGGCCTGTCCCAGCTGCCCAGGGCGGGGGTGGTGTCCCCGTCCCTGCAGGGATTTAGGAGCCCTCTGGATGTGGCACTTGGGGACGTGCTCGGGGTGGCCTCGGCAGTGCTGGGATACCGATGGGCTGATCTTGGAGGGCTTTTCCAGCCTAAATCATTCCATGATTCTCTGACTCCTTGTCCCTCCTGGCCTCTGAGGGGAAGAGCGAGAGGTCACCAGCCAGGGGTGAATCCCGGCTCTCAGTCTCATGGAATATTCCGGACAGAGTGTGAACAACCAGGATTCCCGGGTATATCCTTCCTTGTTTTCTGAAAGCCCCGGCAGTGCTCTGCTCCGAGCAGGGAGTCTGAATTCCCTCCTTTTTCCTTCCTTGGGTGCTTGGAACATTCACTGAGGGGCCAAGTGTGCTCTGATCGCTTCTAAAAACACCCTCAGACTTCCTGGCACCACCAGCAAGCCACGAACTGCGGAGCCTGAGGGAAAGGGAGATAAGGAGCAATTCCCACATTCTGCTCCCAGACTCCCACAAGGGCTCTGGACACAGAATTAACAAAGCCCTGAGGTGGGGAATAAAAACTGGAAGAATATTTTGGGGTTCTATCGCTACACAGAGTCTGGGGGGGGGGGTCAAACATATCCGGGTTTGGAAATCTCCGGGATTTACAACCTGTCGTGAGCAGGTAACTGGTGGTGAGAATGTCACACCCCGTGTGGGGCACGTGGGAAATCTGCGATTCCGTGTGGGAAATCTGTCGTTGTTGCAGCTCCAACTGAGCTCTTCTTCCACTATCAACGAACAACGGCCCCTTCTTCCCTTCCCCTTCCCTGCTTTTACTCCTGCTTGGAAGGGAGGCACCACGTGAGGGAAAAGGGATGATGAAGGGAATTTTTGGATTTCCTGGCGGTCAGGAATGTCCTGTGCTGGCCCTGGGGACACACTGACCTTTGTGGTTGAAGTCGTAGATGTACTCGGGGCACGGCATGGCCACCACCTTGCCGGGCACGCCCTCGGGCCAGCACACGATGCCATCCCACTCCGGAAGGCAGAAGCCGTCTGTGGGAGAGAACAGGGACAAAGAGGAGTCACTGCACCTGCAGAGGTGACGCCGATGCCCCCCTGTTTGGAGAGGGCTCTCCGTGAAGAAGCCAGCGCCGGCATTCCATTGGAGAAACCAGTCCTGGGAATCATCACCCATTCCTTCTTAGTGTCTGGCTCCAGAGGGTGAAAATTTTCCCAAGTTTTATTTCAGAAGGACAAACTGGGTCTGGCTCTGGGTCCAACAGCACCAGGACGTGGAGCTGCTGGAGCAAATCCAGAGGAGGCCCCGGAGCTGCTCCCAGGGCTGGAGCCCCTCTGCTCTGGAGCCAGGCTGGGAGAGCTGGGAATGTTCACCTGGAGAAGGGAAGACTCCAGGGAGAGCTCAGAGCCCCTTCCAGGGCCTAAAGGGGCTCCAGGAGAGCTGGAGAGGGACTGGGGACAAGGGATGGAGGGACAGGACACAGGGAATGGCTTTGAGCTGAAAGAAGTAGATTTAGATGGGATATTGGGCCAGAATTCCTGGCTGTGAGGGTGGAGAGGGACTGGGCTGGAATTCCCAGAGAAGCTGTGGCTGCCCCTGGATCCCTGGCAGTGTCCAAGGCTGGGTTTGACAGGGATTGAAGCAGCCTGGGATAGCGGGAGGTGTTCCTGCCCGTGGCAGGGGGTTGGAATGGGATGATCTCCCCAGGTCCATCACCTGCTCCTGCACTTGCTGAATTCCAGAAGTTTCCTCCCTGCCCATCTCCCCACCCTATCCCAGTCCCTCCGAAGGGCTCCACAACCCCCCAAGGCATCGCTTGCTCCCAGCTCTGTGTCCTCAGGGAACTCCTCGGCTTTGGGCTGGATAACGGCGCCCATCCATCAAATTCCAGCCGCAGTGGAATATTGGGAATGAAATGCTAAAAGTGGTGGATCTGCCCCAAATCTGCTCCCAGAGCTGTGTCTGCCCTCACTCAGGAAGGGTTTATCAAGTGTTGGAAATGGGAGTTACTCGGGAATCAAAAGGAACAGGAATCACCTGCCTTATCCACAAAAAACTCCTCTAGGAGCTCACTCCGAAGCAGGGCCAAGACCTCCGCGTGTTCCACGGATATCAAAGCTTCCAACCGCGCGGGAATCCATCCTTTCTCACCAATGTGCCTTCCCAAGATCAAAGGAAAACCAGGATTGCTTTTAAAGTCCTTCGGCTGCTCCAGGGTCAGAGCCGACACCGATTCGTTCAGCTCAGTGGTGTTCAGGACATGAAAAACACCGAAAATCTCCTCATTTAGCAGCTGATTTCTTATCTCTAATTTAGTGTGGGCGAAAAGGACCAGACAAATCCCAGCCTTTCCTCAAAACGTCAGCTTTTTGGGAGTGAGGGCAAGGAGTTAAAACTCCTCAACATCCGCGCGATAAAAAAGAGGGAAAAAATTTATTGCGTTTTCTCTGCTTAAAGTCCCATTAGGAGAAGAAAAACACAGCATTTCCTATTCATGAAAACTGGGAAAACTCTTCCCTCTGGCTCGTTATTTGCAGGATAAGTTACATTGGGAAAAAAAGGGTTTATTTATTTTTCAGTTCTCTGGAAGGTACAAAAGACAAAGGGAAAAATAAAAACACAACCAGCACTGGGCCCCACAAAATTTGGCTCAGGACAAAATGTTGATGTCCTTGAGGTCTTTTCTGCAGACAAGAAAGTAAATAAAGATTTAATGGAGCCCTCAAAGTGCTCCTGCTTAAAATAAAACCAGTTCTTATGGCAAAATAAATCAATTTGGGTAAACATTGAAAGAAGCGCAGGGGAGAAACAACTCTGAGAGAAAAATACTCCTCCAAAAGTGCTCTGAAATGAGAGAAAATCTCCCACTTTTCCAAAATCTTCACGATTTCCACAGGGCAATTCCACTTTTAAGAGGTTTCATTTCATATCCCAGTGAAATATTCGGCCAGAAAATCAGAATGTGATAAATTTTGTGGTGGGTGCGTCCTCCTCGTGCTGGAAACGTGGAGAACTGATAATAAACCACACAATTATTTATTTATTGGGTACTTTGAGCCCCCAAAATCATCCCAAAAAGCTGAAGGGAACAGTGGTGGGACACGTCTGGAATGCTGCTTTGTGTGGGGACAATTTGGGGAGCCAAGAGCTGCCCTAGAAATATTTTAAAAGACGAGTTTTGCGTTTAAAACTTTCCCTCTGCGTGGAAATGATTCGTTAAACGGTTCAATCCCTGGAACTGCGTCGTTAAAGCTGATAAGAGTCCAGCGGGACTCAAAATTCGGGAAGCGTCTGAGCTTCCCAACAAAAGGATCCGTCGCTGTTAGCAAGACCTGAACCACCCCAGAGAAATCTCTTCCCCCTCCTCTCCATCTCTCCATCATCTCCGGCCTCTCTCTCCCTACTCCTTGCTTGGAAAACCCACTCCAGGCAAATCTGGAGGAGGGATAAAACATCTCAGTGATCGTTTCCTTCCTGGAATTCCCCGGTGATGGATGAGTTAAAGGAAGGGCAGGTGGATATTTGGGAGCTGCCGGCTGGACACCCCCCTAAAATTCAGGATAACACGGCTGTTTCCTGAAAACCCCGGGAGCCACGGGGGAAGGAGAGAGGATTTGGGTCGGGAAGAGGGATTGCAGGTAGGGAAACCTGGTGAGGACCACGCACAGGTCAAGCCAGGTGCCTCTGGAGCTCCTGGAATGATTTGAGGAGCTCCTATATCGACTGAAACTCTTGGAAAACGTTTTTCATGTGGAAATACGGACTGATGTCAGGAGCAGCCACACTTTGGGACTGTTGGATCCACATTTCTGGGGTTTAACACAGCCAAAAGCTGTTTGTCCCCTCTGTGTCCTGGAGAAGATCCCCTCCATCCGCCTCTTCCTCCTGTCCTGAATCCCTCCAGTCCTCCTATCCTGAATCCCTCCAGTCCTCCTGTCCCATCCCAAATCCCTCCAATCCTCCTGTCCTATCCTGAATCCCTCCCATCCTCCTATCCCAAATCACTCCATCCTCCTGTCCTATCCCGAATCCCTCCCATCCTCCTATCCCAAATCACTCCATCCTCCTGTCCTATCCCGAATCCCTCCCATCCTCCTATCCCAAATCCCTCCATTCCTCCCATCTAAGGAGACCTCCTGGGAGGACAAGGGGGGTTGGGTTTAAACCACAGGAGGGTTCATTCTAACTAATTCCAAGGAAGAAATTTTTTTATAATGAGGGTGGTGAAACACTGGGACAGCTTTTCCAGAGAATTTGTGGATGCCCCATCCCTGGAAGCGCCCAAGGCCAGCTTGGACAGGGCTTGGAGCAACCTGGGATAGTGGGAGCTGTCCCTGCCCTTGGAATGGGGTGGGACTGGATAATCTTTAAGGCCCCTCCCAACCCCAACCATTCCATGAATCCCTGATAAAACAGGAAGGGAAAATCCCATGTATCCCATTGCGCTGGAATCCAAACAAGCCGTTCCTTTCTGTTTGTTTGCCCAAAGACCTCCTCCAAATGTTTTTTTTCCTTAATTTATAAAAACATTCACAGCAATCACAACTTGGCCTCTCCCTTTGTTTTCCTGTTCTCCCGGTCATTTCTCCGAGGAGATCCACACTGAATTCCAAGAAGGAAACTGAAAACGGGGGAAGTTTGGCCCGTTAAAAACAAGTCAGTCCCTCCTGAGACACTGGGAACAATATTCCAAAACACAGAGAAATCCACAGGATCTGATTCCTTGGAAAAGCTGACTGCGAAGCTCTTGATCTTTAAGGCCCCATGGGTTTGAGGGTTCCACTGCGCTGTTTGGATCGATCCAGGTGGTTCAGGACATGGAACTGGAAAAGCCAAACATTGCTTTCCTTGGAAGAAGCAGTAGGATTCACGGACGATGGAAGTCCAAAGGAATTCATAAACCATGAAGAAAACAAGGAAATCTCACACATATCCCTCATCCCAAAATGTTTTGGGTGTGTACCCATCATCCCGGCAATGCCGGGGGGATGATCCTTCTTATCCCTCAGGGATTGGCCTGTGGGTGAAGCTCCTCCAAATTCGGAGCTGCGCGTCTCACGGATGGGGACAGGGAAGGTGGGAATGGCTCTGGAATTCCTGGTGTTTTGAGGACACCACCGACCGCTTCAGTGCTGGAGAAACGAGCCTCGAAGGGAAAAATGGGATCCTTCCAGGATCCCACTGGCTTTTGTCCACCAGGACACCTCTTGGACCTCTCCTTCCCCCCTTGAAGGCTGGAATCTCAGGGCATGGAAGTTGCAGTCATCCCAAGATGGGAAAAAGCAAAAACTCTCTTGGATGACATTCCTGAAGAAATGAGTCCTGAAGGGAAAGGTGGGATCTCTCCAGGATCTCACTGGCTCTTGTCCCTGGCTCAGGGACAGCTCCTTATCCTCCAGGACATCTCTTGGATCCCTCCTTCCCCCCCTGAAGGTTGGAATCTCAGGGCATGGAATTTGCAGTCACTCCAAGGTGGGAACGAGCAAAAACTCTCTCGGGTGTCATTGCTGCAGGATTTCCCTTGGGAAGCCAGGAAGGCCAATCCCTGAATACTTTGGGAAGGCGCTGTCCCAAATGCACCCCTCATTTTGCTCCTTGTTTTCGCTCCCCCACCTGAGCCGAGCCAGAATCCCAGAGATTGCTTTGGTGGAAGAGAGAAAAGAAGGAGCAGATTCAGGATATCCCTGCTCAGGGTGCACGGAGAGTTATTCCCTCCTTCCCGCTCCTATCCCATCCCCCTTTTCCTTTCCCTTCCCGCTCCTTTCCTTCCCCCCCAGCCTCAATTCCCGTTTCAGCCGGAATGGGACACTTCGCATGTGGAGAACACATTCAAACCATCTGCGAGGCTCCCTGGCAGCTGCACGAACGCAAACACGGGCTCGAGGTGTTTATCCAGGGGCACGGAATATAAATCAGCCCGGCTCATTCCGGCAGCCGGGAGACCACAGTTGGAATACGCGGTGTGATTGTGGTCACTCCGTTACGGGAAGGACATTCGGGGCATTGGAGGCAGGCGGGGAGGAGAGACCAAAAAAATGAGGCAGCATTTCGGGACAGGAAGGGGGAGGAATCATTTTGGGATAGGAAGAGGGGAGGAATTGTTTTGGGATAGGAACGGGGAAGAATCATTTGGGGATAGGAAGGGGGAAGAATTGTTTGGGGATAGGAAGGGGGAGAAATGGTTTTGGGATAGGAAGGGGGAGGAATCATTTTGGGATAGGAAGGGGGAAGAATCATTTGGGGATAGGAAGGGGGAGAAATGGTTTTGGGACAGGAAGAGGGAGGAATCATTTTGGGATAGGAAGGGGTAGAATCGTTTTGGGGTAGGAAGAGGGAAGAATTG
>VZTE01004118.1:27951-39413 GCA_013397775.1 Eulacestoma nigropectus | reverse complement strand
GGTGGCGGCCTTGCTAAAACCGTTAGGAATCGTTTGTGCCAATTTTTGGGGATCTGGAGAATCCCAGGCAGCAAAAGGAGCGGCTTCACTTCCAGGAGTGCCCAGGTGGGGCTGCAGGAGTTGGGAATGGGTGGGAGCTGCTGGGAGCGAAGCAGCCGCTGCTCTGGAGGGGATTTGGATCCCTTGGGATGGGAGGGAAACAGGGATGGAGGTGCCAGGATGAGATGTCGGTAGGATACGGAGAAAGGAGGGGAAATCCATCCCTAATTTGCAGGGTTTTCGGCTCAAAAAGAACAAGGACTGCAAAAAATCCCAACGAATCCCAGCAGAGGACCCAAACCAGGATCAGACAGATTAACAAAGCCCGAATCCAGCAGGAGCTGGGAAAATCCAGAGCCTGGACGAAAATTCCAGGGGCAGGAATGTCCTAAACTGCCGCTGCCCCAAAGCTGGGAGGTGACACCCCTCAAGTGTCACCTCCTGGAATTGGGCAAGGATGGGAAATCGGCCAAAAAGGAACGATTTCATCAATATCCATGGATTTCCTCTCTTTTTACGGCCACAACCCTGTTGTGCCATGCTGAGAACCCCAAAATCCGCATCAATATCCAGGATTTGCTCCAGTCCAACACCATTTATCCCAGGAATTCCCTGCGCTTGCTGCTCAGGACAAGGAAAAAGGAGATCAAAGGCACTGGGAATTTTTCATCCCAGTGAATCCCAGAGCCAAAACCTCCTCAAGATTCCCATATTTAACATTTCCCTCCTCTTTTATCAAATTCCCACAAGCCTTCACCTTTTAAATCCCAAAAAAAAAAAATCTCTCATCCTGCAGGACCCCTTTAGCCAACAGAAAGGAATAAATACAGGATATATTTTTCCCAATTATCCCCGCCTTGATGGAAAACTGGGAATATCCAGGATGGGATTTAGCAAGCTGAGCTATTCCCTCAGAGCTCCTCTTGCAGTCTTCACCTGCCCCGAGCATCTGGAATTTATTCCATCCTCAAACCAGCACCTGGGATAAATTGGATCAGCCTTTTTTGGGGTTTTTCCCCCTCCCACTCCCTTTTTTCCCCCATTAATTGGCCACTCAGGAGCACCGAGAGGATTTGTGAGGAGGAGTTTCTGCTGAGGGGAATTCTGGGAGCAAGAGGAGCATCCAAGGGAAGGCAGGAATTGCCCCAGCCAGGTCCAGCTCCCAAATCCAGCTGTTTCGGAGGAACAGCTCGAGGTTATCCTGTCCCTGCAGACTTAATCCCTCTAAAAATCCCTCTGAAAGCTGCCAGAAAATCCCTTTCAGTCAGCTTTCCCGAAATTTCCTCGGCAGAAATTCCCGCACCGAGCTTCTCGGCATTCAGTTTTTCCAAGGAATGGCTTTATCCCCAGGGATGCAGGGGATTGGGCACTCCACGGGTGCAATCCCACCCCAGGAGCACCTGGAAGGGATGGAGGCTCCTCCCTGCGCTTCCCAGTTTTCCGATCAAATCCCACCTGCTCCTCTTGCTCAATTATCCCCTCCCCTCTTCCCAGCGCTGGGTTTTGCTGGAAACTAAAAGTTCCTCCTGGGGAAAAGATCTGGGAATGTGGCTTTTCCCTCCTTGTCCAGAGAAAGCGGAAATGCCAAAGGGAAGGGGACACAACGACTTTATCCCGAGGCTGTAAAATCCATTTGGATCCCTTTTCCCCCCTCTCCTTGCACCTCCGGAGCCCGCGGGGTGGGATGAGGATGTCCTCTGGAATTTCCGTTCCCCGGCTGATGTCCCGGCCACAACAGCAAACCCCAAATGTCCCCGGGGAGGTCCCGTTCATCCTCGTTTATGGGCCTCATTTTCAGGAATTTTCGGGAATAACGGGATCCTTTCTGTGCCGCTTCCCCGGCAGCAGCTCGAAAAGCAGCTCCAGGCACACGGATTTGTCGGGATTGAGGGCAAGGAATGCTGGGATCTGCTGGGAGAGCACCAGGTAATCGCTGGGAAGGGGGAAGGAGGTGCAGGAGAAAGACGGGAAAAGGGAAAATAGGATTCTGGAATGGTTTGGGATGGAAGGGACCTTAAGGATCATCCCATTCCAACCCCTGGGCAGGGACATTTTCCACTATCCCAGGGTGCCCCAAGCCCCGTCCAGCCTGGCCTTGGACACTTCCAGGGATTGGGAATCCACGATTTGCAGTCAGCACCTGCCATTCATCCAGGAGAACTGAGATTTACGGTGCCTTCCCAGGAACGGGAATTTAGGGAGAACATTTGTCTCTCCCAAAGGATTTCCTGCTTTCCACCCCTGGGGCAAACGAGGTGGGACCCGAGAGGCTGAGCTGTGGGAAAATCAACTTCCCAGCGAGGAGAACATTCCCAGAACTTCCTATCAGGCTGCCTGGGCAGAGATGTCCTTCCCAGGGATCAGAGCATGGGGCTGGTGCAGAGGGATCAGCAGGGATCGGAATTCTGTTCCTGGATCATGAACAGCACCCCTCACATTCAGGAATGATTGATCCCGACCGAAATGTCTCCGATATTCCCGTGAATCCCATCCTGTTCTCCCCTCTGGTCTGGAGAAGGCCTGGCCTAACTGGAGACATCCCCTCTTCCCCATAACTCCCATGAGACGAGCCAAGCCTAACTCAGCTCAGCTCGAGATCAAGGACTAGACCTAGACCAAGGCAGGATTAAACTTAAGCTGGACAAGCAGATCCGTGAGAAATTCCGACAAATTCGGGATTGCTCCCGGTGCTTCCCTGGCAGCTGAAGGTGATTCCTGACCCCCATGGCTCGGAGATTCCAGCTTTCCCATGGGCAGATTATCCAAAGGTTTGGCTGAAATCCCGATGCAGCTGCTCCAGATTGTGCTGGAATTGACTCCTTCTTTTCCCTTTTTTTTTTCTCCATTTTCCTGGTTTTTCCTCCTTCCAAAACACCAGCTCCCCACCTTCCAGCAGCCCTGGCCGGGAATCAACACCGAGTCGCTCCGTGGCCTCAGGCAGCCCAGGAATTTTGGGAGAGAGGCAAAATCTTGGCACGACTTCCCCGCTGCAGCTCGGAATCCTGGGATACCACAAATCCTTCAGGTCAGGATAACCTGCTCCTTTCCCTGGAGCATTTGCTCTCCCAGTTCCTGACATCCAGCTGCATCCTGATCCCAGCCATTCCCTTCTCCAGAGGCACAGACCTGGAGCAGCCCTCCTTTCTTCCCTCCCCTCCGGAGAAATTTACCTGGAAGCAAAACTCTCCCTTCCCATCCTTGACATCCCTAAAGGGGCTCGGGGGATGCTCCCGGGATATTTCTGCCGGAATGGTCAATCCCACGTCCCTCCCCGCTGCCCCAGCAGGGATTTGGGATTGACTCCTGCCAGCTCACGTTCCGCTGGTGGGATCGGACCGCGGGGAGACGCGGAATCCGTGCCCTGGGAACGCTGTGCCGAGGCCGTGGGGCACTGTGGGCTCCGGGCCACGTTCCCGCTGCTCCATGTGCGCCAGGAGCCACAGCCGGGAGCGGGGAAACCTCGGAGAGCTCCCAGTGCCAACAGCTGCTCCCTCGGGATCATTCGCGGATCACCCGCGTGGGACGCGCTGGGCAGCACGACCAGGGCTGAGGGCACATCCCAGGAGACACCGAGGACAGCAGGGACACATTCCAGCATGGATTGGGCAGGGAATTGTCCCTCAGGATGGGAGCTGCCGTGGTGGGGGTGGGGCTGTGCCCATAAATTGACACCCACGAGCTCCGTATCCCGGTACTTTGGAGGTTGGGGCAGGAAAAGAAGGATTTGGGGCCGGAGGGGTCACCTCCAGGCATGGATGTCACCCAAACAGGGCTGGTGTCACAGGGGCTGTTCCCTGGCCGAGGTCGGGATGGATCCCGGTTCTGGATCTTATCCAAGGCAGGAATCCCAGCCACGTGCAAGGAATCACATTTGGGAAAGGTGCTGCGGGTTTGCATCGGAGAATCCAAACATCCGGCACCAGCATGGAATGAGTTGGGTTGGAAGGGACCTCAAAGAATCCCAGAAAGGTTTGGGTTGGAGGGGACCTCAGAGAATCCCAGAATCCCAGAACGGGTTGGGTTGGAAGGGACCTTACGGATCATCCAGTGCCACCCCTGCCATGGGCAGGGACAATTCCCACTATCCCAGGGTGCTCCAAGCCCCGTCCGACGTGGCCTTGGACACTTCCTGTCTCTTCAGATTCCCAGTCTGACTCCAGCTCCTGGTTTCCATCCCTCTCTTGGAACAACAAACGCCTCAGTCTGGTCAATCCCTGAAGGTTTCTTATTTTTGCCTCCCTGTTGGATTTGCTTGGAAAATCCCCGGGATGTTTCCCTGTGAGACACGAGGCTGCGGGCGGTGATGCCTTTGCTCCATGAGTCAGCGCTCTCCCGATCCATCCGGGACCCAAATTCCAGGGGACACTGCTGTCCCAGACTATCCGTAGACACAGGGAAAACCAGGCTGAGACGGATCTCCATGGAAAGCGTGGAATAAAGGAGTGAGGTGAGGGAGGTTATCAGAGGGAACAGCACATCCTGCTGCTGAATCGTGGGATCGGGGAATGGTTTGGGTGGGAAAGGACCTTCAGGATCATCCCATTCCCACCCCTGCCATGGGCAGGGACACCTTCCACTATCCCAGGCTGCTCCAAGCCCTGTCCAACCCAGTCTTGGACACTGCCAGGGATCCAGGGGCAGCCACAGCTTCTCCGGGAATTCCAGCCCAGCTCCTCACCACCCCCACAGCCAGGAATTCCTTCCCAATATCCCATCTAACCCTTCCTCTCTCCCTTCCACACTTGTCTTCCCGGCCATAACTGCGCTTTGGAATCATGTAAAAAAATACCAGGCAAGTCCAAATGGCCCAAAGCCTTTTTAAAATCCCGTTTTGGGAGGATCCAGATGATCCGTGCAGATCCCACTGGAACCGGGCACCTCGGGCTGTGCCCGTGCCAGCCCAGGTCCGCTAAAAATAGCTGGGATTTGTATTCCTGATGGGATGAGTGGCGGCTGGGGAACCCCTCTGGCTCTGGAGCAGCCCCAGACCCGTGGGCTGCCCCATTCCTTCATCCCAGATTATCCCTGGATACGGGATGAGCCCCATCCCTGCCCTGCTGCTGGGCTTGGGGCCACGCGCCGCCGGAGGCCAGAGGAGTTTAATCCCGAGCGAAATCCCGAGCGGATCCCAGCAGGGTTTGGTTTGTTGGAGCCGGCGGTGCCTGCAGTGCCAGGAGTGATTTATCTCCTCCTAAGCCAGACACGTAAACAGGGCCATGAATCATTCCCGAAATCATTCCCTAAAAGTGCCTCTTTTCCCTGGGAGGCCGTAAAGGGAGCCCGGGATGAGCTCACAGGGAGCGGCTCCGCCACCCAACAGGACTCGCTCGCCTTCCTCCCGCTCCTCGGCACCCTCTCCGTGGGCCTTTCCCAGAATTCCTGTTCCCAACGCCAATCCCGGGCTTTTCCCTGTTAACTCGGGCTTTATAAAGCCGACAGCCTGGCTTAGGCAGGGCCAGATGTTCCTGATAAGCCACGGCCTCCTTAAAAGTGTCGCAACCGGGTTTTCCTTCCAAGCGCTCGGTGCCGGAGCCAGAGCTCTGCGGTGGGAATCACGGATCACCTGGCGGGAGCTGGGATTTTATTTCCCGCTGCTGCTGCTTTCCCTAAAAAAGCCACTCATTAATCACCAGGATCTCCTGCAAATGCTGAGCACCCCCCACTCGAGATTCCATCACCTTTTCCAGGACGAAGGATGTGCTGATCCCTCCGGCAAGGCCAAAATCCCCGGCTACCCGTGACCTTTTCAGCACGGGCAAAGGCAGATCCTCATGATTTATGGGAAGGGGAAAAACACCCCAACGACCCCGCACCAAAAATATCTCCCTGTGTTTCACCGTCCCAGCTGAAAGCTTTTCCAGAAATTCCCTTTGGATTCCGAAACAAGGCCAGTGCCCGTCCACCAGCCCGGAAAACAAGTAACGAGATTTTGCCTGGATGCAAACAGAGGTTTTTTTGGGATGAGGTTGGTGCAGGGATTCCGACAGACAGTGCTCACTTCCTGCTTTGGAGGCTCCACCTGGCTGTCAGCAAGAAACGGAGGGGAAAAAATTCCATCGGAATCATGAGGGTGTCGGAGAGCTGGGAGAAGGTGAGACTGGAGCAGGGCTCACGGGATGTCCCACCCCTGGAAGTGTCCAAGGATAAGGCTTGGAGAAACCTGGGATGGTGGAAGGTTCCCTGCCCGTGGGATTGGGGATGGTCTTTAAGGTCCCTTCCGACCCCAAAGAGTCTGGAATTGTGACTCCGGGATAAGGATGACATGGAAATACCGGGAAAGGAAACCTGAGCCGGGCAGGGGCCTCCTGCACTTTTCCCCTGCAGGTGAACCGGGATTTTCCATCAGAAAACAAGAGAAGGGAAACTCTGGGAATCAGAGGCAAAAGGAATAAATTTTTCTGGCTCTGGAAATCTCCCAGCTCAGCCATCAGGGAATATTTTTAATTGTGGCTATTCCTGATCGGGAATGTTGGACACAGCTGTAAAGAAGCTGCCAGGAGCTCTGGCTGTGTGCTGGAAAAGGCCATTCCCTATTTTTTTTTTTGGGAAAGGAGACGCATTGAAGTTGTCCCCACCAGCCCAAGCCCCTGTTCTCCCTGGGCTGGGCTTAAGTGCCGGTTCCCTGAGCTCAGCCTTCCCAGCTGTCCCCAGGGGACCACCCCACGATTTTGGGGTCACCTCGTTCCCTAGGAACCCCTCCCTGCCCTGCCCATCCACAACATCCCGTGATCCCAACTTCCCGCCTGTGTCCGTGTTTTTGGCGCTTTAGTCCGGACTATCCCAGCTCTGACACCAAAGCTGGGCTTTCCTGGTCGTCGCTGAGCTTGGCTCATCCCGCTTTTCTCAGACACCAGGGATACCCTGACAATGGGGTGTCTCCCCAGGTTCATTCCATCACTGGGAGGAGGATCCTTCCGGCCACTTCCCACCGGAGATCTGGAGGTGTCCCTCAATCCATCGGTCATTCCCAGAACAAGCTGACCCCGATTTAGTCACCTTCAGGCCCAGCTGAAGCTGGACTGGCTGTCCCACATCAGGGAATTATGGAATTGTTTGGGATGGAAGGGAATTTAGGGATCATCTAGTTCCATCCCAGCCATGGGCAGGGACACCTCCCACTATCCCTGGTTGCTCCAAGCCCCATCCAACCTGGCCTTGGAAACTTCCAAGGATCCTGGGGAATTCTCTGGGAATTCCATCCCAGCCCCTCCCAGCCAGGAATTCCTTCCCCAAATCCCATCTCAATCCACTCTCCTTCAGCTTAAAACCAAGGGAAAAAGGACATTTAAGCCTCACGTTCCCAGGTCTGATTCTCCTTCATCCAAACCCAACGAGCCCGGAGCTCATAAAACCCCAACATCCATTGACATCTTCCCCTTGTGCTCCTGATCCCGGAGCTGGGAAAAGCAGGGCTGCGTTTTTTCCAGCCCTCGGCACTATTTTCCAAGCCCTCCCACAGCGGGAATGACGCAAATTGTCCCAGCATCCCCAGCCCCTCCGAGACACGGCAAAAAGACCTGGAATTTGGGCCGGTGGAAATCGAGCCGCCCCGCTGACGTCAGCTGGGGAAGGATCCCTTACCGAGAGCCCGCTCGAGAATCCCACAGCCACAATCCGGGGTTTGTATCCAGGAATATCCCGACGGATCCGGCTCTCAGCACGTGCGGATATCACGTTACCGGTGCCCCGGTTAGAAATGCTCGGAGCAGCAGCGGGAATTTCGGGGCACACCCAGGCCCGAGACTTTGGGACGATGGATTTACTCCTGTCTGGGCCTTAAATTTAGCACAGACTCCTCTCCGGCAGAAAGAAAAATAGATTGGATGCCTCCCGAAAAAAGAGATGGGGACCTCATCCGTGAGAAATGGGCTTCGCGCTGGAATAACGGCGGGAATTCCGTCTGGAGGTTTTGTATCTCGGAATAGCCCGAGCCAACAGATCCGTGAGTAAACAATGGATGCAGGGAATTCCAGCTGATCTCCAAGCTGGACTCCGGGTGCCTCTCCGGGTAATAAAACCCAGGGCAAGTTTGAACTCTGAGCTCTCAAGGTCCCCAACGGTTCCATTTCCCTCCCCTCACTCCCAGGGGATTTTCCAGACTCTGACCGGCTTTAAAGCCGGATTGATTCCAAGATTTCCAATACATTCCAGGCTTTTGGAAAGTTAGAGTTGCAAGGGAAGATCATGGAACGGTCAGGGTTGGAAGGGGCCTTGAGGATGATCCATCTCCAACCCCAGGTGGGAATAGGGATCCAGGGGCAGCCACAGCTCCTCTGGGAATTCCATCCCAGCCGCTCCCCATCCTCCCAGCCAGGATTCCTTCCCTAAACCCAATTCACAAAACAAAATAAATCCAATTTCTTTAGGAATCAAATTTTAAAAAGCCAATTTTGGGCCGACTAAAGACTCCTCAGGATTCCAGATTTTATTCCGGAGTCGGAGATTGGAAAATAAACATGGATGGAGGAGAGGGAGGGAGGGATGTTCCACCACACGTTTTTACCATGGAGTTTCTTCCACATCTCCTAAAATGTGGGATTTGGCCCCTTTGGAGCCGGGAACGGAGTCGGAAGAGCCCAGCTGGGTTCAGCTGAGTTTTCCTTGGGCGAATTCCCAGCAGGAGCGCTGATGTCCCCTGCCACCGCCACCGGGCCCTGCGGCGGCGGCCTCCCGACTCCCAAAGCGGCCGTTCCCGGTGGGTGCCGAATCCTGACTGGAAGTAGCGAGCGCGGGAAGAGGGCTTGGAAAAGAGAAGGGGAAGTGCGGCCCCTGGCACCTGGAGTCGGTCACCCCGAAACAAAGACCTGCAGCGGGAAACCGCTGCCCTCAACACAGCCCCAGGCAGCCGCCAGAGGCCTTTAGTCCTGAGCTTTCCGCTAAGCCGGGCTTAGGGAAGCGGATGGAGCAGGGATGAAAGGAAAAGGCGGGAGAGGAGGGAGCTCAGGTTTCCCGGGATACAGGAGTTGGCTCAGGGTCTTGGTAGGTTCGCAGCAGACCTGAGGGAAGTCCCTCCACCCCTCCAGCCACCCCTGGGCACAAACCGGTCCTTTCCAGCGGGAATTGAGACGGAAAACTGAGGGCAGCATTCCCTCTAGGCAAACTGATAGCATCAATCCTTCTAGGCACGGATCCAAATCCCCGGTGCTCACATCCCAAATCCCCGGTGCTCACATCCCAAATCCCCAGTGCTCACATCCCAAATCCCCGGTGCTCGCATCCTAAATCCCCGATGCTCACATCCCAAATCCCCAGTGCTCACATCCCAAACACCCGGTGCTCACATCCCAAACACTCGGTGCTCACATCCCGAATATTCGGTGCTCACATCCCAAATCCCTGATGCTCATATCCCAAATCCTCTGTACTCGCATCCCAAATCCCTGGTGCTCACATCCCAAATTCTTGATGCTTACATCCCAGACACCCAGTGCTCATATCCCAAATCCTCAATGCTCATATCCCAAATCCCTGGTGCTCACATCCCAAATCCCCGGTGCTCACATCCCAAATCCCCGGTGCTCACATCCCAAACATTCGCTGCTCACATCCCAAATTCCCTGGTGTTCATACCCCAAATATTCAGTGCTCACATCCCAAATCCCTGATGCTCATATCCCAAATCCTCTGTGCTCGCATCCCAAATCCCTGGCGCTCCCATCCCAAACATTCGCTGCTCCCATCCCAAATATTCGCTGCTCCCATCCCAAATCCCTGGTGCTCACATCCCAAATATTCGGTGCTCCCATCCCAAATCCCTGGTGCTCCCATCCCAAACATTCGGTGCTCCCATCCCAAATCCCTGGTGCTCACATCCCAAATATTCGGTGCTCACATCCCAAATCCCTGGTGCTCACATCCCAAATATTCGGTGCTCACATCCCAAATCACCAAATGTGATGGGATTCGATCCACGCTGGCGGATTTGGGCTTCTCTTGGAGATTCCCAACCAGGAGACCGCGACTCCTCATGACCTCAGCCCATCTGGGTGGAATTCCCAAGGCTAAGGAGCAGCTCCCAGTGCCAGGAGAAATCCTGAGGCACTTGGGAAGAGTTTCTGGACAATTGGGAATGGCAGGAAAGCGGTTCTGGGGAATTTTGGATCGTGTTGGGCAGCACATCCACACAGGAGCTGGGGAAGTCCAACGCCCTGAGGAACCGGGCGGGATTTCCTGGTTGGGAACACAATATTCCAGAGTAAACTGGGATTTGGGCTTTAATTCCAAGCCGTGGAGATCCAAGGGTTGTGTTTCCTTCCCAAAACACCCCGGCCACGATTCCGACGGCTCCGATCCCACCTCACCTCCCACAGCCCTGGAACTGGGAGCGGAGTTTGCGGCAGCCCCTGCTCCCCACAAAGGGCAGGGATGGGCCCTGCAGGATGAGCCAGCGCATCCCAAGCCAGGATTCCTCTTGGAAAAGCCCACACTGGCTGCCGGGAAAAGCTGGATTTGAGCTGGACTTGAGAAGCTGTGGCTGTCCCCTCCCTGGAATTGCTCAAGGCCAGGTTGGACGGGGCTTGGAGCAACCTGGGATAGTGGAATTTGGCCCTGCCCTTGGAATGGGGTGGAATGGGATGATCCTTAAGGTCCCTTCCAACCCGAATCATTTTAGGATTCCAGAAATCCATCAGGATTTCTCCCTAAGGACAGGTGGGAACTTTCCTCTTCGTCTTTCCGCTGGAATTTGGGGTCAAACCCCAGAATTTATAGGAAAACACCGACAAAATCATCCCCAGCCAGTTCAGCCCCTCCCCACCGGAGCGAGGGAAAGCAGCCTGGAATCCCCACCTGGATTAGGGAGAATCCTCAAGGATACTCCGGAGGCTTCCGCACGTTTTGGGTTTGGATTTTCTCGCGACAGGAATGAACCGAAACAACTTCCCAGATCCTCTGGATCCCAAATAAACCCAACTGCTCCCTCTGCGCCTCTGCCAGGCCCAGCTCCTGCTTTTCCACACCCTTTTCCAGAGGTTTCTGAAGGAGAGGATTCCCGGTGCCCTTCCCTGTCCCCCTGCGGCGTCTCCTGGGGAGCACCAAAGGTTCGGTGAACTTGGAATGTTGGACCTGGCAGGGATTTGGAGTTTGGAACGAGAGGATCGAGCCACCCTGGTGGGATTTCATTCCAAAGGCTGCCTTTGGTTCCCCGCTGCCGGGACAGGACAGCGAGGGTCTCGCCGGATTCTGGGAAGATTTCCTGCGGAGCCGGAGGAATTCCAGCCCAAAGCTGATCCCTGAGCTTGAAAGGACAAAATCTCCCGGAGCTGCAGAACCTCGGAGCTCTGCCCGAGGCTGGGGAAGCGCAGGGGGCTCAGAGCTGCCCTGGGGCAAAAAATTCGAGGCTGAGACAATCTTGGAGTCGTTTTCCAGGGAAAGAGGGAGAGCGGAAGTTTGGGAGCCACAATTCCGTCCCCAGACAGTGATCC
>VZTE01004118.1:1974-19432 GCA_013397775.1 Eulacestoma nigropectus | reverse complement strand
AAAACTCCGGGAGCTACGAGACAAAGGAAAAGCAGCCCGGCTGCAGGGAAGGGCTTTTGTTCCGCCTGGGAAAGGGGGGATTTGTTGACAGCCCCGGGATCTCCTTCCAGCCAGGAATGCTCAGAGAATCCCACAAAACCTCTCATTCCAGGAGATCCTTTATCCAGCGCTTCCCTGTCCTAGGGGGTTGTCCTTGTGGGATGGAGCCATCGGCTCATCCCACCCCCGCTCATCACCAGCCTCTGGAAAACATCCCGGGGTTTATCCGGGGTGGGCTGTGCCCTGCTCTGCTTCCTCGGAGCGGAGGGAATTGTTTGGGAGATCCTGATCGCTCTTCCTTAGAATCCCGGAATTATTTAGGTGGGAAAAGCCCCTTGAGATCGAGTCCAGCTCTGCCAAGGCCATCCCTGTCCCCAGGTGCCACATCCACATGGATTTAAATCCCGCCAGGAACAGGCGCCCCAGCACTGCCCTGGGCAGCTGGGTCAGGGCTGGACAACCAATTCCAGGAAGGAATATTCCCAATATCCCACCTGAACCTTCCCCTGAGTCCCCGTTCCCTGGGAGCACATCCCGATTTCCCCCCGGCTTCCCCCCTCCTGTCAGGAGTTGTGGAGATCCAGAAGGTCCTTCCCGAGCCTCCTTTTCTCCAGGAAAATCCCTCATCCTCCTTTTTTTGGGAAGTTTCCTTCGTGCAGGAAGGTAAAACTGGGCTGGGGGGTTTTCGGGATAATCCCGGCCCTGCCGAGCTGTTGGAAGCACGGATCCCTAATTAATGTCCTAATTAAACCCAGAACCAGCTCTGCTTTAATTCCTTTGAAGAGGATCTGGAGCTGAGCCCCCCTGGAACAGCCAATCCCTCCCTTCCCAACATTCCAGCCCCACCATCCTCCCAGGAATCTTCTGGCGTTTCACCCAAGCTCCTTCCCGGCAACGTGAGGTCATCCCAGCCAATCCCTGAGGGATTGAGGAAGGGTTTTTCCCTCTCCCTTTCATGTGTTGGGAATCGGGATCATGCGGCCCCTTGATCTCCTCCAGCCCAGACGTCTCCCTGTCTCCCTTCTCCCGTCTCCCGGATCATGGATCACGAGATCCCGGTGCTCCAGGGCCACCTCGGGACACAGCCTTGGCCTCAAGGATTCGATGGCAGCCACAGAATCCCGGGACTCTCCAGCGGGAAAGATTTCCCCGGTGCGCCGGATGGAAGGGAGGGATCAAAGTCGCGCCTCGGAATCCAGGTGGGAAAAGCAAAGGATCTGGGATTTTCCAGCCTCCACGTTCTCAGGGAGGTTTGGAGGTGACTTCCGGAGGGGTTTCTCCAGGAATTCTTCCCCACCTCTGGTCCTAAAGCGATTTATGGGAAAGAAATCCGGGGATGGAATGTGCGTCTGGATATTAAACCACAGCCTGAGGGAGGGATGTTTGATCCAAAGGGAACCAGGGAATGCCCCTCCTAAATATTCCCCAGGTTCACAGCAATTCCATGGGAAATAAGGAGAACCAGGAGACAATTTGGGATAAACCCAACCCAAACCCAGCTTATCCTGCTCAGCTGACCAGGAAAGTGAAACAATATCCAGGAGAATTCAGGTGCAGGGGGAGAGGGAAAATGGGGATTTTAGGGATATTTGATCCAAAGGCAACTGGAAGCTGCCCCTCCTAAATATTCACAGCTTTTCCACGGGAAATAAGGAGGACCAGGAGAAAATCCGGGATAAAACAAACCCAAACCCATCCCCTGCCCAAACCCAGCTTATCCTGCTCAGCCTGAAACAACATCCAGGAGCACTCCGGTACAGTGGGAAAGGGAAAATGGGGATTTTAGGGATATTTGATCCAAAGGGAACCAGGGGCTTCCCCTCGTGAATATTCCCCAGGTTCACAGGTTTTCCATGGGAAATACAGAGAACCAGGAGAAAATCTGGGATAAAACAAACCCAAACCCAACTCATCCTGCTCAGCCTGGATCAATATCCAGGAGCACTCCGGTGCAGAGGGAGAGGGAAAACGGGAATTTTGGAGCCGCTGCGGAAGCCGCGGCGCTGCCGGGCCCGGTTCCTGCCCTAACGATCCCTGAAATCCATTAACCGGGATTCCTTTTCCGCCTCCCTCCCATCCCGGCGCATTTGCAGTGCGGACAGTGCGGGAGCAGAAAGCTTCCCTGGCCCGGCTCCATCCAGCCCAGGGACACGGGAGTTCTCCCAAGGGAATTCCGGCCTCATCCTTGTTTTTCCCTCACGTTCCCACTGTCGCTCTGCTGCTGTCAAAGCCCTTGGACCGGGACTGGCATTCCCGAGTGGCACATCCACGATCAATCCCCCCAGGAATTGGGGCTCCACCCTGTGCCAAGGCTGGATAAGCCTTTCCATGAGGAATATTCCCGAAATCCAGCCTGAACCTTCCCTGGCACAGCTTGAGGCTTTTCCTCTTCTTCCACCGCTGATTTCTTGGGAGAAGGGACCAACCCCGACCTGGCTACAGCCAATTTTAGGGAACTGTGGGAAGTGAGGAGGATTTGGCACCTGGATCTCAGGGTGTCCCCGAATTCCACACCTCTGGATCCACTGGGGATCCTTCCCAGCTGGAAATCATTCCTGCCCTGAGCCACTCAATCCCCACAAATCCACAGGAAACAAATGTCCTGGGAGGAACTCCCGGCTCAGGGCCCGGGAATTGGCTGGGAAGTTGTTCTGGGGAGAATTCCCTCGGATTCCAGGGAGAACCTGGATGCTTCCAAAGCCAAGCCGGAAGAAGGAAGCTGGAGAAAGGAGGGAAGAGCCAAAAAAAAAGGGCAGGAGCTGCCCCAGGGCCCGGAATAACGAGCAGGGGTGGAGCCTTCCAAAGGCACATCCAGCCCAAGGTGTTTCCATGGACCTCAAGGAAAAGCAGGAATGAGCAGCAGGAAGCAAAAAATTCCATAGGATGAGACCTCTGGAACGCCGAAGGAAAACCTCAATAATTTATAAAAGTTGGATAAAGGGAGATGGAATATTCTCATCCCGGGGGTCATCTCCTGGTGTTCCCATGCCATGATCCACAACCGATCCCGAATTTCCCTCCAGACCCGGAGAAATCACTGGGATTTGGAATTAAAGGTCGGAGGTTTCAGATCCCGGTGGTCTGAAGGGAATATTGGGGGTGAACTGTTGAATGGATGGTGGATTCCAACCTTTATCCATCTTTTCTTCTGGAAGATATGGACCTTGTCTCACAACCGGTGTCCTTTAATGATGGATTCGGGAATTTTTATCCATCTTTCCCAGATCTCTCTGCGTCCAGTGGAGCCAAACCCGGGGAGGCACAGCCTGAGCCAGGTTTTATTGGCGCTTCCCGATGTTTCTGAGGATATTCCTGAAGTTCACGCTGGGATCGTACCAACCGCTCCCCAGCATTCCGTGAAAACGCAGGGAGATGACAGGGATGCGCCATGATTTTCCCAGAAATCCCTGCTCAAGCGGGTGTTTTCCTTCCGGTTTTTAAATTTCACTTACAACCGGATAAATCCCGGGGTTCTGGACGGGGCTTTTCCCGCCAAAAGCGCTTTGGACATTCGATCTCATGGAATCACCAAGGTCGGAAAAGACCCCATTAAATCTGGAGAGAAAGGAAGGATAAAATTCCCAGCCTTGCTGCAGCCTCGGAGGGATTTTTTTTATCGGTGTAAGGATGGAATTACTGCACGTTTGGAGCGGGAATTGGAACCGCCCGGAAACCTCGGAGCAAATCCCACCGAATCCGGAGCTGTCCCAGCTCAGTCACCAGAGACAGACAGACCCTGCTTGTGAGGGGGCTGCTCCCTGTCCCCGGCCACAGGCGGGAAAATCCCAACTCCCGCTTTTCCAGAGGCTGTCGGGAGCGAGGTGTCGAGTGCTACCTGACGCCTCCTGCTGCTCCCGAGCCAGCCCTGCCTTCCCTGGGAAGGTTTCTTGGACACCCTGGGTGCCTCTGGATGACTCCGGGAAGGCCGAGGGATGAATGGAGCCTTCGGTGGCTCCATGGAAAGAGCTGGATCCCTCCCTCCCCAGGAGCTCCGTGGACAAATTCCCACCGCAGAGCGCAGGAGACACCTGGACATCCCAAGGAATCTCCTTCCCGGGGGATGAACCCCGAGCAGGGCACGAGGGAAAAATTCCAGCCAAGGGGAAACAGGAGCCTGCGGAGGAGAAAGCAGCTTCCTAATTATCCTAATTGGCCTAATCGTCCTAATTATCCCAATTATCCTGCTGGGAGATGCTCACACAGCTCCTTGGAATATTGGAGCTCACTTAGTCCAGGGAGGTCTCGGCATTCCCTAAAGAGCTCTGAGAGAGAACAGGAAAAGATGGGATTTGGGAAGGAATTCCCAGCTGGGAGGGTGGGGAGGGACTGGGCTGGAATTCCCAGAGCAGCTGTGGCTGCCCCTGGATCCCTGGCAGTGTCCAAGGCCGGGCTGGACAGGGTTTGGAGCACTCTGGGATAGTGGGAGGTGTCCCTGCCCATTGGGAATGGGATGAGCTTCAAGGTCCTTCCAACCCAAACCATTCCAGGATTCTCCAATTCCTTTCTCCTGCGGTTCTGACTGGGAACGTTCCCTCTCAGTCCCACCCGGGACCCATTTTTGGAATCTTTTAAAACCAAATTCCAGCCCAAACCGCAGCTGTTGCTCTTTCCAAAGGTTCATCTCCCAAATCTGTCTGGGAAAACTCCAACATCCGAATCCCGGCACTGGGAACACCCCAAAAGCGACAAAACCCAAACCGTGCCCGAAACACCGAAGAAATCCAGCTCATTCCCTGCCGAGGCATTCCAGGAGAATATCCCAATTCTTGCGCACACAAACCCCTCACAAGAGTTAAAACGTGGATTTTTGGGATCTTTTCCTTTTGCCCTGGCACTTCCCTCTACCCCACAGCGGCCAGCTGGATAAGGTGGGGAAAAAAAACAGCAAAAGAGCTTTAAATTCCATGAATCCCCCCCAAAATATTTGGATGTCTCCTTAGTGAGCTGCTTCCAGAGGGGGAATTGCTGAGGGATACTCAGGAAGGAGATAACGGGATTTTCTTACTCCTTTTCCCCTTTAAGGACACGGGGAATGTCGGGACTGCGGGTTCTCGTTCCTTTCCCTGCCGTGTCTTAGGAGTGGTTTTCCTCTGAGTCCTTTATGGAGAGATACAAAATTCCCGACTAAAATTTGCCTGCCCTGGCAGCAGGGAGAAGCTGGAGATGAATTCCGGAGTGCCAGAAAAACGGGACAAAAAGGAAAAGAAATCGAGGCAAAGGCTCAGCAGGCAGGTTAAAAACCAGGGAGCCCTTCTCCTCCTGGAATCCTGGAGCAGAGCTGGGAAATCCATGGAAAGGGCTCCTTTTCCTTTTCCTTTTTTCCTTTTCCTTTTCCTTTTCCTTTTCCTTTTCCTTTTCCTTTTCCTTTTCCTTTTCCTTTTCCTTTTCCTTTTCCTTTTCCTTTTCCTTTTCCTTTTCCTTTTCCTTTTCCTTTTCCTTTTCCTTTTCCTTTTCCTTTTCCTTTTCCTTTCCCTTCCCTTTCCCATCCCTTCCTGGCTGGATTCCCCAACACTCAGCTCCAGCATTCCCTCATCTCCTTAATCCAACACTCAGCTCCGATATTCCCTCATCTCCTGACTCCAACACTCAGCTCCGATATTCCCTCATCTCCTGACTCCAACACTCAGCTCCGATATTCCCTCATCTCCTGAATCCAACACTCAGCTCCGGCATTCCCTCACCTTCTGAATCCAACACCCAGCTCCGATATTCCCTCGTCTCCTGACTCCAACACTCAGCTCCAGCATTCCCTCATCTCCTCACTCCATCCAGGCAGCTCCGGAATTCCCTCCTCTCCTCCTTTTGCTGGGAATGAAGCGGAGACGCTGGAGGGGCGGCTGCTCCCCGGGAGCTGAGGGAAGCCTCGGGATAAGGCAGGAGGAGAGGAAAGCTGGATTGGCTTTCCAACAGGAGAATGATGGGAAGGAGGAGGAAAATCCCAGGAGCGAAAAAGCCCAGCTGTGACCCACTGGGAGAAGCCAAATCCAGGATCCCAATAAATCCAACTCCGGAGCACGTTGCAGTGGGGTATCCATGCACATTCCTGCGGGAATAGCGACATTCCTGCTCTCCGGGTGTCCAGGGAGTGGTGGCCAATCTTTGGGATCCTCCCCATGGATGTTCCCTCAGAGACCAAGGGCTCTCCTGCAGATTTGGCCCGGACAAAACCAGGCTCCGAAGGAGTTCCCAGATCCAGCAATCCCGGCCTTTCCAGGTGGAGCAGAGCCAGAGAAATTCCAGCGCCACCTCCTTTTCCTCGGAGGTAAGGAATATCCCGCCCCAGGTCTGCTCCCAGCCCCATTCCCGGCTTGAGTGCACGGGATGGGCCCAGGGATCTCCCGGGATGCTGCAATCCCTGGAGTCCTCAGAGCCACGTGGATAAATCCCGGCAACGAAGCGATTAAATCATGGAATTACGGGATAATCTGGGTTGGAAGGGACATTTCAAGGCCGCCTTATCCATCCCCTCTGGAATGAGCAAGGAAATCCTCAACCACAGGACTTTAGCGGCCCTAAAAGTGGCAGAGATTCCCAAAATCCCACAAATCGCAGTTCACTGATCATTTATCCTCTTCTAGGTGGGAATTCCCAAAATCTGCTGGAATTACAGGAGGGTTGGGAGCACGGGGGATTCACCTCCGTGGGAGCAGGAACAGGAAAACTGGGAAGTGGAAGGACATGGGAATATCCCTGCTCCGGCCTCTCCTCAGCCATCCAGAGGGTGACAGCCAGGTCACCACGGGGCTTTGTTGTCCTTATCAGAGCCCTTATCAGAGCCCTTATCAGCGTCGGCCCTGCTGAGTCAGGGGAGCCGGCAGCGCCTGCATTATCCCACATGGAGATTCTCCCTGTGATCCCATCCCCTGGCACAGCCCCAGCTCCTCCCCTGGATCCAAACCAAGGGAATTCTGCTGCTTTTTCCACCACCTGAGCTCCGTCCCCTCCCCTTTTCCAGCAGCCTGAGTCAGCTCCGGCTGGTGGCACAGAAATTTGGGAATACACAGCACAGCGCTCCGATTTCCTGCTTCCAAACCGACAAAATCCATGGGAAAAGTGCCTGAAATTCAATTTATTGGTCACAGGGACTTGGCCAATGACGCTGAGGCAAAATCGGGAAAAATCTGGGGAGCAGAGAAGGGAAAAAATAATTTCCTGAACAACCTGCTCTAAATCCGGAGCTTAAATTCGCCCAAAGCTCGGAGGTGGTTTGGCAGCCCCTAAAAACGGCCCCAAATCCACACGGGGATCCAGCCCCGTTCCCGGGGTTTGGAAAATCCGCGCTTCCAGCGTGTCCATCCTCCTTCCTACCGGCACCAGGAGCAGGAACAGGAGGGACGTTCCCGCCTCGCTGAGCCCCCAAACTGCCCTGCGGAAATCATTCCAAGGTTTTCGGTGCCCAGGGCTGGGAGGCACCCAAGGAGCTGCTGGAATCACCAGGGGTTGGGGATGCGGCTGGAAAACTGGGATCTCTCCATTCGGAGAATCCTTTCCCTTTCCATCTGACCCAGATCTCTCCATTTGCAGAATCCTCTCCCTTCCCATCCAACCCGGATCTCTCCATTTGCAGAATCCCTTTCCTTCCCATCCAACTCTCTCCATTTGGAGAATCCCTTCCCATCCAACCCCGATCTCTCCATTTGCAGAATCCTCTCTCTTCCCATCCAACTTGGATCTCTCCATTTGGAGAATCCCTTCCCACCCAACTCTCTCCCATTTGGAGAATCCTCTCTCTTCCCATCCAACCCCGATCTCTCCATTTGCAGAATCCCTTTCCTTCCCATCCAACTCTCTCCATTTGCAGAATCCCTTCCCATCCAACCTGGATCTCTCCATTTGCAGAATCCCTTTCCTTCCCACCCAACTGTCTCCCATTTGGAGAATCCTCTCCTTTCCCGTCCGACCCAAATTTCTCCATTTGGAGAATCCCTTCCCATCCATCTCTCTCCATCTGGAGAATCCTCTCCCTTCCCATCACCCTCTCTCCGTCTGGATAATCCTCTCCCTTCCCATTGCTCTCGGAATGATTCCGAGCCGTTCAGGGACACCCTTTGCGCTCCCTTGGATACACAAACGCATCCCAGTTTTGTAGCCGATTCCGTGGGTTTGTACGGCCCAGGAAAAAACACCCCGAGGCCCTGCCAGGTCCTGGCCCTATCCTGCCTTATCCCAGTCCAGGGGCTCTCCTGGATAAACAGTCCTGGGAAATCAGCACGAGGGGAAATCGGCCACGTCGGTGTTATCCTGGAATGCTTTGGGCTGGAAGGGACCTTAAAATGGGAATAACTTTATAGGATCATCCCATTCCCAGCCCTGCCACGGGCAGGGACACCTCCCACTATCCCAGGATGCTCCAAGCCCCGTCCAACCTGGCCTTGGGCACTTCCAGGGATCCAGGGGCAGCCACAGCTTCTCTGGGAATTCCCTTCCAGCCCCTCCCCACCCTCCCAGCCAGGAATTCCTTCCCGATATCCCATCCACCCCTCACCTTTTCCAGCTTAAAGCCATCCTATATCCACATATAAACACCCTGCAAGTCCCACCTCCATCAGCTCCCTCCCACGTTTATTTTTGGGATCTCTTTCCCGTATTTTTTATCGAGCGGGGTCGAATCGCAGCCCACAAAATAAAAACTCCTCGTAATGGATATTGATCCGAGGCTCGGAATAAACCTGGGACAAGGAGGTCTCGTCCTTGCTCAAAGCCACTTCAGCTCGGATTCCTCGGTGTCCGAGAGGAAACAGGGATTGGGATGCAGGAACGGAGAAGGAAGCCAAGGTGACACTGAGGCGAGCCAGGGGTTTGGGCGATAAAAGCGGGATAGATGGAAAGAACGTGGAAATCAATCCCGAGTTTCCAGCGAATTTGGGAATTTGCTTTGTGTCTATGAAAAATAAAAGACGCCTGAATAGTGGGATGAGCTCTAAGGTCCCTTCCAAGCCAACCCATCCCGGAATTCTGGGATTCTATGGAAGCCAATTAGGCCCTCGGCTCTTTGATAGGCGTTGCTTAAGGTGCTTTAATTAAGAAAATCAATTAATTAATTAATTAATGGCTCCATGATTTCCTACTCCTGAGCATTCCCAGGCCCCGCTGTATCCCTAAATTAAGTGTGTTCCAGACCATTCCCAGGTTTTGGGCTTATGGAAAATGACGTAACGTGGGCTGGGCGGGAGCGAAGCTGAGGATGAGCCGGAGCCAGCTTTTCCTTGGGGGAAATTCCGTGTGCCCACATGGATCAGGCAGGATTCGGCTCCGGGTCCATTCCCAAAATGTTGATTCTTTGTCCCCGGAATCGTGACAGAAGGGTCAAAGCCGGGGACAGAAGTGATGGAGCAGGGCCTGATCCCGATGGGAGATGGAGCGCGGGAATGGTGAAGGGAATGGGAACAAAACCAGGCTACGAAGGAGTTCCCAGATCCAGCAATCCCGGCCTTTCCGGGTAGAGCAGAGCTGGACCAATTCCAGCAATTTTCCTCGGAGGTAAGGAATATCCCGCCCCAGGTCTGCTCCCAGCCCCATTCCCGGCTTGAGTGCACGGGATGGGCCCAGGGATCTCCCGGGATGCTGCAATCCCTGGAGTCCTCAGAGCCACGTGGATAAATCCCGGCAACGAAGCGATTAAATCATGGAATTACGGGATAATCTGGGTTGGAAGGGACATTTCAAGGCCGCCTTATCCATCCCCTCTGGAATGAGCAAGGAAATCCTCAACCACAGGACTTTAGCGGCCCTAAAAGTGGCAGAGATTCCCAAAATCCCACAAATCGCAGTTCACTGATCATTTATCCTCTTCTAGGAGGGAATTCCCAGTATCTGCTGCTCCTCAGAAAGTGCTCATCCCTAAATCCATGAAAAGCACGAGCTGAGTTTTGGGTTTTTTGTTAAAACCCACAGGGGAAAAAAAAAAAAAAAGAAATTAAAAAAACCCCAAAAAGCCCCAAATCCCATTTGGGTGCCAAGGCAAAATTCAGGGAAGGGAAGGGAAGGTTTCCTAAGGACACCCAAACATCCAATCCCGCCTTTCCAGACCCAGCTGGGGCTCCCTCTCCAGAGAAACCCCCGGGAATTCTCGGAGAGAGGGGAAGGGAGGCTGGAGCCGAGATAAGATCGGGAGCCCGGATCAGCACCGGGGCTGGAAAACCAGATAAGGAGCCTGGGCTGCTGAGCCAGCAATTCCTGACCCCTTCCCTGCCCCGGCCACGGATCCTGGAATCTGTTTCCAGAGGCCAAGATTCCTTCGGATGAGTTTTTCCGGCAGAAGGTTGAACCCTCGGACCTGTGGCGGGATCCCATCCATCCAGGATATTCCTGGCTTGAAAATCGAATCTCTGGGATTGAATCCCTCCGAAGGAAAAGGAAAACCCTAAAACACGGAGCCCCTCTAATCCCTGGCAAGAGCCAGCCTGGCCTCGGTGGGAATACAGGGATTCATGCCAAGCCAGCGCCATTCCCAGTTTGGGAATTTTCTTCCCGAGGCCCAGGATCATGGATTTGATGAAGTCTAACCTTTAAGCCCGGCTGAGCCTGTGGAATTCTTCCTTTGGGTCCTTAAGGAGCAGCTTTTCCTTGATTTTTTTTTTTTTTTTTAATTTTCCTTTTAATCGGAATTGTTCCTGATTTCCCTCCCGCCAGGAGCTGAGCAGAAGGGCAAACCCCTTTTCCAGAGAAACAGCCCTTCCCAAAGAATGGGGGAATCCCTGCTGGCTTCTCCCTTCGATCCAGAGGGCGTTTGGAGCGATCGGGACTCCAAAGGATCCCGGTGACGTCCACGGGCGTGATCCCAGCGTGGGATGAGGATGGAGCAGCTCAGTGAGGCGAGGCGAGGCGGGATTAAGTTGGAAGCACCCCCAGCGGAGCTTTGCTATTCCCTCCTCCCGGTTTTTTGGCACAAGGAAATCCCGGGATTGCAGGGTTTAGCCGGAGCCAAAGCTCTGCCATGGACTCCACGGAAAAGGATGGTAAAATTCCAGAATTCCAGAATTATTTGGGTTGCAGGGACCTCCCGCTATCCCAGGTTGCTCCAAGCCCCATCCAACGGCCTTGGACATTCCCAGCCCTGTCTCCCTGTGTCCCAGGACAGGTTTTCCTCCCTCACCCCGCAGCCATAAAATCTGGGATTTCAGGGTGGCCAAGGCGGCCTTTGTGTCCCAAATCCCTCTGCAAACGGGGCCTGATTCCAGCGGGATTGGACCGAGGGAATTTTCCGAAGGGTGGGAATCCTCCAGCGGGACAATCCCGGGAAGAGGCTCTGGGATGACCCTCCCAGTGGGACAGGGAGTGGCCCCGGTGGCTCCAGCCACCCCTGCCCGGGGGATCCCTGCAGGCACAGCCACGCTTCAGCCGGGATAATCCCGCTGATCCCAAAAAACCGCTCCGGGCTATTTCTGGGAGAGCACAAAGCAAACAACAACTGCGGGACCCAGGGCCAGCCCCGGCTCCCATCTCCCGCGGCCCCGAGCCCTCCGTGCGCTCAGCTCTGCTCCCGCTTTTCCTCTTCCCGAGGCCGGCAGCTCCCACAAATCCAGCGCGGATTTGCCGGAATTTTCTTGGCCGGTGTGGGCTGAGCCGCCAGGCCGGGCTCTCCCCTGCCATGGGAATTTTTGGCTTTCCCTTTGCCTCTGGAGAGGTTTGGATCCAGGGATTTTGGCCAATCCCGAGTGTCGTCACAGCGGGAATATCCCTCAGAAATCTGGGAGCGGGGATGGGCTCCTTCCTGAGGGTTTGCCCAGGAAAGGACATTTCCCAATGTTTGGGGCCTGTCTTGGTTTAATGGACTTGGGATTTGTGGGATTTCTATACAGGAATATTTATTATTTTTATTTTTATTTTTTTTTTACTTTTATTGTTTTTCTTTTTGTTTATTATTTTTAATTTTTTAAATTATTTTTATTTATTTTTTTAATTTTAAGACTTTCATTCTTTTTGCTTTTGTTATTTTTATTTTTATTTTTTTTTTACTTTTATTGTTTTTCTTTTTGTTTATTATTTTTAATTTTTTAAATTATTTTTATTTATTTTTTTAATTTTAAGACTTTCATTCTTTTTGCTTTTGTTATTTTTATTTTTATTTTTTTTTTACTTTTATTGTTTTTCTTTTTGTTTATTATTTTTAATTTTTTAAATTATTTTTATTTATTTTTTTAATTTTAAGACTTTCATTCTTTTTGCTTTTGTTATTTTTATTTTTATTTTTTTTTTACTTTTATTGTTTTTCTTTTTGTTTATTATTTTTAATTTTTTAAATTATTTTTATTTATTTTTTTAATTTTAAGACTTTCATTCTTTTTGCTTTTGTTATTTTTATTTTTATTCTTTTCGTTTTCATTTTTGCTACTTTTATTCTGGGTTGTATTCCGAGGACGAACATTATCCTTCCCTCCCTCCCTCCAACTTCAAACCATTCCCTTTTCCCTATCCCCGGAGATCCGTGGGATCGATCCGAGCAACAAGGAACGGGTCCGAGAGGAAAACCCCATCCAGCACCTCCCTAATCCGGACCTTCCCCAACAGCCCGGAATTCCAGAGTGGTTTGGCTTGGAAGGGACCTTAGGGATCATCCCATCCCAACCCCGACACCTCCCACTATCCCACGCTGCTCCCAGCCCTGTCCGAGCCGGCCTTGGACATTCCAGGGATCCAGGGCTGGATGCAGCTCCCTGGGGAATGTTCTCCAGGTCCCCGCGTGCCGGAAAGGATTCCCGATCCCCCAAAGACCGGGATGGGAATTTTCGGGAGCGCCGCAGAAGCAGAGGGAAGTTGCGCATCACCCGAACGACCCGAGCAGGGCCAGGGCTGGAATTCCAGCCAATAAAAAGTGGGAATGGTCCCTTTTCCCACCCGCTCCCTCCCCACGTGGATCTGCTTCCCTGCTCCCTGAGCTCGGCCGGCTCAGCCTGGGAGCTGCTTCCCAAAATTGGGACATTCTGGTCCCAAACCCCGCAGGAGGCTGCTGTGTTGTTATTAATAATAATTGATTAATTAATTGATTAATTAGTCAGAATTCCTCCTCCAGGGACAGCCGGGCTGGGATTTTCCAGGCCGAGCAAGAGGAGAAAACAGAGGGAAAATAAAAAGGCTCGGAGGAGCAAACCTTGGAGGTTTTGGCTCCGTGAATCCCAGGATTAGGTTGGAAAGATCTTCCAGATCCCAAAATTTATGACCGGGGGAGGATTTTCCTCTGCCAGCAGATCCCAAACAAAAACCATTCCCACGTTTTCCCTTCTCCCGAGCTCTGCTGGGGTCAGATCCCACTTTTTAGAGCTCCTTTTGCCGCAAATTCTCCTCAAGCCCATCCTTGCAGAGCTCTCCGCCTTAGGCCGGCCTTAATTCCCTAATCCTCGGACTAAAGAGCAGGATTATCCCCAATTTCCACCCTCACCCTGCCGGATTCCGGGCACAGAGCACTCGATCCAGTGAAATTCCGCCCGTTGTTCGGGCAGGTGTTGCTGGGCTATTCCAGGGAATTTCTGTGCCGGGGAAATGCTGGGAAGATTTCTCGGGATTACCAGGAGAGTTGGAGCAAAGCCGAGCCTTTCCCAGGTCTTTCCCCCGCCTCGAATGTCCCTAAAACCCCAGGATTTGGAAGCTGATCCCATGGATTTGAGCCACGGGGAGGGGGGCCCTGATTTTCCGCACTTTCCTGCCCTCCCCAGAGATTTTTCCCGGTGTCCGGCTGTGGCAGAGGAGGGATCCAGCTCCCAGTCCTGCCGATCCCGGGATATCCCAGGGATGGGAGCCGATTCCCCATCCCTGCTCCGGCGTTATTCCCTCCACAAGCGCCTTCGGCGCCATCCTTGCTGGAATAACGGGAATATCGGGAATGACAGCGCCGGGTTTGGGACACTCCGTGCTCTGCCCCATCCCAGCATCGCTGCAGAGATCCCGGGAAGCAGAGCCCGCATTCCCAGGACTCCCGGCTCAGCCGGGAATTGTGCCCTGGCTGCGGGATCCTCCTGACTCCAAGCCCAGAGCTCAGCAGGGCGGGGGGAAAGCTCGGGACCGCTTAAGCTCAGCCCAGAGCCTGGATTAAATCCCTGCGTCCCGGTCCTGCGGCTGTTCCCATGGATTTTTCCCTGCTGCTCCCGGGAAAGGGAGGATTGATGGCAGCAAATCCCTCAGAGGCTCTGAGCGAGTATCAGGGGTATTGATGGGCCTTTAGCAAATCGTAATAACAATTTTGCAATAAAATCAGTAATAATCATATATTTTACAATAAACAAGATCTGAGTTAATAATTAATGATAATGAAATATTTTATCATCAATAATAATAGCGAATTTGTAATAGATAATATAAATAATGATCGAATATTCTGTGATAGATAATAATAACGGATTTTATCATGAATAGCAATCAAATATTTTCTCGCAATTAATGATATTTTATAATGATAAACAAATATTTTATCGTAGATACCAATAACGACTTTTATAATGAATAATAATCAAATCTTTTATCACAGATAATAACAACTTTACCATAAGAAATGATAAAATATTTTAGAATCAATAATAATAACGGGGTTTACAGGAAATAATAATCAAATCTTTCGTCACGAATCCACCAAATTCTCTCCCTGCCCTCAACTGACCACCCTCAATCCCATTCCCGCTTCCCAGAGTCCGCTTAAAAATCAAATCCCCGGAAAAAAAGAAGCAGCAACTCCAAGGAAAACCGGGCTGAAGGCAGCTCCCGGACGGGGGGTGCCAAGGGGTGACGTGAGGAGGGACACTCGGGATCCCTGCAGCTCCCGGATTGTCTGGAGGGATTTAGGAACCCTCCGGGAATTCCTTTCACTGTCAAGAGTGCTTGGAAAAGCCGGGGAAGCGTCTGAACCGGGGGTTTAAGCCTGGCCTAACTAAACCGAGCAGGGTTTGGGGCAGCAGGAGCTGAACTCGGCAAAAATCCGAGCTGGGAAGGACCCACGGGATCAGCGAATCCAGGTCCAGGAGGGGCTGCTGGAAAACTCCTGCGCTTTCCCAGCAAATTCCCGGGGTTTCTCAGCCCTCTGGAATTCTGGGAGAGCTGTTCCCGATTTTCACCCAGGTCCAGCTCGCCCTGAGCCGGCGCAGGGATGGAGTAGCCAAAAGAAATCCCACCGGGAATTCGAGGCAGCTGGCAATGGATGCGCTGGGCGAGGGGAGCGAGCCGGGAATGGGAATGGGAATGGGAATGGGAATAGGGGGTGCAGCCTTGCCCGGCTTTTCTGCATCCTGAAATTCCCCGAGCTCCAGCCTGGCTGGTTCCCAATCCTGATTTTCCCAGCCCCAGTTCCAACGCAGGAATTCTGGAGCAGGTGCTGCCGGAGCTGGATACGGCCCCAAAGCCGGGAGAGGCTGATCCCGCCCTGGAATGTGGGAAAAACCTCATCCATCCCTGAAATCCCAACAGACCTCCGAGTGGTTCTCCCGATTTCCCCAGTTTTCCTTGGATTCGGGGAGGTTTCTCCGCACGTTTCCCAGGGACGGACTGCACAGGGATTGTTTTCCTGCTCATTTATCGAGGGGATGTTTCCCGCTGGAAAAGCTGGGAAACCCCCCCGGCCAGCCCTGCACAAGATTCCAAACTGTCCCCACCAAATCCAGGGATAAGGCCCAGGCTGGTGGATCCTGGAGGGTCAGGAAGGACCTGACTGGAGCCAGGATGATCCCAATCCCAATCCCAATCCCATCTCCATCCCTCCTGGAGAGCAGATCCCACTTTCCATAAGGATCCTGCTCCTTCCTGGGCTGGAAAACGCTGGGAAATGGGAGCAGGAGCGAGGATTCCAGGGATGGGGAAAGCCAGGAGAGCTCCTGTCACCGCAGAATTCCAGCACCCGCTCCATATCCAGAGCCTGATTCCGGAGGAAACGTCCCTTCCCTGCTTCCCGAGGGCTTTGGAGCTGCAGATCTTAAACCATTCCCAGGATGGAGGCAGTTTGGATGGATCTATCCCGGTTTTCCAGCCTTGGAAAGCCCGGTGTGTGCAGGAAGGGGTGGGAAGTGCCAAGGAGCGAAGGGTTCCTACAACTCCCCTGCTCTTCCCGGGCTGAATTCCAGAGGGAAAGGCTCCGTTTCACTGGGATTGGGGAGATTTGCAGGGTAAGGGGATTAATTGGGAATGGATTTGTCTTGGAGGGGGCGGAGAAGAAGGAAAGGGAAAAGGGGAAGGAAGAGGGAGAAGGGAAGAAGGGAAGAAGGAAGGAGGAGAAGAGGAAGGGAAAGGAAAGGGAGAGGAAAAGGGAAGAGGGAAGGGAGAGAGGAAGGGAGAGGGAAGAGAAAAAGGGAAGGGAAAGGAAAAGGAAGAAAGGGAAAGGAAAAAAAAAAACCCAAAAGGAATAGGGAAAAATAAGGGGAATAGGGGAAAATGAAAGGAAAAGGAATAGGGGGAAAGAGGGAAGGAAAAGGAATAGGGGAAAATGAAAGGAAAAGGAATAGGGGAAAAGAGGGAAGGAAAAGGAATGGGGGGGGGAAAAAAAGAGGGAAGAAAAAAAGGAAAATGAAAGAGAAATTTTTAAGGAAAAAAAATTAAAAGCAGAATAAAAATTTTTAAAAGGAGGAAAAAAAGAGGGGAAAAGGAAAAAAAAAAAAAAAAAGAAACAGGGAAAAAGAAGGAAAGCTGCCCTTTCCCCACAGGCAGATCCCGAAATCCTCCCCGGACGCTGTCCCAGATCCCTGTCAAACCTCACGCGCTCCTGCCCGGAGCTTTTCCCAGCCATCCCAACCCTCGGGAAGCACAGACATTTTCCTCCCAGCGGCCGCAGCCCGCCTGCCCTCCCGATCCGCCAGCGGATCCCAAAAACCCCAAACAGCTCCTTAAACCCTCCAAGCCGCTCCATGATCCCTCCCGGCGGCCGGGAAAACCGGGAAGAGCACGGGGGCGGAACGGGGAGCGGTGGCGGGGGGCTGGAGGGAAAAGCGGGACTCACCAGCGCGTAGACGGAGCTGAGCACGGAGCAGCAGAGGATCAATCCCAGGCTGTGGTACACCAGATATGATCCCATATCCAAGGGGCTGCTCCCAGCATCCAGCCTCGCGCCGGGCCAGCAGGAGGAGAGGGGAGGCGAGCTCGGAATTCCAGCGGCGCGGATCTCTCTCTCCTCGCCCTTGGCCGCCGTGCCCCCAGCGCTGCGGGATCGGCGGGATGGCTCCTCCGGCTCCCCCGGCTTTCAGCCGGAGAGGCGCATGACGAGGGATCCCGGCGCTTTTCCTCGTCTTCTCCTGGCCGGAGCGGCGGGCAGCTCCCGAAATTCCGCCGCGGAGCCCATGGGGAAGAGGCGGCGGAGCCGCTCAGCGCCGCGGCTCCCGGTGCCGCTGGATCATCTGGGAGCGTGAGCCGGGAAAATCACATCCCTGCGGGCCCGGCTGCGCCTCGGGATCCCGATTTTCTGCGGCTCCGGGAAGTTCAAATCATTTCTTTGTGAAACGCAAACACGGAG
>VZTE01004116.1:86786-127163 GCA_013397775.1 Eulacestoma nigropectus | reverse complement strand
AAAATAAAATAAAATAAAAAATTAAATAATAAAAATCCAATTAAAAAAAAATACGGGGGTATTAAAATTCCTCACCACACCTCCTCCACTTCCTCACCCCGTTAATAGGTGGTTTTTTGGAGGTTCTGTTCTAGAGCCTTTCCAGCCACTTGATCCTGCTTGGTTTTGGTAACTGGGATTTGGAAATATTTGTTCCACAACTGCAGCGTATTTCATCCAGCAATTAAAAAAAGTGGCGTTAAAAAAATAGGAAAAGAAAAAAAATTGCTGTTCTGCCTTCCAGGAGTGTGTTTAACTTCCCATTTTAACTCCCACGACTTCACAGGAGCCTCTGGACCACCTCACAACCTCCTCCAAGCAAGGTGGGCTCCTTCTCCATGGGTCCCTCAGCTCATTCCTGCCAAAAAGCAGAAACAGATTCCCCAAATCCATAAACACGTGGAGCTACCTTTGGTCCTGTCTGGCCTGGCATTCCCCGGGCGCCGTCGCTGCCAGCTCGTCCCTGCAACAGAGAGCAGCAAAGTCAAATCCAAAGGGTGAGGCAGGGCCACAGGGCCAGCTGGGGCTGAGACAGTTTAGTTAAGTCAGAGTGAGGGTTTACTTAAGCCAGAGCTCACAGGCAGCTTCCCTTGGCGAGGGAAAAATCCCTGCTCTGAGTTTGAAGCAACATCCTGGAGCTAATGAGAGGTGGGAGACAAATGGCAGCAAAGCCACTTCACTGCCCGAGGTGCTGGGCCATGCTTGTTGGTTTTTATGTGAAAAAATTATCTCCCAGCACATTTTAAGAGGTGCTAATGATGATGGCTGCAAACTGAAATGAGAGTTTCTGTTTCAAGGAAGTCACAAGTGGGTCACACACAAGACTTGCTCGTTCCTTCCTCTGGCAACTCGAACCAGAGGGTGGTGTGAAATAAAAATCAGAATCAGGGATGAAAACAGAGCAAGATTTATACCAGATCCACCCTGGGGACTGGATCCTCCTCACACACTGCCAGGAGTGGGGACTCCAAGCCAGTTCAAGGCATTTGTGCAGCTACAACGTCAACACCACAGAGCCAAAAACGCCGGGATAAAAGAGTGGGATGTGAATTCTCCCTTGAATCCCAGAGATTGAATCCCAGCCTTGAATTCTCCCCACACTTTCAGATTTTAACTCCCATCCTCCTTTGTGTCCTCCCAGATTTTAATTCTTGTCTTTCTTTTGTCCTCCCAGATTTCAATTCCCATCCTCATTTCTGTCCTCCCAGATTTTAACTCTCTTCATTTGTGTCCTCCCAGTTTTTAACTCCCATCCTTGTTTTTGTCCCAAATTTGAACTCCCATCCTTGTTTCTGTCCTCCCAGATTTTAACTCCCATCCTCATTTCTGTCCTCCCAGATTTTAATTCTCCTCCTCACTTATGTCCTCCCAGATTTCAGCTCCCATCCTCATTTGTGTCCTCCCAGATGGCCGGAGAGGGCCTGGCCGAGCCCGGCCTGGCCGCCAGCCGGCTCTTGTGCAACGCCCTCGGTGCTGAGGAATTGTTTGGCAGCAGGAGCAGTTTCCAGCAGGAACTGTAGCTCCTGCCTCGCCAGCACAGCTGCCAGGACACTCACCCTGCGGCCTGGTTTTCCTGCCGGGCCGGGAGGACCTTGGATGCCTCGTGGACCCTGCAAGGAATCGAGAGAGGAAGAAATGTTGTCACCTAAAGGGACCATGAGCAGACCCAGCGATCAGTGCCCGCATCAGGCACTGCTGGGGCTCTCAGGGCTTCCAAATGAGTCCCTGGAGCAGAGCTCCTGGTTCCAAACACACAGGGAAGGGTCAGGACTGAGCATCTCCAGACAGGAATTGTAGGTGTTTTTCCATGAGGAAGCTTTTGCCCTGTAAGCAGGTGGTGGAGATGCATCCCATAAATCACTTCCCTCGCCATCAGAAAATGGGAACTTCCCCTTAATGCAGGATTTAAGGCTTGGAAGAACAATATCCTGAGCATTAGTGAATTCTCCACACTTCAAATTGTCTTTTATGTACAGGACTCCTCCACAGATGTCCTTCCAGAAAGGGACCTGCAGAGTTTTACAATCATGTCCAGAGCCTGCATTCGGATACTTGGAGGGACATTTCCATGCCAAACACGTGTTCCCACACCTTCCTTCTCCCAGCTGGCACGGGGTGACTGAATCCCTGCTTCCCAGCAGCCTCTCAAGCAGGACTGGCTGCTCCACCCTTCCTTTCTCCAGCTCCCCCCAGTTCCCCCACACTCACCTGAGGTCCCATTTCTCCAGCTTCTCCCTTCAGTCCTCCACTGCCCGGGGGTCCCTTTGGACAGAGAGGAGGATTTATGACATTTTTCCAAGAGAGCCAGAGGGAAGATTGATACCACATTAAGGAAGAGCCATTCATGGATCCAGAGCCCAGCGGGAGCTGGATCAGCTGGGTTGGCTCCATCCTCACCATCTCCATCCTCCACACTCCAGCAACTCCCCAGCTTCATCCACTCCAATTCCATCACTCCCAGCTCCATCCTCCCAGTTCCATCCCCACAGCTCCATCCCCACCAATTCCATCACTCTCCAGTTCCACCCCCACCAATTCCATCACTCTCCAGCTCCCCCCCCACCAATTCCATCACTCTCCAGCTCCATCCCCCCAAATTCCATCACTCTCCAGTTCCATCCCCCCACCTCCATCCCCACCAATTCCATCACTCTCCAGCTCCATCCCCACCAATTCCATCACTCTCCAGTTCCATCCCCCCACCTCCATCCCCACCAATTCCATCACTCCCCAGTTCCATCCCCACAGTTCCATCCCCCCAGCTCCACCACTCACCATCGGGCCCGGCCGCCCCGTCAGGCCCATGGGCCCCGCTGGTCCCCTCAGTGCCAGCTGCAACAGAAGGACAAACACGGCTCACCTGGTGTCTCTCCGTGGCTGCAGTGGGACGAAGCCACCACTGTGCCACCAGCCACAGCTCTCTCCACATCCCGAGCCCACAAACCCTTGGAGCAATGTCCATATCCCCAGGGAATCCCAGGTGCTGCCCCGCCCACAAAAGGGCACAAAACTTCTCTTTGCCCAGGGAAGCTGTGGCTGCCCCATCCCTGGAAGTCTCCAAGGCCAGGTTGGATGGGGCTTGGAGCAACCTGGGGTCGTAGAAGGTGTCCCTGCCCATGGAAATGCTGGGAATGAGATGGGCTTTAAGTTCCCTCCCAACCCCAACCATTCTGTTATTGTATGAAAGCCCCCGGACAGTCCATGAATCTGCTGAGAGGACATCAATATTTACGACCCCACTTCAGCAGAATTTTTTTTGTTGTTTATTGTCCCGGTGGTTCAATTTTAGAGGAATTTTTTCCCTTTTTTTTGTCCTGGTTACTACTTAATATCCAACAAACTGAACTCCGATTCAAGCTGAACACAGGGGGCTTTTAGCTCCGTAATTAAGGAGTCGTGCTCACCATGCATCAACCCCATAATTTCCACGGTGGGAAACGGAGCTGGGCCATGCTTTAAAACATCCCTCAGACAATTTGTTCCCTCGTGACAATCCAACGCTTTCAAAGAGTTGTAATTATCTGTGTCCTCCAGTAATTAAAATCTACCCGGTGATTGCGCTTGGAACGGCCGAAATATTGCACAAATGCTGGGTTCTGTGGCATCTTTGTACAACACCCCATTAAAAGGGAGATGCTGTGAACCACTGCTGGCTGCAGCAACATTTGGTGCCTAATGAAAAGCAAATTTTAAGGGGATAAATCAACCTAATAATGCAATTAACAGCAATGGTAACAAAAAAAACAAACCCAAAAAAGGGAAAGATTATCCTTGCTGCAGGACTCTTTTTCCAATCCTGTCATATCCTGTGGTTCCCCACAAAAAATGACATTTATTTCCCTTTCTGCATCAGGGTTTTCAGCTCAAAATGTTGACGCTCACAAAAAAATCCATTTTTTTCCTTTCTAGAAATATTCAATTTTTCATCCACAGTCCAAAAATTACCCAGGATTTATTTGGTTTTTAAATTTCTATCCCCAAACCTGAAAATTTAAATTGAAAAAGGGGACTTTGAGTGAGGGGAGGGAGGTTCTTTGTTTTTTCGTAAATCACAATTTTCAGCAGGCAGAAGAAAAAAAAAAAACTAACAAAAGCAAAGAGCTGGAGAAAGCAGATGCTTCTCATGAAACGTTTATCAGGTCAAACCCCCTATTTCCCAGGAAAATAAAATGCTGATGGAAAAACGCCGGGCAGGCTGGAAATGAAGACTGACAAGGTAACACCAGGAACATAATCCAGGATATTATTGTCAGCACAAGGTTAATGGACAGGAAAATGCAGTGGCTGGGGGGATCAGGGCCCTGGACTCTGCCTGAATATGTAAAAAATCCAACTTCTTTGGAAAAGGGGAGCTGGATGGAAACCAGAAAATTCCCAGCTAAGGCAAACACCTCGTTAAAACCCCGAAAGGGGCAGGTGCCACCCAGCTGGGGGGAGATCCCAATGGATTTTATCCCATCCAAGGGTGAATAAATTGGGTTTTTAGCCTATTTTAGCCCCAAAAGTTCTGTGTTAAAGTCTGAGTGACAAAGCAGCTCCACCCACACATCCCAGCTGCAGCCAGAGGTGGGATTCAGACCTGAGGGGCTGTCCCCAAATAAAGCAGCCCCAAAGCTGTGTCCTTTTGGGAACTGCTGCCCTAAAATAGCTGAGATTTTCCCCTTCATGGCAGGGGTGTGTTTGCAGCAGAATTTGGCCCCTTTTGGGCAAGATTTGTGGGGTTTCCCCAGCTCCTCCTGCATTTCTCTTTTTCAATGTCAGTGCTCAGGAAAGCTCCCACAAGCACCCAGGGGAGAACCATTTCAGAGCTCCACTGGCTCAAAATTAAGTTTTATTTTGAACAGATGACTGCAAAGCCTTTTCCTAGATGGTGCCCATCCAGGCAGGGAACAGGAGCTGGAGTGGGAATGTGCCAATCTCGTTCCACCAGCGAGCCAGGGATGATTTGAACATCAATCAATAAGGTCATCCAAGGAAAAAAGTGTTGCAGGGATAAGTCAGCATGTATTCCCAAATAAATACATTAAATGACAAATCTGCCTGGTGAGATCCCCAGAGCTGGGAACAGCCTCCATCTGTGACATAGGTTTCATTATTAGGATTTACTGGGGGGAAATCATATGAAAGAAAGAAAATGCTTTGAGTACAGAGCCCAGCTGTTCATAGGAACCCTGAGAATACAAATACACCGAAGCCAGCGGGTTTGTGTGGCCACTGGAACCAGCCAGAGGTCTGCAGGTGATTAAAACCAGCTTTCCACGAGCCTTGCTGGTTGTTAATAAAACCCCAAATCATGCAGGTGCCATCCCCTCCAGCAATCCCATGGAGGGGTGAGAGGTTCCACCACCAGCACTGGGAAGGGAGCGAGTGTGCAGAGATGTGACAGGTTTATTCTGCTTTAGGAGGGGCCTGCTGGGAGCCATCCCAGGCATTCCCAGCTGCCATCACTCACCCTGGCCTGCTGCAGGATGGCCTGGGCTTGTGCCTCCTGGGCTGACACCAGAGGTCCTTTGGAGCCAGCATCTCCTCCTCCACTGAAGCGGAACTGGTGGGAAAAGGCGGACAAAGCAGGTCAGGGGTTGCTGTCCCTCCAGCTCCGTTCAGCACGACTGCCCCACGTCCATCCCAGCCCCCCCAGCCCACCCCATTAACCCCAGTGCCCTCGGGGCACCCAGCTCAGGGCCACCAAGCGAGCGCTGCCAGCTCGGGGTGGCACACAATGAGGGGGATTGTGGGCTCGGGGACCTCACATGCCATATTCAGCACCAGCACGGGGCTCTCCCAGGGCTGGCATCCCCTGTTCCCACAGGGCCGGCATTCCCTGGTGGTCAGAGGGCTCTGGGGAGATGGGGTTGCCTCAGGTTATCTGTGCAGCTCCGGACAAAGGCTGAGCTGCTCGAGCGTGGCAGTTTGTCCAAGCACCAGAGTCTGGGCTGCTGTTCAAGCCAGGAGCCTTCAGCACTCCAAAAAACCCCCAAGTATTAATGTTTTATTTCCCCAAACTTGAAACAGAAGGAGTTTGATGTTTCCTTCTGCCTCTTCCACCCTCAAAAGCCCCACTTTCCTTGGGCTGCTCCTGCCTTGGCTGGGAGGTTTTGCAAGAGGGACACTCCTGGTGGCAGAACCTCCTCGGATGGCTTTGTCCCCTCTGTTTCACCTCAGCTGGCTTTAGGTGTGTGCCCACAGGAGCCTGGCAGGGAGATTTGAAGAAATGCAATTTCCAGGCCCATGGCTGGCTCCTGGAGGGGCCAACAACCGTGGTGTGGTGGCCAGCAAAGCTCCACGTGGAGCTGCTGGCCCGGCCTGCCCAGGCTCCCTGCCAGGAACCTGTGCTGAGGTTTTTCCCTAAAAACTCCTTCCCTCTGGTACCCAAGTGCTTATTTCCAGCTGCTGGTTCCCACAGGGCTGCCTCACATCCAAAAAGACATTTCTTCAGCATCCCAGGACCAACAAGGCTGATTTGGCACTTGCTGGCTTCGTGTAGGAGGAGGAGAACAACACAAAATAACCACTGGTCATTAAAAGAGGTGGGTTCGTTCAGGTGATTGAAATTTTGGCACTTTGAAGAGCTGTTAGAGGTTCCTCAGCATAGGACAGAGGGTTCTGCCTGGAAATTTGGCTCTTGGAGGTGTCTTCAGTTGTTTCTTCATGGTTTTCTCTCTCTCTGTCCAGTCAGAAACACTTCAGCTTATTCAGAGTTCAAGAAATGTCTGGACAAGGCTCTCAGGTGCAGGGTGGGATTTTTGGGGTTGTCCTGTGCAGTGCCAGGAGTTGGACTCAATAATCCCTGTGGGTCCCTTCCACCTTGAGATACTCCATGATTTTTGTCATTACCCATCACTTCTGGGAATTTTAACCTGTGTGCCTGTGCTTTTGACCAGTGAAGGAGCTCCAGGGCTTTGCAAAAAGTCAATTTACAACGGGAACCACCCAGACCCATCTTTTATCTCAGGGAAAACGTGTCCTTGGGGTAAAGGAGATGGGAGACTTCTGCAAGAACTGGCATCAAACAGCAGCAAAACCAAGAAATCCGACTCATTTTAATGTTTTTTAGATCTGTTTGTACTCACAGGCAACATAAGCATTGTCCCTGGTGGCCCTGGCAATCCATCTGCTCCTGGGAGACCTGGGCGCCCAGGTGGGCCCTAAAAGAAGAAGAAAAAATTAAAATAAACTTCTAAAATATCCTTTTGGTTGTGTCCATACATCAGCAGCTGTGGTTATAAGGGTCCTGATATTGTCATGACAGGGATTGAGCTTGTGGGCATCCCAATTTTTCTTAATTTTCTTAAATTTTCCTAATTTTCTTTCCCTCCTCTTCCATCCTGCCCCTGCTATTTCCCGGGTCTGCCACGTGCAATTTTGGAGTGAGCAATCCAAGCCCCTGCAACGCTCCAAGTTAAGGGAATCAATGTTTAGTTGGATCTGTTAAAACCTATTAAAAAAAATGAAAAAAGATGAAACTTCATAACTCAGGGTCAGTGAGAGAGAAATGGAGGAGGATAAATTCATTCCCGCACACGTTCAATCAGCTGGGTCATTTCCTTTCTCTCTCTTCTGTCTTTTTTTTTAATATTTTAGTCCTTCGAGGCTCCTTCCATCTCCAGCGGAGTGATCCTGTCAGGGGCTGTAAATCAGCCCAAATCCGTGGATCTCCATGGAGCTGTGCTGGTTAACACCAGTGGAGTCTCTTTAACTGGCACTAAAGCAACGAGTGGGCAGTGAAAGATCTACTGATGAAGCCATAAATAATCAAATATGGCCAATTTTCCCCAGGCAGCCCAGAGATGATCTGGGCACTTCGGCAACATTTGAGGTTAAGCTGGATTTAAACATCATTGCAGTGATCTCATATGCAAATGAGGGTGACATCAGTGTGTCTAATTGCAATGTGCACAGCAGCTTTAGGCAACAGGGACTTGACCACATCCCAGGAAGGCCAAGAAAAGCCTCAATGATCGCTTTGTGGCCAACAACTCAAGATTGAGGGCTTGGATGCTCCTTTATTTAGGAAACACCAATGATAAATCAATTTATAGAGAACCACCGCTCTTGGAAGGGCAAGCAATGAACATTTTTGTAGTTCTCTCTCTCCTCAGCCTGCCTGCAGCCTGCTCAGACACCAGAAAAAAATGTAAATACAAAATTCTGCCACAAATCTCAGACATGGGGACACCAAAAAGCCAGGAAGTCATAAGGTCACCCCACAAGGGAGGTGGATGACGGTGGGAAAGGGAGGAGGGAAAGACAAATAGGAGGGAAAGACAAACAGGTAACAAAGTGCCTAAAAATCAGAATATTTTAATGAAACAACCCAAATATTTGGTGCATTGTCCTTGCCCCACACTCTTCCAGCAAGATCTCTCCACCTCACCCCTCTCTGCTCCCTCTTCCCCCATGTCCAACTTCACCATTCCCTCATTCCCTCCCCCTAAAAAGGAACCCAAACCATTCACGCCGAAGTTTCCAGCACTAAATCAGAGCCCAGCCCTGGTGGGGGTGAGGAGCTGCCCCTGCCCCAGCCTGGCCAGGGCTGTGGTGTCCCCAGCTGGGCTCTCCCTGTCCCCAGCCCCACAAGGACAGGGCAGAGCCCGAGCCCAGCCCTGCACCGTGACCAGCCTGGAATGACAACGCTGCAGCAGCCAGGGATGGATCAGCAGAAAAACACCGGGAAAAATCCCAGCAGCACCCAGGGGGGACTGCAGAACGCTCCAGCACATCCATTTTTCCAGGCAGGCTCGTGCTGGGACATCCAGCTCAGCCTGGCCCACAGCGGAGTCCCAGACCCGTCTGTTGGGGCAGAAATGCCACAAATCATTTAGGCCAGGCTTGTTTTATAGGATGAACTTTCTTTTCTCTCCCTCTCCTCCCTTAACTCCAGCCCTGCCTGTGACAGAGCAGGGCTGAGCTTGTTTATCTCTCCTGACAAGTGTTGATGCAGTGCTTTTATCCATAAATGCCTCTTTTTGTTCCAGGCTGGGTGTGGGAGGTCTTTTCCTGGTGGAATGGACCAGCAGAAGGGGTGGGGTTGGGGGGGCAGGAGGAAAACCCAACCCATAAAGCACTTTGGAAATTTAAATTCATGGATGCCTGGAAGAAATGCAGCCTGCCAGGGCCTGGGTGTAAATCTGCGTGGCTCTCCTTACGGGAGCGGGGATTTGCTGATGTACGGCAGCCAGGGACGGGGACTTCAGCTTGCATTTGGTGCAGTGCTCCGAAGCGCCAGGCTGAGAGCAAACCCTGGGGCGATATTTCCCTGGAATGGTTAAACTGAAACCTGGGGGTGTTCGTGTGGGGGCTCCTCCAGTCACAGACAGCGAGAGTGGGACCGGCAGCCCATGGTGCTGAGCCTTAAAATTCACCGAGTGTCTCTCTCCCTCTGATTATTTTTCAGCCCTGGTCAGAAAAATTACATAATAGGAGATGTTCCTTGCAGTTTTGGGGGGGTCTCCTAATTGAGGAAGCACGTGGGAAAAACAGCACCCCGCAAATATTCAGAAGCCAAATAAGGATTTTTAGGGATCCTGTTGCACTTCTGAGGTGCAAAATTATCCTCAGGGGAATAAGTCCTTTGGGATTCAATGACTGTAGGTCTTGGAAGGTGAAGATATCGTTTTGGGATCAGCCTTCCCCCAAGCTGACGCCCCCAGAGCACCCAGACACCCCGAATTTCCAAACAAACAGCGGGCTGGGTGAGGGAGCTGCAGTCTTCTCCAATGCTGCAGCTCATCTCCTTCAAAACAACACATTTCCCACTTCCTTCCTCCCAGTCTGGAGCGCCCATGGAACAGCTCTCTGCTCTCCTCAGTGCCATATTCCCTTCTTCCCACTGCTCCAGGAAAGCTGCCCAAGTCATCCCAAAGCATCCTTCCCCCGGCTGAGCCCTCTGGAACCTCCCACAGCCAGGCTGCTCCTCAGCTCTGCCGCTGACACAAACTCCTCTGCGCCTCCTGAAATCGCTGGGATCGAGGAAGGAGCTTTCAATAAATAAAGCTCTTCCCTTTTTATAATGAATAAACCAGAGCTAAACGAGCGTTGGCCAATATTAACAGAGCTGACTATTGTCAGGCTATTAATTCACGGCACCTGATTGCAGATAAAAAAGTCTCTCTGTCAGAGGCAGGCAGAGGGATCGTTCCTCACTGTACACAGGGAAGGGTCATGTAAATTCATGAGCTGCACTCAGGGTTAATAATAAACAAATTAGAAGAGGGGCTGCTCTAATTGAAAAGGAGTGTTTTAATACAGTGGCAGCTCCTGGCTCTGCGAGTTCATCCCCTATCTCTGCACAGTGTGCTGTGTTACACTCAGTTCTGGACACCGGCAAAAGCAGCATGTGTAGCCTGTGCTAGAATGCAAATGATTCCTTTCATTGGAGGGTGTGGAGCAGCAGCACTGGGGACAGTGTCTGCGTCTGCTGCTTGGCTTTGCAGGGCTGCTCCAGAGGAGCCTGGCCAGCAAATATCTGCATCTGCCTGGACGAGTGACAGGAAGAGAGTCCCTTGTCCCCAGGGTCAGCATCCAGCCTGCCAGGAATGCAGGAGGGGATGGGGGAGCTGGGCATCACGTAGGGCTCATGCAGGATGGAGGCTACCAAGAAAGGGATGAAGCCACAGGGCTCTTCTGGCTCACCCTGGACCGCTGAGAGATGCAAACCACGCCCAGCTCTCTGTGAATTCTGACATTCTGAGGCTGCAGAGCTCCTTGTGCTGCAGCAGGAGTGCGGTGCCACAAGGGTTAAGCCCAGCCCAGGAGCAGTGGCCCTGGCTGCCAGCCACGGGCTGAGCCTGGATTGACTTTCCGAGCTGGCAGGCAGCGATCGATGGAGCGCGGGCAGGGCCCCTCGCCCTCAATCATGTCACAGCCACGAGAAATGTTATTACTGCTCCATCAAAGCCCACAGCAAACGAGGGGAGGGTCTTCCCAGCACTGCTCCAGGGGAAAAGCGGGAGTGCAGCAGCCTCAGGGCTCCAGCCAAGTCCCCAGGGACCAAGGAGGCAACGGAGAACCTCAACTAAAAAAAATGCAGCGCCCAGGTTGGGGACATTTGCACAGGAGTGCCCCAACACCTCAGGAATCTCCTCAAATGCACCTTAAAACCTCAGGAGACACCTCCCAGTGCAGGCCAGCAGTGATTTTCTCTCTCTCAGGGGTCTTATTTGGCAATGTGGGTACATCAGGAGGAACAGGGGACACGGACATGGCCACTGCAGAGGAAGCCACAGCAAAGCTCTGGCACCACTGCAGCATTTAAAACAAGGCCAAGGGGAGATCCTCGGGAGCACAGAGATCCTGTTCTGATCTCCTGCAATGGAGTGAATTCTCCCTTCTCCTCTTTCTGGGTCTTAGGTTACTCAATTAAAAAAAAAAAAAAAAAAATCGAGGCCACAAACACTGAGCTGCATTTCCAACAACAACCACCAGCTGTGTGAAGACACATCAGAGCAGCACCACACCCCCTCTCCAGCCAGACTTTCCCTTCTGGACTTGGCCACTGCCCTTTTTCCCACCTTGTCCAAGCCAAAATATCTGCCAGGAGAGTGGGAAGCCCTACAAAGACACAGAGTGCCTGTGTCTGGTCACCCCAGCTTATTCTTCTGGGCACCCAGAACGCAGACAGGATGTGGTTCCCCATCTGGATCCACAGAGGATCAACAGCCTGCCACGGGCAGGGAGCTGCCTCATCTGCCAGGAAAACTGCTCAGCACCTCGGGGATCAGATTAGGGAAGTGTTTGCTGATAAGAGCTCCCTTCCTCAGAGAGGTGTTTTGCATTTGCTGGGTGACAGCAGTGACAGCAGTGGGATGTTGTGTGCTCTGGAGCATCTCCCGGAATCTGCGGCACTGCTGCTCTCTCCCTGCTGTGCTTTCCAGGGAAAATACACACCAAACCAAGCCTGCCTGCAGGAACACTCCTGTGGGAACATGGTTTGGCCCTTTTGGGTGGAGCCTGGCACTGGGGCTGCTGGAAAGCCCATTCCCAGATGGACCTGGAGTGCTCCAGAGGCTGTTCTGGACACAGACCCGACTGCCCTCAGCACCGAGATGCACCCAGGCATCACCCAAGCTCCAAACTCCGCTTGTTTTGCTGCACAATCAGGCTGAAATCCATGGATTTACTCACGTGGGATGACTGCCCTGTGCCTGCTGCACCCTCCCGCAGCCCTGCTCTGACCCTGCCAGCTCTGCCCAGTTCTGGTGCTCCATCCCCCAAAACCAGCGTGGCTCAAGGGCACTGGGCACCCCTCTGGTCTCAGCCTCAGGCTGAGCCCACCTCGGGCTCTGTGCAAAGCCAGGGCCTTGTCTGTGCTAGGGTGAGTTTTCCATGGGATGTCAGGCCGAAATTCCTGCTGGAGAAGGTTTGGGAGCAGTGGGCAGCCTGCTCCCCACCCACCCAGGCCCCTGCTCACCCAGCTGCCTCTGCCGGGGGGGAGGAACAGGCTGGAGCAGTGCCAGGGTCATTTCAGACACTCAGCTCAGGGAGTGAGGACAGTGGGGTTTAATTTTTGGCGTTGCCAAGGACATGGCTTGGTGCTGGAACGGTGCTTGTGAACTTACTGACCCGAGGCTCGAGTTCAGCAGCTCCCAAAACACAGATCACTGCTGATCCCAGGTACGTGACCCTGACAGAAATGCAGTGCTAAAGTGTGGGATTTGGGGTCACAATCCCCAAAAGCACTTGGGAGCAGCTGCCTTTGAGGAGACATCCCAAAGCTGGAGGCTCTGCAGCAGCAGCTCACAAAGCAGAGGCTGCCAGGGACGAAACTGATTTACAGCAACATCCAAAGCTGAGTTATGGCACTGCTGAAGAACACAAATCAGTGCCTGGTGTTCGCTGGGACGGACCAATAACCCACCTAGAGAAGAGGTGAAGTGCTGCACAAGAGCTCCTTTCCCTCTGGGAGCAGCCTGGGACACGGAAAGGCCACAGGGAAAGACCCTGGCGTGACCCCAGGACCATCCTGGGCCCAAGCAAAGCCAAACCCTCTGCCAGTACTCACAAGAGCAGCTGGAACGAGGGTGCAGAATCCCAGCTGAGCTCCCTTTCCCTGTGCTGATGACTCTTTGTGTGTTTGCCCTCCTGTTTTCCCAGTGCCACGCTGAGAGGAGCAGCCAAAGGGCACGGGCAGAGAGCAGAGGGTTTGCAGCCTTAATATTGGTTTTAACTTGGAGAATGGCTTCCCACATTTGAGTAATGAGGCTGTTTCCCAACCCCTTTTTTCCCTGGATGCAAAGCTCTGCCCTGTGCCCCACCATGAGCTCCTTTGGGAATTCCTCTTGCAGGTTGAACAGGATTTTAACAGGATTTTAAGGCTCCAGGGATACCCCACAGCCCCACTTTGCCCACACAAACCCACCCCAAACTCCAGCAAAGAGAAGAAAACCAGGGACACTCACCCTCTCCCCTGGGTCACCCATTAAGCCCACGGGTCCAGTTGGTCCTGGAGGTCCTGGAAGGCCCTGGCAGAGAAAAAGACAGGGAAGAAACGAAGCCACAGAAATGTGTTGTTATTTGTAGCAGATTTCTACAACGAGCAGGAAAGGGTTTGGAGCTCTCCGTTTATTTTTGCACCAGAAAATCCACCCCAAAGCCCTCTCTGTGCACGTGTGTGGCAGATGGGAGCAACGGGGCCCGGGGACAGCATCCCACACCCAGGGCAGGGGGAAAATGCCACTTACTGCTGGGCCTTCGGGACCAGGGGGGCCTTCCACCAGCATTCCCTGAGCAAGAGGAAGGGAAAAAAAAAGTGATTAGACACTTCCTCAAAGTCGTTTTTCCCACAGGGAAAAGCCAAGTGCTCGATCTGTTCGTAAATATTTCAGCTCTTGCTGCTGCACCGAGATATCCCAGAGCTGGAGGGTTTCCACTCTCTCTGGGTGACTTCTCCCAGAGGTGCAGATGGAAAAGCCAAATAATGTGGATTTAAACCACACAGGGCTCAGCAGAACAGCCCTGACCCCCAGCATCAGCCTCAGCACGGGGTCACCTTCCCCAGCACAACCTTGTCCCTTTGCTCAGCACCAGGGAAAAGGCAAATCCTGGAGCTTGTCCGGCCTTGACAGTGCTGGAGCTTCAGCAAAAAGCTGTTCCTAGCCCCCAACAGCTTAACAAGAAGTTAGCAATCAAATTGCAAGGTGTATTTTTAAATGATTTTTTCCAGCAGAATGCACGCTGTGATTTCCTTTGTGAACGTAGGAAATCACTGTGTAGGAAAAATGCTGGAATATTGTTCCTCCAGCCTCTTCAATCTAAATATTTTGTCATAACTTTAGATCAGATCTGTCATGCACTCAGGAAAATTTGAGGTTTTGAGGGTTTTTTTTTCCCTCATAAGCGTGTAAGAGGCAGGAAAGAAACCTCCCAATCCACCTGGAAAATGCTTTCCAGAAGGCATCAGGGTGATGTTTTGGGAAGAGCTCTGTCCCTTTTATCTCTGGGTCAGAGATAAAGCAGCACCCAGGCTGAGTCAGCAATTCCCAGCTCACCTGTAGCAAACAGGGAAATTCCTCCCAAGGGATGAAATCCCATAAAAATCTGTGGATGAGCAGTCAGCTCCTGTGGGAGAAGCCGTGCAGGGGCTGCTTTGGGGTCACCCTAAACTGTTCCCAGGCTCTGGTGCCAAAAGCCTCAGCTGACCCCACTCCAACTGAGCTGAACGAATCGGAAATGTCTGCAGGAAAATCCAGGCATTCCTGCCCCAAAAGCCACACTCCCTCAGCCCAGAGCAGCAAAAAATAACCTGAAACACCCTGCCACGACCCACCCCTGCTTCCATCAGAGTTTCTGCTCCACAAATGCGGGGCCAGCTCTATTTTCTGCCCTTCCTGGTGTCCATGGTGTTTAAAACCCCGCTGAAGATCTGGCTCCCACTGCAGCTGGATGTGTGAGGGGAAATTTGCTGCCGCCACCACAGAAGAGCCTCTGCAGTTCCTCGCCAGGGAGGAATTTAGGTCATGGCCTTCACCCCGTGCCCATTTCAGGTTCAGCCATGGAAGAACTTCACTGGGTGGGAATTAGGGGTGAATTCCACGCGCCTGTCCTCCAACCTGCAGGGAAATCCCAGAATCCCAGCACACGGACACCCCAAAATCCCTCCTTGCTGAGATCCCCACACATGGACACCTCCAAATCCAACCTTCTTGAGATTCCAGCATATGGACACCCCGAAATCCCTCCTTGCTGAGATCCCAGCACATGGACACCTCAAAATCAATTCTTACTGAGATCCCAGCACACAGACACCCCAAAATCCATCCTTCTTGGGACCAATGATGGCACATTTTGGTGTGATGGGTTCTAAAATAGAAACTAATCAGAGTGCAGAGAGTCCCAGCCCACACAGGAGGTTTTTGGGGTGCTGGTGTGAGCACACACAGCACCAAGGCTCTGCTTCCTGGGACACTCCTTCCCACGGGGAAAGGTCTGGGATAATTAGCCCATTTGGGATGCAAACATCCTCGGCATCTTCCCATATTTATCTGCTGGTTTATGTCAGGCTCTGGCCTTGGGGGCATCTGGAAATCATCCTTGGCAAGAAACCTCCAGTGTTTCCATGGATGTTCATCAACGGGAGTGATGGAAACGAGGGAGGGTTTTAGGGACAGCACCAGTGGTGTGATGCCATTGAGGGGGGGCAAGCCAACCGTGGATTTGGGATTGTCCCAGGGGAAAACAGGGCAAGGCTTCCACTTCGGACATCACCCACAAGTGAAGCCAATATCCCAAAACCAGCCCAAAATCCTGCTGCAGTTCAGAGGTGCTGAGCAAACCCTCCGGAAAGTGAGCACCAGGGTCCCCCCAAAAGGACAGAGGGCTCTGAGGAGGTGCCAGCAGCCTGGTGGCCCCACAGCCGGGATATTTGGGATCGCTGCATCCCTCCTCTCCATCCCTCCTGCCCCTGCCCTGCCCCGCCGCCTCCAGCAAGTGTCAGCACAGAGCAAGGATTGAAGGACAGCCGGGTTGGAACGGGAAGGAATAAAAAAAATCCAGCAGAATCCAACTTTGTGCTTGGGTTTCACTTCCCTTCTCCTGCAGTTCCCATCAAAAACTTAAAAAAAAAAAAACCACCAAAACCAAAAAACCAGCTAAAGAGCCCAGAATATCCGAATTTCCCTGCTCGAGAGGAGCTGCACGGAGAAGGACAAGGCAGCATTTGGTCTTGTTTACTCTCTGGCAAAAGCCATCCATGCTCCAGTGTTTTGAAATAGCAAAGGCGGCCAAATTCTTTCTGGATGATTAAACTTAACTATTTTGTTCGCTTTGTAGCTTTTCGGGCTGGGTCTCTGCCATCATCTTCGTGGGGTTTGGCTGCCCCCCTTTCCCTTCCCACCCCTCTGATAAGGAAATCGCTGGCTCCTCCCTTTGTTTGCAGAGGGAGAGACCCAGAAAGGCAGAGAGGGAAGGGAAGATCGGAAATGTTTTTATAAGGCACTTAATTGGAGTTTTCGATTGGAGCTGCTGCACCCCAGCTTCTCTCTGCCCTCCCCTCCCTGCTCCCTGCAGAAATTTCAGGTGGAAGAAGAAAAGGAGGAAAAATTAGAAGGAAAATAATGGCCTGAGAACGATGGGAAGTGCTGCTGCAAGGCTGGGTGCTGTGCTGGCCCTCTGCCAAGGAAAATGAGGTTAATTGAGCTGCTGGTGTGCAGCAAGCAGGAGCTCAGCCCTCGGGGACTGGGCTCGGGGCAGGTGGGTGCAAGGACCCGATCCCCAGTTCCTGGGGAGGAGCAGGAACAGCGGTACCTGGGCATCCTGGCACACAGAGAGGGGAGAAAAACGGGAATCAGCCAAGAGCCTCTTGCTCTGCTCACGGGAGCCCCGGAGCCAGCCCCAGCCATCCCCACCACGGGGCTCCTTGCCCACCTCGGGGTGCTGGGTTGGGCACCCACAGCTTCTGCAGAATGCAGAGGGCGCAGGCAGCTCGGAACCGTTCTTCAGAAAGAAAAACAACCTCAAAATCAGGCCAGAAATGTCAAGGAAGAGCACAGTGGGTTCCACCCCGGGGAGGACACTAAGGGAGAAGCTGGTGGGACCGTGGGGCTGGTGCAGGAGCAAACATCTCCTCTCCAGAGCTGTGTGCAGGGATTTGTTTTATATCCCTTTTATTCCCACAGGGATGAACCCATTGGTGGCACAATTAAAGCCAGCCCCAAGCTGGGAGTTCAGGGCGGGACACGACCTGGATGCTCCACGGGTGCTCCCAAACTCCTGAGGGATGAGACCTGGCCCTGCCTCCAGTCCTAGTTTTTATTTTGCCAAACGAGAGATTTCAGGGAATTCTTGCACTTCCTTCATGATTTAGGTCGCTCCTTGAAGCTTTAAAAAAACTTCTATCATTACAGTGCTTTAGATTAAAAGGTTTTTAAATGAACCAAGGAATTCTTTCACAGAGAATTTTCCTCCCAGCTGTCCCACAGAGAACAAACCCTCTGCACCTTTTCCCATGGGGAAAAAAGCCAACAAAACCCCAAACTCAGGTGCTCCTTACCGGCTCAATGATGGCAGGTTCCCCCTTCTGTCCCTTCTCACCCCGGGGGCCACCGATCTGTGGGACACAGGGAAACACAAAGCCAGACAGTCAGAGAGGACATCACCACCACCATCATCATCATCAGCATCCCAGCAGAATCTGGAGATCCTGGGACAACCCTGCTGAGGTTCATGCACGAAAAACCCAGGGCAGCTCCTCCTTGTTAAAACACATGCTGCAGGTGGGTGAATCCCTGGTTTTTTGCACTGCTAATTCTGCTCTAAATTATGGGAGGACCAACATTTTGCAGCAGAATTTTCCTGGATGGAGAAGAAACCCTCTCACCCCTTCGTAGATGGTGTCCTGGTTGGCCGGCATGCCGGGGCCGATGTCGGGAGAGGCTGTCCGGTCGTAGTAATTGTCATAATAATTCCCATCATATTCCTTTATGGTTTCCTCAGTGAAATCCTTATCCAGGTCGTCCCCTCCTTGAGCAGCCTGGAGAGGAAAGAGCAGCGATGGGTCAGGCTGGAATTCTCTCCTGGCTGGACACGCTGGAATATTCATGTGTTGTTATATTAAGAGGGGGGGCGTGATTTTTGCAAGGGAAAGGTGGTTTATAATAATAGTGACAAGGGAAAAACCTGGGGAAAATGTTAAAATCTGGATTTTTCAAGTCTCCAGTGACTTCTCCAACAGCAGGAAGACAGATGGGAGAAGCTTCACGTCCAATATACACCCTGGCTTTCCCTGGGACATCTTCGCTGATCCCAAATAAAACACTGTGCGTAGGAAAGCTGGAGTGAGGAAAACAAAACCCAGCACCAAGCTCGTATCAGGAGGATCCTGCAAACTCCAAATGCCTGAAGAAAGAGGTAATGGAAGCTTGGAGCTCCAAGTGCTCCTTATCCCTCACGGCCTCAGTGCTGGAGACGCTGGATGAGCCCAAGGAGTCCCACATCCGTTCCCAGATTTCAGATGCGCATCAAACCCACCATGTGTCACTGGGAGTGTCCAATTACAGCAGGAAATGTGGAAAAATCCAAGTTCACTTGTGTGAAAACCTCCTGTTTGTTTAGTCTGGGATCTAATCTGGGCTCGTCCAAGGAGCGGCAGCAGAAGTTGTTACAAATCTGATGCCTTAATCCCTGAATCCTCTCCGAATCCTTTCACCCGCCGATGCCGTGGAGCACAGCAAGGACATCCAGACAAGGCTCAGAATTTCCTTGCTGCTCTCCCCATCCCTGTGCTTCCAGCAGCCTGGCAGGCACAGGCCCTTGGCACCCCTCGCTCTGAGCAGCCCTGCAAAGAACAACATGTGCTGCTGAGACTGATTTTGTTTCTTTCCTATCCAGGTAATGACCAAAATAGTCCAGAAATTGAATTATTTCCAGTGCTTCCTGGAGAAATATCTCCTCACTACTACGAATTCAAAGCCGCTTCAGATCCATCACCACTTCCAGACTTTTTCCTGTGCCAGAACTGCTGAGAACTCATAAGCACAAGCATCATCTGGGTCTAAATTCAAGAGCTTTTAAACTAAGACTAAGCCTAGAACTAAAGCAATCATCACCCCACCTTCTCTTACCTCTGCAAACACCAACTGGCCTTGGCAGAAATTTTAGCTTGGCAATTATTCAATTAGAAAACTTGGAAAAGTCAGAATTATTTTTCCTTTGTGCCGGTTCCAATGGATCCGGTGCTATCACACACCCCTTTTATCCCAGCTGAAATATTTCGCCTTTGAAACCTTAAAACCCTGATCTAAAAAATCTTATCTGGCTCTCAGGGTTTGGGGATAGCAGCAAATTGCCTGTCCTGAAATGAATAGCAAAAAAGCTTTGTTTGGTATTTTAATTGAGGTCCCCAGGTCTGTTTGCATGGGAAGATGATATTTGGAATAACTGGGCACTTCCCTACCTGAACTTTCCTCCTCTATTTCCTTTTCCTAACAACTGAAGTGGTCCTTGAAGCCTCCTACTTCCTCCTCCACTTTTTTATTTAAGGCCCCTCTATCCAATCTTTAATTCCTCTCTCTTAGAAAGTCCAGGCTTGGTCAAAGATTTCTGGCTCGGGAAACAGAAAACTTTCCCATCCATGGGTTCCCTCAGGTTGGCTCCCTCAGTTTTCCTGTTCTCCCTGTGTGTCATTTTGGGCTGTCCAGCCTCTTCCACCACATTTTGGCTGGGCTGGATCCCCCCCTGCCCTTGGAGCAGCTGGATCTGCACCTGCCTGGCTCCAGCTGCTCAGATCTTTGCCTGGACACTTTCCCTGACCCCTTTTCCCTCAAATTTCCAACTCCAAGGATCCTGGCCAGCTTCTGCTCTCTCTTTTGCCACCTTGAAAGCCTTGAAGTGTGACAGCCCCACGACAAGTGATTCTTCTCCACTGGAGAAACACCCCTAAGCTCTTCCTGGGAAGGAGGATAGGATTTGGAAGCATTATAGAAACATGGAATGCTGTGGGTTGGAAGGACCTTGAAGCTCATCCAGTTCCAAACCCTTGCCACGAGCAGGGACATTCCCCCACCAGAGCAGGTTGCTCAGAGAGCAATTCCATGTTATCCCACCCTTGATTCCCTTGCTGGTGCTCCTGGATAATGAAGAATTTGCCCATTTAATGTCATTATTTCCTTGCTCAGTGAACTCTTGCTTTGTGAACAGCCAAAGTTCCCAAAAATCCATCCCAGTCTCACCAACATTCACCTAGTTGAACACCAAAACAAACAGCAAGAGCTGGGCAAGTCTTAAGCACGGGAAAGTCTCGAGTGCAGCATTTCAGCTGAAGGATGTTGAAGTGTGGGGAGGTAAAAGTTTAAATATTCCAACAGAATCAGCAGTGGGATCTGGGCTGATCCCAGCTCTGAGCAGATCCATGCCCAGAACAAAGGGGTTCACAGCAGGTGGACCCAGCAGTTTTAGAATCAAGGCTTTGTCCCAGTTTTGAAATGCTGGGGTTTTAAAAAAAAAAAAAAAAAACAAATGGAAAAACATAAAGATGCTTTTCAGTGGGAATGGCAAAATGAAAAATATTGATGTTCTCCAGCAAATCAACATTTTAAGGGTTTATATTAATAACTTCAGGATAAAAGGCTTTTACTGAGATTTTAAACAGCAGCCCTCATTTCTCTTTTTGTCAGACAACCACTTCACCCAAGGAAATGCAGATGTCAATATGAGCAGCTTTTTCCAGGGGAATAATCCTTAACCAAATTCTGAATATCTGCCTTCCCCACCCTGAAAAATCTGGAATGAAAACATTTTACAAGAAACTTCCTCTCCCGGCAGCTGCCTGAACCACTTATGGATTTACCATCTGGCTGCTCCCGTCTCCTTTGCTTCCAGGGCTATGAAACAGCAGAATTAAATAAAAAAAAAAAAAGGGGGAAAAATTAAAATGAATGAGTTAAAATTACATCAGTCTCATTGTAGGTGACGACGGTGCTGGTGGGGAGTTCAGCTTCCACGGCGTTTTCAGTGAGGCCACCCTGGGGATCGATCTCCTCGTTGTAGTTGAGATCCTCGTAGGGCATTGGGGTGAAATACTCCTCGTTGATGGTCTCGTAGTTGTACTCATCAACGAGGGGATCATCCACTGCTCCGTCCTCCTTGGGCTCCTTCCCGGGGTTCCCTCTCTCAGGGGGTGCTGTGGGAGCTGGATAATCCTGTTGCACGTGCAAAATAAAACACCACGATCAGAGGAACAAAAACATTCCGCAGCATCCTGCCCCTTTATAAAGCTTTATCACCCTCACCCCTGCCAGGACCCTCCTCCGTACCTGCTTGGTTTCGGGTGTCTCTCCAGCAGCCACTTCGGGGGGGCCGGGTTTGGTGGTGGGGGCTTCTGGTTTGACAGCTTCATCCACATCCTCGTAGTAGGGATACTCGTAGTAGTAGGTGTCACCTTCTCCCTCCCCGTCCGTGTACTGCAAGGAGAGGAGGAGAAGCAGGAAATGAGGTGGCAGCACCCAGCGTGTCCCTGCCAGCTCCTTTGGACATCACGGGTTCAAACTGACCCCGTGAAGGCGAGTTTAGATGGGATTTTGGGAAGAAATTCTTCCCTGGGAGGGTGGGGAGGCCCTGGAATGGGTCACCCAGAGCAGCCGTGGCTGCCCCATCCCTGGAAGTGTCCAAGGCCACGTTGGATGGGGCTTGGAGCAACCTGGGATCGTGGAAGGTGTCCCTGCCCATGGAATTAGATAAGCTTTGAGATCCTTCCAACCCGAACCAGTGACTCTGGGATATTTTTTAACCTTGGGTTGCTGAGACCTCCCAGCCCTGCCACATGTGACACGCCGAGAGAGGGGCGGAGAGCCCTTGAGCCCCGCGGCCGCTCCGACGCCGTTCCTGCGCCAACAGCATCCGTGAGACTTCCCATCCACCGCGGGCCTGCAGGCAGGAGGCCTTGGAGAAGCAGATCTTTGCAGCCTTTTCCACAAGGCGTCAGTCATTCTTCAGCAAGGAACCCAAACAAAGCCGCCGGTTCCAGCCGGGCACGGCCCCGCTCCTTGCCAGCCCAGCCCTCCCTGGCAGCGGCCGCCGGCGTGTGGAGCAGTTATTCCTACATGGAGCGACACAGCCTTGGGACAAGCCAGCTCTTGTTGGGCTGCTGGCTCCAAAGGAAGAGTTTGATTTTCCTGCTGCCACAGAGCTCGACCGAAGTGCTGTTTTATTCGCCTTATTTATCGTTTCTCCAGAAGCGCCGGTGGAGCGGCCGCAGCGCTTCCCTGGGGCTGCCTCACCGTGAGCGTCCCAAAGCCCTGCTTAGGTGCTGGGTTAGTTTAATCCCAGAGATAAACTGGGAGGGCTGATGGCATTACTGGTTCATGGGGATCCCATGAGCCTGCAGGTCTGGGCTCAGCTGAAAGCAAATCAGCCTGAGAGACTGGCTGAGGATGCCTGACAGCAACTGCAGTGAGCTGAGACCTCTTAAAAAAGGGCAAAATTCAGGTGATGCTCACTGGAAATCAGCCACACCCAGACATTTCTAATTGGGCAGCAAAAATACAAATGGATCCTGCACCAGGATTTTTTATTGTGTTTCCTTTTTTTTAAAGACAAGACCTACAGTGAACCGTTCATACAAAAATTATTGGTCACAGCAGCTCCTAGGGATGACTTAGGAGCATTTCTGCCAAAAAGGAAATTCAAAGCAAATCCAGGGGCAAAAATGTTTCTCCCTCCTTTAACACCTGTTGTTCCACAGAATATTGGGAGAGAGCTGTTTAATCCTTTTACAAGTTCAACAGTGTAATTTGAAATTTAGAAACAGGTGCCTGTTCTGGACGGGACTGGAGCTGCCAGGGAAGGTCAGTATTCCACACTTGGCTCACGTTGTCTCTCCTGGGTTTCTGAGCTCCAAGTGAATGCTCTTTTCAGTCTTTGGAAATGGGAGGAGCTCAGAAAGAAGGGAAACTCCCGAGAGCCCAAACCCAGAACCTGCCAATCCTAAAAACAAGCTCTGTCTGGGATGTTGGAGATGAGCCGTGGGAAAGCTGAGCGGGAGGAAGGAGCCACGTGTTTGCAAGGGTGATATAAACCCAAATACTGGTGATTATGCCCCAGAACACCCCGAGATACTCACGTATTCATCCTGGTTGGGGTCCTGGGACTGCGGGGAGTCGGGGATGGCGGTGTCACAGTCGGGGCTGTAGTGTTCACAGTACTCGAGGGCTGCCCGCGGGTCCGCCACGATCAGGAGCTGCTGGATGTCACCCTGCAGGGAGGGAGCACAGAGGGTCAGGGATGGGTGGTGCTCGTGGAGACACCAGCCCGAGGCTGCAATCAAAGCCATAAACACAAAGAAATGAAAAGCAGAACGCCTGGCGGGGTCACCTTCCCGACGTGGGCACACCCCCTGAGACGAGCCAGGGGAAAACCTCCGTGTCCAGGGAGCAGCTGCTTATCTTGGGCTGCTCCACGAGGTGTGAACCTGCTGTGCTCCATCCTCAGCCCCAGATCCACCTCCCCAAAAGCCAAATCACCCAGAACAACAGCAGCACAACAGCACTGACAGCCCCAGGCAAGGCGGGTGCAGGAAAAAGAAGAGAAAAGAGCCCTGTACGTCCCAAATCTGCAGCATCCTGGGGACAACAAAACAACTGCTTTCCACCCGGTCCTGTGTGGCTCTGCAGGGCTGCAGGGTCACCCTACCCAGTCCTAAAAGCTCCTTGTTGGCCTCAAAACTTCTCTGCTTCTCCTCACAAAAAGCATCACCCCCCTTTTTTATGTCTTGCCTCACCTCGATGTTCCACCGGCAACACAGAGAGAGATCAGAAATGCATCTGATAAAGCCAGGAGAGAGCCAAAGGGAGGCTTTTTTCACTAAAAACCAGGTGCAGAGGAAGCTCATTAGGCACCAGGGCTGGTTAATGGAGCAGCTGCTCCCTGAAGCTCGACACAGCCACAGCCCGAAGGTCAGAGCAGGAATTGCTCTTGAGTTTCCTGAAGAGCCACCACGCTGCTCAGCCACGATGCCAAAATCCAGTTTGTTCAGCAGACAGTTACATAAGACTTCACTACTTGGATGCTTAGAGCTGATACTTTAATTAGGGAAGGGGAAAAAAAAAAATCTTATTTAATAATAGACAAACACGGCTAAAGCATCAGGGGGAAAAGCAGGAGCGTTACAGCAACGCTGGGAGGATGATTTGGGCAGTAATAGGAACCAGAAGCTCCAAAGGGAGCCTGGCCAGACTGGCAAACAGCCCTGTGGAAAAGGATATTTTCGAGTTTATGGGCCAAATCTGCCTTGGTGTCGCTGGATCACGGACGTGTCCCACTGACTTCCTCCCCAAAAAGGTGCTCTTCACATTTTGGGCAGAGATCCACTGGGAAAGGAGGGTGCCAGGAGCCCTGGACACATCAGCACTGAGAGGAAGGAGCAGCTCAGAGCTGCCTGGAGTTGCCTCCTCCATTCCCAGGTTGTCGCCTCCCTCCCCACAGCAGCTCAGGGGACATCTGGGCACCTCTCAGACCTACCCGAGCTACCCTTCAGCGAGCGTTCACTGAGGCTCATTAGTCACTGTTTCCAGTGAATAACCTTTACAGAATCAACAGAAATGTCTGCAAAGTGGGTTTCAACTTTCCATTTTTAAAACGAGAAACATCTTTCCTCCCCTTTCCCTTTTCTTGTTGTGTTGTTTTTTTTTTTTTTTAAAAACAAATCCACTCCTGCCGTTCCTATTCCAGCTTTTTCTTTCGCGATGTAACCACCAAAGCTGGGCACAGAGTATTGGGAAAGCAGAAAATTCCAAGTTTTTTGCCTTGTAGAACATTTCCCTTTTCCAAGCAGCTCTGGCCACCACCTGCCAGTGGGACCCACTGGGGAACTGGGCCGTGGTGTGACCTCTGGGACATCCCCCAGCCCTGAGCAGGGGGTGCTGGGGGTGTTATGGGGCTATTCAGGCCATATTTTATATTACCACCCCTTCAGAGCTCCAAACCAGCCTGTTCTTTTGGAATTCCCTCCAGCAGGGAATACCCAACCCGGCCAAGGAAATTTCGTGGCTGACGTGAAGACCCTTCCAGCTGCTATTTCTGCCCACAGGACCTCAGGCACCTCTCCCTGACACCCCCCCCAGCTGAGCCACTTGTGCCCTCCTCTCACCCAGGTGCTTAAAGCTTCCCCATTTTCCATGGGAAGACGGGAAGTGCCCGGCATTGTTGGGATAAGCTGAAACAAACCAGCCCCAAAGCAGAGCTGGTACTTGTCTCCAAGAGGCAGGGGAGGCTGAAAAAGCTTTTTCTCCCTGATAAGGTCGGATTTACACCTCATGGAGAGCTGATAGGCTGCATCCCATCAGCGAGCAGGGCTGGAGCTGCGTTTCCTCAAGGAACAGATAAAGCAAGGAAAGGCATCTTGGCTGAACACGGTGCCAAAGGTTAAGCAGAAGAGAATTTCCTAAAGCTGGGTTTGTTTTTAGTCTCGGCTGGTGGCAGCTCCTGAGCTGTGCGTGGGGAGAAATCCTTGATCCTACCCGGCTTCCCTGCAGGAGTTTGAGCATCCTCAGCCTTGGAGAACATGGCAAAAAAACCACCTGCAAGTCCCTGGAGCCACAGCAGAAAACTCAGCCTCAACACACCACAGGACAGCGTGGGCCCCGCAGTTTGTGCTGAGTGAGAGGGGGAGGCCGGACAGGGGAAGCTTCCTGCTCATTCTGGGTCAAGAACCCGGGAAAACCGGTGCGTGACTGAATAAATGTGGGATGCGGGGAGCGCCAGGAAAAAGCATCAGACGGCTCCGCCGGAGCTCACCACGCTTCAGCAGCTCCCCTCCACAGGCCATTCCCCCCTTTCCTTTTCCAACCCCGTCCACCACCCTGCCCAAAGTTCATCCTTCTCTCGGTGTTCCAGCGTGCAAAATCCGGGAGAACCAAGGCTCCCGAATGCGGGAGGGATGAGAGCTCCAAGGAGCACCCGAGCCCCAGCGCAGGGCAGGGGGCTGAGCAGCGCAGGGGAGGGGGAAGGAGGAGAGCTCAGACCATTCATCTTTGTTTCACTCCCCAGCAAGTGCCCGGCCCTGGGGGATACCCCGTGCTAACACTTGTAAAAAGCAGACAGGAGTAAAAACCTTGTTAGCAAGATTCCCAGTCAATTGACCTCATCCCTCAGCTCCAAACAATAACAGGGGCTAATTTAGCCCGCAATAAAAGCCCCACTATCTGCACCTCACAAAAGCTGCACAAAGCTCTGCTGTCAAGAGCCCCATTTCTGTGATTTAAAAAGCCGACTTTAAATGGAGGGAGCCGCGCTGGGAGGGGCGGGAGCCTTTTGTGTCCTCTCGAGTGTGTTGCCGCTAATAAACTGTGCCCAGGGATCCTGGCTGACAGAGGGGAGCCAGCCCTGCTCCCGTTCCTCCCTCAAGTGCCCGTTTGTTTCCCTGTTTTGGCCACAAATCACCCAAAAATCCCCTTCCCAGTGGGATTTCCGCAGCGCCGACGAAGATCCCGTTAATCCACGCGCGCACAGCTCCGTGCGGGACGGGGTTTTCCGAGAGAGACAACTTAAAAATGCACCAATAAAGTGGTTTAAAGACATGACCAGCCAGATCAAAGACTTATTTTCAAATAATGAGGTATTTCAGTCAGGGAGCAAGACAGCAACACTCTGGTGTTGCTTTGTAGAAGTCACCAGCAGCGTCCTCCAGCCACCCACACAGCGGGTAAAGTTCTTTTTTCGGCCTGGGAATGAGTTGGGCACAAGGTTCAAGAATGTTCTCCAGTGACTGGAGTACCTGGTAGCATCCAGAGGCTGAGCTTAGTTGTGTTTTGCTGGTTTAACAAAAAAAATCTGAAGTGGAGAATAAAAAAGTCAAATTTTTTTTGCCTGCAAATAACCGCAATTCATCCATCAGAAGAGGCAGTGTTTAAAAAAAGGGGGATAAATCACATTTTGGCCTTTCTTCCTAAAGCTCCTGGTGAAGAGGAAGAGGCAGGACAGCACATCTGTGAAAAGGACTGGGAATTGTGAGGGTTTTATTTGCTCCACCAGACAGATGGAAGTGCTAACTGTCAGGACCAGTAAGGATCTGCCTGACATTTATGGTAAAGCCATTTGTGCCTGATGACTCATTTGCTTTATGGATTAAGTTCCATCAACGCCAGCTCAGCTCAACTCCCCAGCCAGCTCCCAGACAAGGCTGGAAAAGCTCTTTCTGGAGCATTTTTTAACGCTTATTCTATATGCGTGCAAAAAATGTCACTTCGCTTCCAATGACATCAACCTCAGGAACTCGGAGGGATCGTTGTGGTTCAAAGAAAAGAAAAAAAACCCAGCTGGAGAGGAGGATCAGAGTGACTTCATCTGGCACTGGAAGCAGCTCCCTAAATCCTGGGATTCTTCAGGGCTCCCACTGCAGGGCATTGATAATTCACTGAACTCTTGGTTTAGGGCATCACCCCAAAAGTCTGAGATTCAGCATCCCTGAGAGTAAATCCTGCTGGATGTGCTTTGGGAAACTCCTGCATTTGAACTGGATAAACGCAGGCCCAGGGTGAACAGTGGTAACGTAAAATCTTCGCAGTTATTGGGAATCATTGAGATTTATCCTGACAAACTCCTTGGCTCCACAACCCCAAACCCAGCCAGAGGCTGAAGAGGGGCAGGGGTTCAGTGCAGCTCCAGGATGAAGTGGAAGCTCGGAGATCCCACGCCCCAGCGAGCCTCCAAAACCCCTAATCCCTGTCTTGGAGCCAGCCTGCCAGCCCTCAGATGTTCCACTTGATAAATCCTGTCACCAGCACTTCCCATGGATTCTCACTGCTGTGGACACAGCCCGGCTCCAGCCTGGAGTGAAAGTGATGTTGGAGACACCCAGGGATCACCACGGCCCTGCCAGCATGGAAACCCCAAAAATCAGAGGTGCCCCAAGTGTTCAGAGCATCCCAGAGTCCCTCCTTTAAACACAGCAGCTCCAGAAAAGCAGCAGAACTGCAGCAACGGGGTCAAACAAAGCCTCAGCACCCCCCAGTCCCTGTCCCCGTGTCCTGAACCCTCTCCCGGCCAGCCACAGACAGGAGCGACCCCACAGACAGAGCAGCCGGTGCCTAAAGGGCCTCCTTTGGGCTCCCAGAGCTTCTGCACTACAAAACGAGAAGGAATTTGTTGCAAGTCTGGCTAAATAATAATAAATTAAAAAAAAAAAAAAAAAAAAGGCTTGACTCGCACAGAGCCGTGACTCAGCTACGAATTCCTGGTGGCTTGGCTCAATCCAGCCGGATGTTTGTGTCCCCATCCTGCTCCGAGGGGCTGCGGGGTTGGATGGGGCCACTCTGCTGTTCCCCCTCTGGCTCCTGCTGCTTTGGGCACTCGGAGAGAAGCTCTGCCCAGCCCTCTTCGGAAAAACCAGGTTTAATTAAGCAGAGCAGGGAGAGAAGTGTCACCAGAAGTAAAAATGGCTCTGAACCCTCTCGAGGTGAGGTTTCTGTTTCTCACGGCGTCTCCGTGTGGGGGACCCCAAGAAACCCCTCAGCCCCGGAGCATCCCTGACATTGAGCTTGCAGAACGCAAACACAGCGATTCTCTGGGCAGCCCACGAGCCTCTTCCCCCGACCACAGCAGCGAGAGGAAAATCAGCCCTCTGGCTCGATGGTAACGAACCTCTCCGGGGATTTCTCAACCTTTCCATTTTACAGTCCCAGGGAGGAACCCGATTTCCCATCGTGTGAGGGTCCGTGAACTCGCTGTTAGTCCTGGCTGCTGGATTTGAAGGAATAGGGCAGGGAAGTGTGGTCCCCTCCTTGTCCCCTTCCCTGAATCCTGGGACTTCTCCCTGCTGTCCCCAACACCCAGCCCTGCCCCAACTCAATACCAAATCCTGTTTCTTCCACCCAGAACCTCTGGATCCTTGGATCAGCAGCCTCACGGCTGTTGCTTAAAATTAAATTCAGACTCATGCCTTAAAATTAGGAGGCTTTTTGGAGCAAAGGGCTGCTTCCCGAGCCCACAGGACTCCATGTGGTGTAGGTCCATCCGTGTGCTATCCCAAATCCAATTGTGGAGCAGTTTAGCAAGGACTCCTGACTGGAAGGGAAGGACAAGCCATTCCCTCAGAGGAGAACAAAAGCCAGATGGCTTTGCTAATTCTGGAACGCTCTCCTGAAGGAGCTGTCGCTGTGCCAGCACCCAAATACCAGTCAAGGACTCGGTGGCAGGGCAGGAGGTGCCAATGCAAGGTTCATTTCCAGGTGGATATTTCCCACCCCAATCCCAGATAACCCCCATGGCCAATAACCCCCTGCCCAAAAGCAAACACTCCCTGGCAGGCACAACCCCAAGCACCCTCTGAGCAGCTGTGGAGGCAGGGTTTGTGCCAAAGTCCTTTTCTGCGAACTCAGAGCTCATTCCCAAAGACAACACGCCCAGGATTCACCCCAGTATGGATTATTTACATGGCAGTGCTTTCCAGGACCCAGCCACCTTCCAGCTTCCCACTCTCAAAGATTTTCTTGCCTTCCCGAGTTTGTCAAACCCATGAATCATGGCTGGCTCCTTGCTGCCACTTTCCCTGGAACCCTCACCAAGTCCTGACAGCCCTTTGGTCTCTGCAGTCCCTGTAACAGCTCTGAATTCCCCCTTTTCCTCAGCCCTCTGCACCCTGCTCCACTCAGTGTCCCCTCCTGCCCCACAGCTTCTCATGGAGGGGCCAGAAAAGCCTGACCAAGCTCAAAAGGACATTTAATGATGGGGCAAGAACCTAAACCAAGCTCCAGACTCCCCCCACACATCCTCCCTTGCCCCAGCTCCCCATCCCTTCCCTGCCAACACTGCTACAACCCCAGGAACTTCACCTGAGGCCTCCATCCTTTCAGAGAGACATCCAATCACCCCTTTGAGGATCCCCAAAAGCTCTGGGGCTGCTTCAGGCTTTGGATTTCACCTTGCCCTGCCCTGCCTGCCCGAGGGGCTGCAGTGCTGGGATGGAGAGTTACACGAACATCATGCGCTGTGTTACCCCCACCCTGACCCAGAAATGAGAACTGCTTCCACAGCCAATCTATCTTCCCCAGCTCTCTGCCAGCACCCAGACCCTGGAGAAGGAGTTTTTGTCGGAAAGTTTACCAGGAGAGTGGGAAAAAACCCCCAGCTTGGGTAAATTACCAACGTGTTATTTAATTAAGATCCGGGAACTCTGGGGACACGGGGCAGGGAGCAAAACAATCCTTGAGGCAGGGGCAGCTCAGAAAACAGGTGGTGTTGGCACAGAAAGCACAACCCTACAAAGTATTTACTGCAAGGCCAACCCAGCAGGGCATTTTTCCAGGTTTTTTTTTTTTTTTTTTGGTTTTCCAAGCGGGCAAAGGCACTGCGGGAAGGGCGCAGCATCCCTCAGCAGGTCTGTCCTACACAGCCTGGCACGGCGGGGACAGAGCCAGGCTGCACCAGAGCCTCAGCTGGGATTTCCTCCAGAAAATGGGAAGATTTAAGGTCGGGGACACAAGCGGGAAAAGGTAGAGTGAGGTTTGAGTGCCCTGTCCCTGCATCCCGGGCCTGGCAGGTCCCTCCCAGCCAGGGGACGTGTCCAGCTCTCCCCTGCCTCATGTGTGGGGCTGTGTGCCCCCCTTCAGAGCACAAAAGTGCTTTTTTAGTCTTTTTTAGTGTCTTTTAGTGTTTCCTGCAAGGAATTCCACCAGGCAGCAGGACCTACCCTGAGGAAAAATGATTCCCTGGCTTCTGGTTTTCCTCCTGCCTGACATCAGCCCTCAGAGCTTGGTGGCATCACCGCTGCAGCCCTCTGGGACAAAATATTGGCAAGATTTGGGTTTTCACTTCCCTTTCAAGCTCCCTGCTCAGCCAGGTCCTTCCTAAAACTGGATTTGTCTGCGTTCCTCCTCACCGGCCCCACAGCCTCCTCTATGGGATGGGGAGGGACATCCAGAGAAAAGCAGGCGAGCAGTGGGGACTGCAGGAAAGGGAAAAGGCAGCCGAGGTGCCTTAAAAAAATGATAAAGCAAAAAAAAAAAAAATTAAAGCAAAAAACGATAAAAAAGAAAAAAAAAAAGGCAAAATAAAAAAAAGGAAAAAATAATAAAGCAAAAAAAATAAAGCAAAAAAAAGCAAAAAGAAAAAAAGCCAAAAAAAGCGCAAAAACCCCCCCCAAAATAAAGAAAAAACCCAAAAAACAAAAAAAGAGAAAAAAAAGGGCAAAAAAAGCAGAACAATTAATAAAGCAAAAAAAAAAAGAAAAAAAAGAAAAAATAAAGCAAAAAATAATGAAAAAAAGCAAAAAAAAATATCATAAAACAAATACAAAGAGCTGCTAAAAACACCCAGAGAGAGATATCCTTAAATCAACAGCCTGCTCAGCCACTCTGCTGGCTATTTTTATACATTTATGTCTGTTAAACAAACCACAATTTATCTCCCGGGATTTCTGGGTGCAAAACAATCAGTTCTGGCCACGGAAAGCGGGATGGGGCTGAACGGCTCCTGCAGCCCCAGCCTGGAAGGGTGGGCGGACTGGGAGAGGGGCTGCTGTGACAAAAGGCTGCTTTATATTCCCTCCTTCTCCACAGCCTGGCCAAGCCCTGTGCTAACACAGGCAAAAATAATCTGAGAGGTTTCTGCAGCTCTTCTGCAAAGAGGGGAAAAATAATGGCACAGCTCAGGTTTGGGCAAAGAATAGAAAGAAAGACAAGAAGAAACCCCCTGACAGCCCCACCTCTCTCCACCCCAATAAAGAGAGAACATCACAATAGGAAAACGAAACTCGAGAGCAGAGTCAGTCTTTACATTTGCAAAACGAGCGGTTTGAAACTTTTCTTTTTTAACTGTGTGCTCTGAGCAGATAGTCTGAGCCCCCCCAGCGGATTAGAAACACGTGTGAAGGACCAGGAACCTGAACCACAGGTTTTTATTAGACTGCACCACTCCTAGTTCGAATTTCATCCCGTTGAAGTGAATATTTTCTCTCTAAGGCAGCAGCTCCTTGGTGGGTCACCCCTCAGAGGTGCTTTCTAAATGTCCCCACGTGCAGCTGCCCACGCCTGGGTGTCCCCTGGGTGCTGACAACCCTGAGGGATCTCAGTGGTGCCACGACCACGTGGCTGATTTTGGGTCTCTAAGCCTGGATATTTGTCCCTGTGACGCCTACAGAGGTCAAGCAGTGCTGACTTCAACCAGCTCCTCCACTGAGAGAGGGAAAAAACCACCCAGGTTTGGGTACTTCTGGAAGATTTCTGTCACTTCGGCAGGACAGGAGCTGGGGCTGAGCCACCAGAGGTTCTCACTGCCCTGGGATGGAAACCTTGCACTGGATCTAATTTGGGTCTAATTAACCCATGCCACAAACCGGGCTTGACTGGAAGAAATAACTCCTCTGCTGGCTTAGTTTGGAGCTGCTGGACAAAGGTGTCCCTTCTGTTTCAGGGGAAGAGTGAGAAAGAAAAAGGTAATAAAATCTGACTGCAGAAAACCCTTCAGTTTCCTTTGGCTGCTCCCAGACTCCCATGAAGACGGTAAAGAGTCTGACTTGCTGCTCCCCCTGTCCAGTGCGGACTGAAAAGGAGGAAACTCAGCTCTGTGAAGAGCTGGAAGGAGAGAAAAGCAGGTCTGGAGTGTGCTTGGCACAGCCACAGCACGCCCCAGGGAACGGGGGATGTTCAGGTCACACCTGGGGTAGGTCCTCAGCAAACCTCTCCCGTGTGGGGCCTTCATGGGGCCTCCAGTCACAACCAGCTCATTTTCAGCCCTCACAAGGAGCTCAGGCAGGGCTGGATCTCTCCCTGCAAGGATCCTACTCAGAGGAAAGGCTTGGAGTGGAGCTGTTGTAGGCGTTTCCTAAAGGGAAACACCTTCACCAAAGGAACAGCCCACTCTGTGCTTACAACACTTCATCCCTAAATATTCACCTCATGGGCACCAGAAACCACAGGGAGCCATTTCAGCTGAAGGTTTAAAGCCAGCCATGAGGAAGCTCCCTCCTCTAATGAATTCATTAGGACAGCACTGCTTTTTTTTTGGCTGCTTTCCCCCCAAAATCAAGCCCTGGGTGATCCCTTCATGCAGCCGCAGGTGTGCCCGTCTATCCCAATAATTCTTCCATCTTTGATGGCTGACTTCAATCGCTTGTGACAGGGAAAAGAGGCTCAGGATAATTAAACTGCTATAAATGTCATGGAAACAGACAGCTCAGGCAAAGAACTCATCCCACAGCACTGTCTGTGGTGAGCTCTCATCTAACCGGATCCAGGCACGCAAAAAACCCATCTCTTTAATGTCCCCACCACCCCTTTAATGTCCCTCCCAGAAGCTGAGGCAACCACGAGACACAAATTAGAAGGAATCTAGGCCTGACTGATCTCAGAGCATCTCCGAGCTTCCCAATTCCCACAGCCGCCGGAAAAAGATGAGCTGAGGCACCACAAAATGAGCAGTTTGTGCCTATACATGGAAAAAAAAACCCCGTTCTCCTCAATTTTCCAGCCCCAAGACAGATGGAGGAGGAAAGGGAGCGTGTCCAGGCCGCAGCTAAGCCAGATTCCAGAGGGATTTCGTGGGACACAGCAGATCCCGAGGGTTTGTGGATACCTGTCAGCAGATTCAGGCTGGCACTGCCACCCAGGTGACCCCAGATGAGCCATGCCAGTGGCTGCTCCATCTGCACAACGCACTTGGAATCATTCCTGCCTCTCCAAACACTCCCTGGAGTTATTTTTTCCCCTCCGTGACCACACAGCAGCCTGGCACTCTGTGATTTCTGCCTTCAAACTCCTCATTTGGTAGCTCGAAATCAGCGTTTATGTCGTTCTACACACAAATTACAGCCCCGGGCCCTAAGAATAGAGGCCCCACAATCACCATGTGCTGTGCTGTCACTGCTTTTACATCCAGACCTTCATGGTGTGGTCCCTGAACAGCTGGTTTTTTTCCTTCTCCCCCCTCCAGATGATAAATTCCTAGCGGAAATCTAGAGGATAACTCTGAAAGGAATGCTTTAAAAGCTGCTCAAAAGTGGGTTTTCAGGTAATTTTTAATCAAGGCACCCTCCATCTGTTTATGGCATTAATCCCACCCCCTGAGAGGAACTTCTTAGCAAGAGATCCCTCAAAACCCCCAAATCCATCCCTCAGACACCTCTCCAGAATTCAAACATGGGGTTTTTTTTACCCTTTCTTCAAGTTATTCTCTATTCCAAAGCTTTCACAGAACCACCAGTGTGAAAACCCCCTCAGCAGAAGCTTTTCCAGCAGCTCCTTCCCATTATTTTCCAACAGGAGCTGATTTGGCTCAGGTACATTCGCACGGGGTGGTTTTGTTCCCTAATTGAAGCATCAAGTCAGATTATGCTTCTGAAGCAGCAAATGAGACTATTCACCAAAAAAAATCTCTTTATCCTTGCTCAAAACGTTCGCTTGCCTGGATATGCTTAAGCAGGATAACTCAGGAAGCACCTAAAAATGGGATTTTGCAATTTTAGCTTAATCTTGACAGTCAGGAAAAGGAATTTTACCATGCAGGGACAAAGCAGTGGGACAGGGTGACACGGTGGTGCTGTCCCCAAGAGCCACCCTGAGTGTCCCATGTGCCAAGCAAGGCTCACTCCCATGGACAGCATCCCAAAAACCTCATTCAGACCCTCTGGAAAACTCATGGCCTGCACATTGTGGGAGGCATTCACATAAAGGAGTAGAGGGTCAGCATGACCTTCAGTGTCCAGCTTGGAAATTTCAAAATAAAGAAAAGGGGAAAGAAAAATCCCACAAAAGCCCAGCCCAGGCCTCTGCGAACTGAATGGGGCATGAAGAATGGGTGGCATTGTGTGCCCTGCCGTGCCAGCCCTGTGGCTGGCAGGGAAGAACGCTGGGATGGGGAGAGGATGGGGCCATAAGCAATTCTGAAAGAATCCCCCTGGTTTTGTGTGCGGGGTACCCCGAATAACGCTCCCGCTCAATGCCCTGCGCTCCACAGGACAGGCTCAAAAAGAGATTTTCTCCATTTTCCTCATCCCATTCATTAGGAATCCCTGGAAGAAACCCAAGGCCCCATTTCCCCTCGTCCTCCACTGCTCTCTGAGCACCAGGTAGCCCAGGCCAGCCTGGGCTGTGCCACCACTGTCCAGGTCCCGCTGCCACCTTACAAAGGTGACATCCCCACTGCAGCAGGGCTCAAACAGCCCCTTAACCTGGCTGGTGTCCCCATCCACAGCCCAGGATCTGAGCAGTGCCATTATCCAGGCTTTTCCAGAGGAAACTGCAGAGTTTTCCTTGGAGAGGAGGCACAGTCTGCGAAAACTCCACACAATCCCAAATTCGAGGCTGCCAAAGGCTGCCCAGCCTTCCCTTTGCTTCTCATTCCTGCAGACCTGACCACATGCCCCAATTCCCTATTTCCTCTGATGCCTGAGGTTCCAGCTTTTATATTTTTAAATCCTGCGCTGCCTGGTGTGGAACTCTGGAGTTTCCTGTAGCCCGTTGGCTGCTGCTCTCTTGTGCCAGACAGACACAACAAAGCCTCTCCCAGCTCATTGTTCAAGGACACTCAGGCTGTCCCAGGCCCAAAAGGTGCAAACCAGGGCCTCTGGAGAGGTGGAGAAATGGAAGAAATTCCATCATTAGCTCAAGTTTGAATTGGTGAATTGATGCTGATCTGCAGATGAACCAAACCTATCAAAGTGTGAAGAACTCGGGACTCGGGGTCCATCTTGGGGCCCAGCTTGGATGTGGCCTTTGGCTCCCCAGGGTGCACCTTTGAAGGCCTTTCAGATAAATATCCACCTTTATTCCCTCACTGCTGTCTGGGCTCTGTTTCTGGGTAGCCCCTCAAGGCATCACCGTCACCATTCCATTCAGTGCTGCCTTTCTCCCACTCCAAACCCCATCCCCGATGTCACCGCCTCACCCAGGCCCCGCTCACGCCGTTCCAAGTTTCCCCTCTCCCTCCAAATCAAATAATCCGCCAATAACCCGGAGCTCCAGGGCTGGCTTTTTCCTGGAGGAGTTGTTTTTCCATGACATATGTGTGAACCATCAGGGATGGTTTAAAAACAGATTCCCCCTCATTACAAGCGCGGCACAAAGCTGCTCCTTTGTGTCTTCCCACTCTGCGCCGTTCCCTGGCTCTGGTTTCACGTTGATTTATTTCCCTTTCATCTCTGCAAAATGAGGAATTCTGCTGCCTGCACCGCCCACGTGAGGATGGATACGCCAGTGGATTGTGAGGGGGTCTCTCTCACAGTGGAAAATACAGAGTAAAGCAAAGCCCTTGGCTTGAGTTACTCATTTGAGAACTCACTGAGCCAAAGCGGAGGTGCTTGCTGGGCTTTTAGTGCAAAAAAGGGGTCGCAGAGTCTGCCTGGGAGGTGTTGGTCCCAAAGATCCTGAGGGTTTCATTCCCACCTCTGGCCACGGCGGAGGTCAGGGACGCAAAGGGAAGGAGAGGATTTGGGGAAGGTGGTGAACAAGAGGGACTGGAGGAGCAGCTGCTTTTGGCACAGAACAGGAGGGGGCCGGAGAGAAATCCTGGGATCACAGAAGGGCTTGGGATGGAGGGGACCTTAAAGGTCATCCAGTTCCAACTGGGCTCACTCCCATTGCCAAAGGGTGGCTCTTAAATTCCAGAGCACATCAGGAGTTCCTGCTCCCATCCCAGAGCAGCTGGAGCCTCCTGAGGTACCCAAACCTTGCTTTTTACTCCCTTTTTTTCCCTTATAGCCAAACGAACCTGGAAGTGGAGCTGCCGTTTCCTCGGCCCCACAGACAGGATTTCCACCCCCCAGGATCCACCCTGAGGTTTCCTCCACACCGAGGTGGCTCAGGACCAAGGGGGTTTTGCGTGCACAGAGGCTTTTAATCAGCACTTGGAATGTTTTCTGCCCCAGGAGGTGAACTCAGAGTCCAGGTTTTATGGATTAAAGGCAATGGGGGGAAAATAGACCTGGCTGCCAAAGTTATCTCGGGATAGAAGTGGGATTACACCCCTCGGCTTGGGGAGATCTGCTGACACACTCAGAAAATTGAACTCGACACCGAGTTTTGGTTGGAAAAGTATTTTCCTGCATCTGGCTGGCGACAATCACCCCAACCATGGAACACGGACCTGCTGGGACCACCCGAGGAGGAGGCTTTGTGCAGGTTCCTGTTGCTAATTCCCACCATTCCTGGAAATTTGGCTGCTCGGGAAAGAGCTGGGGATGGAAAGCTGAGCTGGTGTGCAACCATAGGTGTGACACCTCTCGTCCACACGCCTTTCTCCCTCTTTTTCCAGGAAACTAAAAGGTCTCCTTTGCTAATGTTCACACCCCAAAGCATTTTTTCAATGAGGTTTTTATTATTTGCCCATGAAAAATGATTTGGGTTTCATTTGCTCCACGCAGCATCTGCTACCTCAAATTCAGCATTAAAAAACCCATAAAAATCTTGCCTTGGAGTTGGACTTGGATGATCTTTGGTGGGTCCCTTCCAGCTCAGGGTATTCTGTGATTTTTTTAACCATAAAATCTGCATTGTTCCATGGAATAGTGCCCCAAATTTTCATCCCAAGGAAGGGAGCTGGGTTTGTACCCCCTGGGGCCTGAAAATCAGGTGTGAAATTCATCCCAGAAATGAGGTTCTCCAAAAGAAACCCATGAAGGAACAGGAGCGGATGCAGTGGAGGCTGAGCATCCCCAGCCTGGATTTCCCCGTTCTGAGCACCCCCAGAGCTTGGATTCCACCGTTCTGAGCATCCCCAGCCTGGATTTCCCCATTCTGAGCACCCCCGGAGCTCAGATTTCCCCATTCTGAGCATCCCCAGCCCGGATTTCCCCATTCTGAGCACCCCCAGAGCTCGGATTCCACCTTTCTGAGCATCCCCAGCTTGGATTTCACCCTCGAATTTCACCCTTCCGAGCACCCCCAGCCCAGATTTCACCCCTCCGAGCAGCGAGCTGAGAGAAGGGCAAACAAAACCCCCAGATAAATTCACTCCTGCAAGGCATCAGAGCCTCAGGAGAACCTTGCAGTGTTTGCAGCCATCCCAGAAGAGAGAACAGTGCCTGAAAGTCACGTTCAGCACCGATTTTCCCCACACATTTCCCTGCAGTGGCCAAAAGCTCTGTTTGTTCAAGCAGGTCTGACCTCCTGAACCCCAGCCAGCGCTGGCTGCGTGTGCAGAACAACGAGCCCACGCTCAGGGACTTTCCTTTCCATGTTCTTGCACGGGATAGAAAACTCCCAGACACCCCAATCCCCATCCAATCTTCTGCATAAATCGTTAGGAATCCCCTCTTCCAGCTCCCATGCCGGGGGGATGTGTTTATTGGGAATATTTCCATCCGAGCCCGCTCGGCTCTGTCAGAGTGAGCACTACACCTGCACGCTGGGGATGGCTGGAGTGGGCTTGGATTTTCCTTTGGGTTTTGGCAGGCAGCCCAGACTGCCTCAAAAAAAAAGGAAAAAAAAAAAGGAAAAAAAGGAATAGAAAGACCTCACCATGTGTGAGGAACATGTGTTTCATTTGTTCGGGCCTGAGTGACGAGGGAAGGGGGTAAACACGGAGTCAGCCCAGAGATTTTTAGGTTAGGATGGGTTTTTACTCTGCCCTGGTGCAGGAAAACCTCCCTCAGAGAAGTGGCAAAAAGCAAGAAAATAGCAAAAAAAGGCCAAAATTTCAAAGCAGCAGCTTGAGCAGCACCAGGCTGAGAAGGACGCAAACCCTGACCAGCCTCACATCCTTGTGCTCATCATCCTCGTCCTCCAGCTCGCGGGGTTTGGCTCAGATGAGCCTTTACTTCCTACAAATTCGCTGCAACAATGCAAATCCCTCCACCCTTCTGTAAATAGAAGAGGATTTTTTTCTTATTTACAGGCTTCTGCTGCAAAAATTCACTTTTATGCAAATAGGACTAATTGGTGAATAACCTCCCACGTAGAACGAGGTTCCCAAGTGAGCAGGGAGGGGAAGGATGCCCTGATTTGGGCCAGGGCACCCTGTCACGCTCTGCTCCCAAAAATCCCTTTTCCATCTTGCTCAGGGACGCTGCCAGAAACATTCAGCTGGAAACTTCTCCCCCAGAGCACGAAGATTTGGCTTTTCCCCCCTGCTCAAGCTGAGGAAAATCATCCTTCCCAAACACATCCATTTGCTGTTCCTTCCCAAATCCCTTTGTGGTGCCTGTTCTGCTCCTGAAACTCCATCCTTGTCCCTGCAGATCCCCCTTGTCCACACCAGCCCTGCAAACCTTGGGATGATGTCACTGGAGAGAGGAGCAGGTTTCCAGCATTACATCAGCCTGTCTGGGCTCAGCAATCAGCCTCCTGCTCCTCAGACTTTCCATGGAAGAAATTGAGCCCGAGGAGGGGGGAAACAAACTCCAAACGGAGCCAGGGCTGGAAGAGTAATGACCCTGCACCTCCGAGCATCCATCACCCCAAACGAGCCTGGGGCTGCTGCCTGCCAGCATTTCAACAGAGAGCTCTGCCAGGGGGATGTCAGGAACAAGCAGACACGGCTCCCCAAATCCCACAGAGTGCCTGCAGGGGATGGAAATTGCTCCGAAGGATGAGTTTTGCTTCCCAGAGATCGCTCGGTTTTCCCCTGATTTTTTTGCAGGAGGGACCCCAGGCCAAGGGAAAGGCCAAGGGGACACAAGCTGCCTGTCCCCTCCAGGCCAGCAGGGATGGAGAGCCCTGCAGCATCCCCACCCATGGCAGATCCCAATTTCCCCTCAGCATCCCTGCCCATTCCCTTTGGAAAACGCTCCCCCAAACCAGCTCCCCTGCGGGAACCCCTGGTGCCCAACCATCAGGCTACAAAGCGCTTATTTGAGGAATAATCACCAAAAAATGGTTGTTTTTCCACTGGCACATGCCAGATACGGGAGCAGCAGGAGGTCGGTGGTTCCTCAGACAGGGATGAGGCCCCGTGTCCTCCACCAGGCATTCCCAGAGAGCACTGATCCTGGATTTTCAGGCCTAAGCACCCCATTTCCTCAGCATTTCCCACCCTTTGCCAACAAAACCCTCAACAGTGCCATCCTGGGCCAACAACTGCCCAAATTGTGGAATTCCAGACTGTGTTGGGTTGGGAGGATCCTTAAAATTCATCTTTTCCACCCCTGCCATGGGCCTAGAGCAGGGTCCTCCTAAAACTGGGCTTTAAATCTGGACAAACTCTAAGGCCACGCAGCTTCCTAAGGCTGATGTTTCACTTGGCACTCTGCAAAGATAAATGATAGACTGCAGGAGTGTTTTAAACATCAATAAAAGCACTTTTATGATCTGTTTGAACAATAAAGTGCTTTGTAAGCTATCAGAGGCCCGCAGGCATTTGATACCAGCAAACTGCACTAATTATCCACACATGCCAATGCAGTTGTTTTTGCAATTTATGAAATGGAATTTACCACTGACCAAACACAACGAAACAACAACAACAAAAAAAAAAAAAAACCCA